>OX393556.1:54077711-54364442 GCA_947650365.1 Chamaelirium japonicum | reverse complement strand
ACGACAAAATGGAAAGTTACAAGATTTAACGACGAGCACAACCATAGATTGGTTACTCCGAGCAAGAAGATCCTCATGACATCAAATAGATGTATGCCTGATGCAGCAAGAGACTTAACCGAGAGTTTTAACAGGGAGAATTTACAAATTGGGAAAGTGCCATCAATTTTTGGAGGGGGGTCTGTTGTAGGTTTTGACGACAGAGATTGTTGGAACCACTTAAGGTCGATGAGACATAAAAATTTGGATTCTGGAGATGCACATGCAGTTATTACATTTTTTAGGAGAAAACAGTCCGAGAATCCACACTTCTTTTATGCTGTTCAGTGTGATGAAGATGGTCGAGCGACAAATTTCTTTTGGGTAGATGCACGCTCGAGGATGTCCTATGAATATTTTGGGGATGTGGTAGCTTTTGACACCACGTATAGGACGAATAAGTATGAAATGCCATTTGCCCCTTTTACAGGTGTGAACCATCACTATCAGTCAGTATTGTTTGGCTGTGCATTATTGCAGGATGAATCAGAAGCTACTTTTATATGGCTTTTTGAGACGTGGTTAGAGGCTATGGGGGGTCGACATCCAGTGTCAATTATAACTGATCAAGACCTAGCTATTGGAGGGGCTGTAGCGAAAGTCTTCCTTCATTCACGTCATCGCTATTGTCTATGGCATATAAAGAAAAAATTTGCCGAGAAACTTTCTTCGGTATATTTCAAGAAGTCAAATTTCAAACAAGCGATGAAAAAATGTATTCATTATACTTACACGATTGAAGAGTTTGAATTGCAATGGAATTCATTGATATTAGAGTTTGAGTTAACAGAAAATGATTGGCTGAAGAGTTTATATGAAATCAGACACTTTTGGATACCGGTATACAATCGCGGTTCATTTTTTGCTGGAATGAACACAACGGGCAGAAGTGAGAGCATGAACTCATTTTTTGATGGATTTGTATCATCGAAGATCAATTTAAGAGATTTTGTTGCAAAGTATGAACAAGCTTTGGACAAAATCTATCTCAGGGAGAGAAAAGAGGATTATATTTCGATATACAAGAAGAGAATTTTGGACAATAACATGTATATGCTATTGAGCCATGCAGCGAATATTTACACAAGAAATATTTTCAAGAAATTTCAAAATGAATTTGATCAGGTTGCCCGCTATAAAACAGATGAATGCAATAATCATGGCGTGTTGCGCACCTTCAAGGTTATGACAAAGTGTGGCACACCTGAAGAGTTTAATGTAGTAGTAAATTTGAATACAAAGGAAGCAAAATGTGGATGTCAACACTTTGAGTTCATGGGGATAATGTGCAGGCATTTGTTAAAAGTTTTTGATCGCCTTGATGAAATTGAGATACCCTCCCACTTTATATTGAAAAGGTGGACAAAAGAAGCGAATAGAGGAGTGGTGATGAGTGGAGATGGACTACTCGTGCATTATCACAATATGGGGTCAGAAGCTATGAGAATTAGTCACATATGTCGTCGATCCACCCAATTGGCGTTAATGGCCGCGAAATCAGAGGATGCATACAAGATTGCAATGGAGATGATTGATGAGGGAATCAAGAAAGTTTCACTTATTGAACAAGTGTCGCTTATGGATATGAATGAAACTGATGAAGATCCAGAAGATATTCATGCCACACGAGCTACTTCATTGGGATCTACAACACAATCGATTCTTTTAGATCCACATATATCCCAAACAAAAGGCCAAAAGAGGACTGAGAAAGTGAATGAGAATGTGACAGAGAAAACTAGAGGAACTGGCAGATGGAAGAGCAGCATTGAGGTAGCATCAAAAAAACAAAGAAAGTGTAAACTATGTGGTGGGCAAGGTCACGATAGCCGTAATTGTCCAATATACCCAAGGAAAAAGAAATCAGGTTCTACTGTACAAAGTATCCAACCAAAACTTTTATTTATTTTACTTTTTTACAAATGATTGTAGTTTTTTTTATGTTAAGTCGATACACTTATTTATTAATTTTGTCTCAGGCTTGAACAATGAAGCATTGGATTTAGAAAGCGATGATGGTAGTGACAACACCTTGTGAATTGCCAATGAATGGTTCCTGGGCGACGACATTTCCAAGTTAGTTGACTCGGGTTGTGTATTGCTTAAGCCTTTTTTTCCTTTCAGTAGCTAGGTCTAAGATTGCACCTTTTAATAGCCATTTTTTCAAGCATGAAACTAAATATGTATATCTGTCATTTGCTATATTGCAGGATTAGGGTGAGAATCTGAGTGTCTTCATGTAGTTCAGAAGTATGTAAAACCTCACAGAGGCTTCCCATCATTTGTGTTGAGCATCTTGTCATTGGTATCTCAGTTGTGAAAGTTGAGAACCAATACTGACTAATTATATATACTTTGGCATGGCCATCATCAGATTGTGTCTTTTACGCCGCAAAAGATATTGTTTTTTAGGGTTATAGAAACTAATAGGCATTTGTTTGTATTTGCAGGGTAGAGGAACCGCTGCTGGATGTACTCAATGAGGTCTGAAGAAATAATATCCCGCGTGTTCTTGTAGAAGCCGACATTCAAGCCATCTGGCCATGGGCTTTTCATGGATCATTCTTCTGCAATTGTAGGTAGAAGGTTGATGTTGATCATTTCCTAGACCATTTCCTAGATATTTCAATTCCCAAGAAATTTCATATCCTACACTTTGAGCTTTACAATGAGATGAGTTGCTTTAAAATTTCGAATAACCAAGAGGACACCTCCAGATGATGGCCCAGGGTGCTCTGGTTGTCACGACAGTCTGATCACCGAAACAAGCCGAGATGGATCACCGGTACGAGCTCAGGTGGAGTTTTTTGGCAGCTCGGCTCGTAAGATATGAAAAGATTTAGGTTGCTGCTTGCTTCATCGAGTAGAATTAGGTTGCTGCTTGCTTCATCGTCGTGGCAGATTGACGATCGAAGGGTGTGTACTTCAGTGCGAAAAGGATCCTTTGGATCATCTCTCCTACCCGATAGTGAGCACGGCCAATGGCGGCGATGCATCTGAACCGTTGTCATTTAAGGGACGTGGCGATGGCGTCACGGTGTCTCGGACGAGATTCGAAGGAGGCAACATGGCTATCTGTACCAGAGGAAGTTTGGTGTTGCAGCACGTGCGAGCTAAGTTTGCTCGGAGAGCCATCTTCCTCTGGCTTGAGGTTGGGGAAAAGTAGCATCTGATGTACAAGTACTCTGTTGTACATTGGTTGTATTTTCTACTTGTTTATTTATGCCAAGCTTGTGTAACCGCAAGATTTGATTGCAAAAAAAAAAAAAAAACCCTGCGACCATAATAACCTGCACCAACTCTTAAACATTTCCACACAAGATGGAGGGCAGAGCTGCTTCTCAAAGGCCTCCTCCAATCTCTTAACTGCCACCTCAAAGGCCTCCTCCAGCAACTTTGTATCACTAGCATCGAGACACCTCAGTTCCTGCAAATTCTCAACAGCCTTTGGACTAGATAACCACACCTTCTGAGGATCAAGAACTGCAGATTTTTGAGGTTCCCTATGGATTCAGGTAGAGCACTGATCTTACAACACGCAAGACCTAGATATCTTAGGTGTACCAGACTACCTATGGAGTCTGGCAACTCAGTAATTGAGAAGGACCAAGAGAGATCTAGTACCCATAATCGCCGAATCTTTTCAAAAAGCTCTAGTGAATCATACAAAGTTTCCTTAAGCATTACACTTACTTAAACATTAGACTTAAACATAGTCCTTATACCAAAGTCATCGATACAACATTTATTTAAACATTACACACAGTAGCCATAATAAAAATAAAAAAACAATAACTTTCATAATAATCAACCCAGTCTGAATGTCACGGTGCATCGCTTGCAATATCACTAATATCTTATCATCATGTCGGTGGTCTAAGATGACTCCTCCTCCTTGGAAAGATGATTGTGCTTCGGTACTACTATTCTCGCTCTCACACCATTCAAAATATGAACAACCCTGCATTTGGATTAAATAACCAATAAAAACAAAAAAATTATAAATTATGATAAATATGCAACACTATATGCAAATCTTACTGTCGGTGGTTGACATTTATAATAAAATCGGCCAGGATTTTTTTCAGATCCTGATTTTCGTACCACCAAGTATCCCAGTTGACAACTTGGACATAATTTTAGTGACGGCATCCTGTCAAGTGGAATTCAAACAAATCATTACCATGAAATATGACAATTCATTTAATTTTGTAGAGAATAATTTGATAATGCATTAACATAGTTCATTTAGTTATGGATAGACAGCTACAATGGGATCAATGGTGGGATCGGTTAATTGATGCAAATGTATTCTGGAAGAATGGCTAGTTTACATGCCCAAAGGAGACATTGACAAGCTTTAAAAGCAATCTGGGGAGTCAACTGATCATTAGGCATAGTTCAGTTGAGAGAGAGTAGAGAATAATTTGAGAATGCATTAACATGGTTCAATTAGGTTCTTTGTTTAGGATGCAAAAAGAAAAAAAAAGAAGGTGAAACTCCACAACCTACAGTGTTATCTAGGGTCAATATAATACAATTGGGAGAGAAATTAAGGCCCAATTAGGAGCAACCCAAAGATAATAGATGGAACTCACCGGAGACAAAACAGCACACACACACTCTCTACTTGGGCTGCACATGATTTTGAAAGAAAAAAAACGAACCAATCGAACTCACCGGAGTTTTGGGTTGCTCCCGATCCGTCAGTCCCCTTAGCTTCGTGGAAGAGGATTGATCTCCCCTTGGGCTGCTCCCGATCGGTGAAGAGGTTATCACCAGATCTTGAAGAAAGGGAAAAAAAACATAGGGCTATAAAAAATCTATCTAGGTCACCAGATTTTGGGAAGGAAAAAAATCAATTGAACGGATCCATCGCACATGAACTCACCGGAGTTTTGGGTTGCTCCTGATCCGTCGGTCCCCTTGAGGATTGATCTCCCCTTGGGCTGCTCCCGATCGGTGAAGAGGTTATCACCAGATCTTGAAGAAAGGGAAAAAAAACAAAGGGGTACAAAAGATCGATCTGGGTCACCAGATTTTGGGGAGGAAAAAAATCAATTGAACGGATCCATGGCACATGAACTCACCGGAGTTTTGGGTTGCTCCCGATCCGTCGGTCCCCTTGGCTTCGTGGAAGAGGACTGATCTCCCTTGGGCTGCTCCCGATCGGTGAAGAGTTATCACCAGATCTTGAAGAAAGGGAAAAAAAACATAGGAGATCAAAATCGGTGAAGAGTTATCACCATGTGCTGCTCCCGATCGGTGAAGAGTTATCACCAGATCTTGAAGAAAAGGGAAAAAAAAACATAGGAGATCAAAATCGGTGAAGAGTTATCACCATGTGCTGCTCCCGATCGATTGAAACTGAAGGCAAAGGAGATCAAAATCGCATGGGGCTTCAGTGAAGAGATGGGGACTTCAATCTTCAAGATGGGGACGATGGCACATGGGGCTTCGCGTTCGCGTCGGCTCAGCTACGGTGGTACGGTGGGTTGTTAACAGCTGTAAGCAGGCGGTGGGTTGTTAACAGCTGTAAGCCGGCCCTTATCAGTCAATCGGATCCCACCGTTGATCCCATTGTAACCAACGGCTACGATGGGTTGTAAATTTACCTATGGGTTTTGGGTTGTCAACCGATCCCACCCCATATATATATATATATATATATATATATATATATATATATATATATATATATATATATATATATATATATATATATATATATATATATATATATATATATATATATATATATATATAGAGAGAGAGAGAGAGAGAGAGAGAGAGAAAACGGGGTATGAGCTGACAGCCCATTTGGGCATTTGGGCTGTCAGCTCACAGCCCTCCGATCATCATCATAAGCCGTCCGTTTGAAATAAAAAAAAAAACCCAATTAAACACCTAACCCAACTCTCTCCTTCTCCCTCTCTCTCGTGAGCCCCGTCCGCCCCCTGCCCCCTGCCTCCTGCGCCCCCGATCCCCTCCGGCCCCGACCCCTGTGCCTCCGGCCGGATCCGGTGCCCCCACCCCCTCCGGCCCCGACCCCTGTGCCTCCGGCCCCCGACCCCTGCCCCCGGCGCCCCCGACCCCTCCGGCGCGACCCCTCTCCCTCCCCGGGCATCATCCCCGACCCCTGCCCCCGACGCCGGCTCCCTCCGGCAGCAGCCCCGACGGCGGCAGATCCCACCCCCTCCGGCCCCGATCCCCTCCGGCCCCCGACCCCCTCCGGCCCCCGACCCCTGCCCCCTGCGCCCTCGACCCCTCCGGCGCGACCCCTCTCCCTCCCCGGGCATCATCCCCGACGCCGGCTCCCTCCGGCAGCAGCCCCGACGGCGGCAGATCCGGCTGCAATCTCTGGCAGCGGCTGCTGCCGGAGGGTGGAGGTCGGGGGCTGCCGGAGCTGCGGGCGTCGGGGGCTGCCGGAGCTGCGGGAGATCGGGGGTGGAGGTCGGGGGCTGCCGGAGCTGCGGGCGTCGGGGGGGAGGTCGGGGGCTGCCGGAGCTGCGGCTGGACCGGCGCCGGAGTGGGAGGAGAAGGGTGAGGGCGGCGGTGGTTCTCAACGAACGAGAGAGAGAGAGAGAGAGATCGTGATCGGAGAGAGAGAGAGAGAGGGTGTGTGTGTTTTGGGTTTTTTAAATCAGACGGTTACGATCAGTTGGATCGGATGGCTGTGAGCTGACAGCCTAAAATAAAAATGGGCTGTCAGCTCATACCTGTATTCTCTCTCTCTCTCTCTCTCTCTCTCTCTCTCTCTATATATATATATATATATATATATATATATTGGCTGGTCGGACTTCTGCACGGCAGAGGGTGCAATTGAATTGTGCTAGTGACATGCGGGGCGCATTTATCCACAACTCCACAAGCCCCATCAAACAAAACTTTTAGTACTACCACCATAGCTCCTATCTACTTGAAATTCAAAATATAAAGAGATGTTAGTCCAAAGGTTTTTGAGATTCTGCTCGGTACGGCTGACATGGCAGCATACAATTATTGGCTAATTTTTACTAGCGATGTTTTAATCTTTAACACCACCAGCTGTATGTTGTCACCTTAGTCATACTGAGTGGAATCGAAAAAACCTTCAGACTGAATAGCATTTCTCAAATTTTAAAGCTTACAAGTAGGGGTGGCAATGGGTCGTGTCGGGTCTAGTTTCGGATCATGTCCAAAACCCCTCGACCCGGACCCGACCCGTTTAACTAATCGTGTCTAGATCCTAAACCCGTACCTTACCCGTTATAAACGGGTAGGCCCGATATGACTCGTAAGATCCGTATCTATTACAGTATCGGAATGCGAGTAGATCCGTTGAATTTTAAACGGGTCTTTCCAGGTCTACCATGTCCAGACCCGACCTGTTTATTAAACGGGTCTATCGTGTCGACCCGTTTACGACCCGAACCCTTTTAACCCTAACCCAGACCCTCTAACTTCGTGTCGGGTCGTGTTGGGTCCAAAATTGCCAGCCCTACCCTTGACCTTAATTTTCGAGTCCCACCCCCCCCCCCCCCCCCCCCGCGCTAAAACCACTTTTTTATTTTTGATAATCAACTATCAACTAAATCCTTACAAAGGACACAAAATGATCATGCACGAATAAAACGAACACCAGAACCACCTCTCATGTCCCACAAAACCAGAGTACATAAAAATCTTTGAACCATACAACTTTATCATACACAGTTTTTCTACTGTAACCAGCCACATGGTTGTCCTTTCGAAATATGTGTGTCACACGGACTGGAGTGAACACCACAAACAAAAGGAGGCAGTCACACCACTGACAAAACCACTTTTCCATTGCAAAGGACCACATGGATTGTCGGTCAACAAGGGGCAAGGCTCGACAATTAAGACCCGAGGGGGTACTATTTAATTACCCCAATTAGTTGGCGGGCGATCAAAAAACCGCTTAATTATAAGATGGAATTAAAACCGATAAAGCAAACGATACGATACGAAACGAAGAAGGGATATCGGAGGCTCCGTCACGAAACCTCAGCTCAGTCTGTCGTCCAAATAGGGAAGTCAAGCCTTGGGGTGTGGGGTGGAGGAGAAGGGCAATGGAGTCTTGGAGCGCTGGCTGGGTGATGCTCGGGGGGCTGGGCCTCCTGCTCCTGTCGGCATGGGCATGGAGAGTGGCGGAGTGGTTGTGGTGGCGGCCACGGCGTCTGGAGCGCGCTCTCCGGTCGCAGGGCCTCCGGGGCACCCCCTACCGCTTCCTCCATGGAGACCTCAAGGAGAACGCCCGGCTCTCCAAGGAAGCCCGGTCCCAACCCATCACCCCGCCCTCTCACCGCATCCTCCCTCGCGTCCTTCCCTTCCTCCGCAACGCCATCAACAGCTACGGTAGCAGAACTCTCTCTCTCTCTCTCTCTCTCTCTCTCTCTCTCTCTCACACACACACACACACACACACACACACACACACTTACTTGGATCCAATCCAAGAGTGCCTACAACAAAGTAGCATGGACCAAAAAGAGAGTGAGCCTGATAGTAGCCATTAAAGACGATTTCACAAAAAATATAGGGATAATATGTGTTAGATCTATGTCGGAACATTTGGGTTTAGTGTAAAGTTCCTCCCAAAGACATTTGTATAGCAAGTCCCCAACCAAAAATGTTACGTTTTTAATCTTTTAAATGACAGAATTACCCCTCAATTACGCCTCCAGCAAGAGTATCAATTCGGTTTGGTAAAAGTATCAATTAACCGAATTGATATTGTCGCTAGGGCTGGGACTTGGTCCGAACAAACCTGAGCAACCCGACCAAATTCTGTATTTGGACAATCATGGGCAACAATCATGACAATCATGGGAATTTGGATGGGTATGGATTTTTTTTTTTTGCCTGAATTCGAATTTGGGCAAACATGGTCAGCCATATGACCAACCCGAAGAACTCAAATAACCTGAGGAGAATATATACCCACCCACCCACCCACCACAGAGGAATGCACATTTTCTCTACAATCAAGTTAAACTTGTAATCTTCTTCACTGCACGGTCTGCACCAAATTTTTTTTGCTCCAATGAGGGGAAGCTCCAGATTGGACGGTGCAAATTTTAGATCGGACGTCTCTCTACTCTTTATTGAACGATTCGGACGAACCCGAGCAACCCGATGAACTTCTATGGTCCAAACACAGGCAAACCCTCTTCCTCGGGCAACTCGGGCAATTAAGGCAAAGACGATGTAACTTGGTCCAAACATGGTCAGACCTCCAAACACACACACACACACACACACTTGGATCCAATCCAAGAGTGCCTACAACAAAGTAGCATGGACCAAAAAGAGAGTGAGCCTGATAGTAGCTGTTAAAGATGGTTTCACAAAAAATATAGGGATAATATGTGTTAGATCTATGTCGGAACATTTGGGTTTAGTGTAAAGTTCCTCCCAAAGACATTTGTATAGCAAGTCCCCAACCAAAAATGTGTCGTTTTTAATCTTTTAAATGACAGAATTACCCCTCAATTACGCCTCCAGCAAGAGTATCAATTCGTCTTCAGCAAGAGTATCAATTCGCTTTGGTAAAAGTATCAATTAACCGAATTGATATTGTCGCCAGGGCTGGGACTTGGTCCGAACGAACCTGAGCAACCCGACCAAATTCTGTATTAGGACAATCATGGGCAACAATATTTGGGAATTTGGACGGATATGGATTTTTTTTTGCCTGAATTTGAATTTGGGCAAACATGGTCAGCTGTATGACCAACCCGAAGAACTCGAATAACCTGAGGAGAATATATACGCACCCACCCACCCACCACAGAGGAATGCACATTTTCTCTACAATCAGGTTAAACTTGTAATTTTCTTCACTGCACGGTCTGCACCAAATTTTTTTTGCTCCAATGAGGGGAAGCTCCAGATTGGACGGTGTAAATTTTAGATCGGACGTCTCTCTACTCTTTATTGAGCGATTCGGACGAACCCGAGCAACCCGATGAACTTCTATGGTCCAAACACAGGCAAACCCTCTTCCTCGGGCAACTCAGGCAATTAAGGCAAAGATGATGTAAAAATCCAAACGTGGTCAGACCTCCAAACCCGACCAACCGACCATGTCCAATCCTAACTGTTGCTATAATGATTTCACTGTAGCAACAATATAACAATATCAATTTGGTTTGGTAAGAGTACCAATTAGCCAAATTGATACTCTTGCTACAATGATTTCACTGTAGCAGCTACAGTGAAATTGATGTAGCAGCCATAGTGAAATCACTGTAGCAACAGCTGCATGCACAGTATCAACCAATGAATTGATACTCTTGCTGGAGATAAATTGATATTGTTGCTGGAGATAAATGGATACTCTTGCTGGAGACGAATTGGAGGGGCAGTTTTATCATTTGAAAGGGTAAAAGAATGGTGGGGGACTTGTTGTAGCACAAGTTGTTTGGGAGGGACTTGGTGCAATATTGAAACATTGCATGTCCTTTAGCTAATATAGCATCTGTTAAAAGAATTTAAGGCTAAGTCTCCCAATAATATATTTAATCTGAAAAAATAGTAGTTTCCTTTATTGGACCAATGCAATGGAGGCCATATATGGGATTCCGCATAGGCTCAAGCAGGTTGGGGACCCACGTGTAGGCACAGGACCTACACACGTATATATTGTGTCTGCGTGCATGAGAATCCTGTGTATACAGAATGCAAATCAATCCTCAAAAAAAAAAAAAGGGGGGAGGGGGGGTGGCGACTGCAAAGCATTTGCTGCATTTTTCATTTTTTGGGAGAATTAATGTTATGGCTGATACTAAAGACAAACCTACTTGTTCAACAATTAATGGCAAAGTTGTGGTTATATCAGAAGAACTATATTAAGCAGATTTTGGTGTGATTTTTCATTTTCGCACGTTAAAGGCAAAACATAACACCATAGGCCCAACAGACAAACCTAGAAATCAGAGTCCTTGTTCAATCAAGGCACTAACAATCCCTGTCACCAAAATCTCGGACTTTTTTAATAAGTCGTGATCAAAACAAGTTCTATTCAGTAAATGTATTCTATTCGTTTTGGTCCTGATTTTTTTTTTTGTAAAAATCATTGATTTCTCAAATAGTCGTGAATTTTGCATTTCATCGTGATTTTATTTACCGTTTTTTCCCTACTCTTTCTTGATTGTTGGAACATCTTTATATAATGGAACATTCATATGTTTTTATTCTAAAATTTTTCTCCTTTTTCTTATTTGTTTCCAAATTTTCTGACTTCGCCGATTTTTTTACCGATTTCTTTCATCGCTAATTTTCACCCGACTTCCGGCTTGGTAACAATACCGACAATGGTTTGGCTCAGTCATTTCCCAATCCCTCCTAGAGACGAGCGTCCTCCATATTGACATGGATATAGTTAACGAAGATCCAATTATAATAACGATATCTTCCGGTTTTGTAAGCCTTCTACTTCTCCAATGCAAATTTCAGAATGTCTTATAAGCTAGTCCCAGCTGCTTCCGAGGACATCAGCCTCTCTCCAGTGAAGACTGGTACCCAAAAATTTCTCGTGTATGATTTCTTTTAATTTTGGCTGAAGGGTGGCTCATAGTTCTCACAGTTTCTTCAGTGAAACAATCCTGCCTTTTTCTAACCATTAGACTTCCATTGCATCTCCGAATGCAGGGAAAATTTCTTTTACCTGGATTGGGCCTATTCCCAGAGTGAGCATTACGGATCCGGATTTGATACGAGAAGTTCTATCGAATAAATTTGGTCACTTTGAGAAACCAAATACAAACCCGCTCGCGAAGTTGTTAGCTACGGGACTTCTAATATATAAAGGTGAAAAATGGGTCAAACACAGGAGGATTATCAACCCTGCTTTCCATGTAGAGAAGCTGAAGGTAATTCGTTGTCACTAACTATGGACAATATCATTTTGATACACCTGATTGAATTATCTCAGATAGTTTGAACTTAGACCTATATCCCTTGATATATTACTACATTATGATATATATAATAGAAGTATTATCTTGAATTATCAGGTTAACTTCATTTAAGATTATATGTGCCTTTATTCATGATATTTGTATGGCTATAGCCAATGTTTGAAAGTTCGATTTCCACCATCATTTAGACCCCTCAAGAAAACAGCATATTTCGCAAAATATTGCGAAATATTGCAAATATGACATTTCATTGTATGGAAAATTTGAATTATTTCATGTTTTTTTTTGAACTATTTTGATTTTTTGTGCCTTAGTTGTAGCATAATTCATTTCAAACTACTATGTTGCTATCATCTTCATCTGGCATGGCCTGAGAAAGTTATTTGTCTTGGATTTTCTTTTTTTGCAATATTGTTGATTCTTCAGTCTGAATTTATTTGACTTGTCGGACATTGCTCAATACTAGTTTTCCGGTTCATAACTAGAATTAAAACCCACAGAATAGCGATCGCAACACCCCCCCTTCCATTTCCAATTATTATTATGTGAAAACGTGGATTGAATAAGATTTAGTGGATACTTAGAATACAAAATTAAAGATATTTCTATTGTTTTATCAGTAGGAACATGAAGGTAAGCATCTATATTTCAGATTTTAAAGTAATAATGACACTTAATGTTGTGGAACTTGTGACTTGCAGCGCATGTTGCCCGCATTTTCTACTTGTTGCGGTGAATTGATTGGCAGATGGGAGAATTTGGCTGGCCCCGACGGATCTTGTGAATTAGATGTTTGGCCTGAACTCCAAAACTTCACAGGAGATGTCATCTCTCGGACAGCATTTGGCAGCAGCTATGCAGAAGGGCGGCGTATATTTCAACTCCAATCAGAGCAAGCGAAGCTTCTTGTTCAAGCAGTGCAGACTGTGTACATACCAGGTTACAGGTTCGCTCTGACTGGCTCGAGCTCAGTTTTTTTTTTGTAAAAAAATTACAATGACCTAAGAAAAAAAGTAAAGGTGAATTTTACAAAAAAATACAACTAGCCATGATCATCATCTATGAATGACTGAAAGATAGCTCTCTGGCTTGTTGATGGCACGCGCTCAGTAATTTATTTGAACAAAAAATGGAGACACTTTCCTGTGTAATTATTTGTTTTTTTTAAGAGCGAAAAGAAGCTAGAATTTTATTTTATTTACATAGAAGCACAGACAATATATACAAACACTAGAGATGCAGGAGGAATTTTGATGAATCTTCTCAATTGAGTTAAGATTCAAATGGAACGAATGGATAATCCTTTTTTTTTTTATGTTCATGATCGAAACCAACATTCATGATTCATATCATGTGAAAGGAGGTGACTGTAGCCTACATCGTTGAAATCATTTCCCATTATGCAGGTTTTTGCCAACCAGGGATAATATTAGAAGAAAAGAAATCGACAAAGAGGTTCGAGCATTGCTGAGAAGCATAATTCAGAAGAGAGAGAAGGTCATTAAAATGGGAGACGTAAGCGATGACCTTTTGGGCTTGTTGATGGAGTCTAATTTGAAAGAATTTGAAGAGCATGGGAACTCCAAGAACATCGGGATGACTACCGAGGAGGTGATTGAAGAATGTAAGCTGTTCTACTTTGCAGGGCAGGAGACGACGTCGGTTTTGCTCACATGGACGATGGTTTTGTTGGGCTTGAATCCCAGCTGGCAGGTCCGTGCAAGAGAAGAGGTTCTACAAGTGTTCGGGAAGAATAAACCAGACTTTGATGGCCTAAGCCGCTTGAAGATTGTGAGTATTTTTTTACATCAGTTTTTTGACTTTGTAATTACTTTGAATCGATGTGTAATAACTAGTTGATCATGAATAGATTACATAATCTTTGAACCAATAATGTGAAAATAACTCCTTTAGACATAGAACTCATTTTCCCTTTTTATAATATATTCACCATAATAGCTCAATAATCTATTTTCTTAGAATTCCTACTTAGAACTTCCCTTATAGCTATTAGTGTATTCAGTTGCGGTTTCAGACAGGCCAATTTCAGCCCTATTAGTCTCCTATTTCAAAATATATGAATACAAGTATAAATGTGCAAAGTGATTTAAAGAAAATCAGTGGATCACTAACCAAACACCTAATGTAAGTATGGTACACGCTTAAATCAAAGCAAAATCAAGTTTCCCAAAGGAAATTCCACATGACACCTATTAACGCTTATCTACACTCTAGGGTTGTGTTTGTATTCGATTGTGCTAAAGTTAAGTAAATGCCCCTCAAATTTTACTTGATCTTGTTTGTATTTGGTGAGTGCATTTTTGCTGCCGGCTCCATTTGCTGCGTTTGCTTCCGGCCCAATCGCAGTGTGCCATGTCGACCATTTAAAGGGGCATAATGGGAAAGGCTAGTTCGGTAGCAATTGTAGTCCCCATTATGCCCCTTTAAATGGTCGACATGGCATACTGCGATTGGGCCAGAAGCAAAAAGAGTCGGCAGCAAAAAATGAACTCGTATTTGGCTGTGACTTTTACTTCCCCACATAGATTATTTCTTAATACTGAAGTAAATTTTAACTTCACTAGCAAAAGGTTCCATAACAACCACCAGCAGCCATCGCACCGCCGCTGCTATGACCATCACCCTGCGCGTGCGCGAGAGGGAGAGATGGTAGTATTGGTGGTGGCGACGGTGAAGACGATCCAAATGTAGTTATGAAAGTAAAGTTTTCTTTTTTAACTTTACAGCACGAAAACAAACACAAGAGGTAAATATTGACAGGTTTGTTTTACTCTTAGTTTAAGTGAACTTTTATTTTAACTTACTACACAGCCGAATGCAAATACAACCTACCACAACCAACACAAAGCTTCCATATATTAGTTTCCCTATAGGTTGAAGCATCATAAACTTTCCGTTACATTAATATTTTGAGCAATCATTCCCGGATTTCTTATTCTATGAAGAATGTATGTTGTATCCATCTATACAAGAAGGAATTGTTTCAGAAGTTCTTCAAACCTTTGTGCCAGGTGACGATGATTCTTTACGAGGTCCTTAGGCTGTACCCTCCATTGGTTTTCCTCAACCGGAAAACGTACAAGCCGATGGAGCTGGGGGGCATCATTTTCCCGCCAGAAGTAATGCTTGCCCTTCCCATCAGTTTCATTCACCATGATCCAGAACTTTGGGGCAAAGATGCGGAGGAATTCAATCCTGATAGATTTGCTGAAGGAGTCTCTAAGGCGTCGAAGAATCAGGTGGCCTTCTTTCCATTCGGTTGGGGCCCTCGGATTTGTATCGGTCAGCACTTCGCGATGCTGGAAGCTAAGATGGGCTTGAGCATGATTCTTCAGCACTTCTCGTTCGAGCTCTCGCCGCGCTACGTTCATGCTCCTTACACTGTCATAACCCTCCAGCCTCAGCATGGAGCTCAAATCATGTTTCATAAGGTCTGACCTTTTCATTGTTCTATCTTGTTACATGTAATGTAAATTGTGAAGCAAGACTTGAATAAAAACTTTACAGCAGTACTGTGTACTTTGCTATGAAACTAAGCTTCTACTCTGTTTGTTGGTTCCACAGCTTGTTGTCAATGTATAGTACCTTCTAAGATGTATTTTTGATATTCAGCTACTTATTAGTTTCCAATTTTCGTCTGTCAGTGAAAACAGAGGAACATCATCATGTTTCCTATAGACAAAACTGTTGCTGACTCTCGAAGAGAAAGACATGCAAGCTGCCTTTTGTAAAGATACTAGGGGTGGTAGAGTTATGCATAAAAGGGGGGAAAACATCAGCAGGCACCTAAAGGGTTTTTTTTTGGGGGTGTCAGGTGAGAAGCCCATCTTAGGAGATCGTTTCGAGATTCAATCCTGACAACATTCACTTTTGAAGTTCCAATATTATTCTTTTTATCTACAATTTTGAGAGTGTTAAATCTCACTGGGAATAGTCCCACATCAGTTAAGGAGCAGTGTATCCTTACCTTCGGAATACCCGTTATGCTCCCCTCCTCCTAAGGTCGGCCTTTTGGAGCACTCTGGATGTTGTCACGTGGTATCAAAACTGGGGGTGTTGAATGCCGCTGGAAATAGTCTTGACTAAGAAGCAGTGTATCCTTTCCGTAATATAACCCGTTGAATTAACGTGCTATTGATAAAGGGACATCGTAACATTTTTTGGCCAGGTTACACATTCGCCCTGTAGTTTGCCCGATCATCACTTTCATCCGTCATAGTTTTAGGGAAAACTACATGTGGTATATGTGTGATTTGCTCTATTTTTCTTGTAAGGCTGAGTATGAAACAAAGGCAAGGTTGCCCCTTGTAGGATATGTTTATTCCTCCTCTATGTTAAAGGTTACAACCATAGGCTTTATGGATACTTCTTTTATCTTTCTGAAAATCAGTACATCAATAGATTATTGGTATTTTGCACATCAGTTCTTCACCAATTTATAAAGCTTTCAATTTGGAACCTTATTGATGTTTTCTTCTTCTTGCTAAATCTAAATCAACAAAATTATACAAATAATTTTATTTTTAAAAATTTTATTATTTATTTTAATAAGAAAATATGTTCTATTGTTGACCTTCTATATATATATATATATATATATATATATATATATATATATATATATATATATATATATATATAGAGAGAGAGAGAGAGAGAGAGAGAGAGAGGAATGCTTAGGTGTGGTCTGCGGTTAGTGCGGTCCGTAGCCGTCCGATACATCACTCCGTGCATCGGATGCACACTACCGGTGCATTGGAGGGCTACGGACCGCAGACCACACCTAAGTATATATATATATATATATATATATATATATATATATATATATATATATATATATATATATATATATATATATATATATATATATATATATAATGAGAGAGAGAGAGAGAGGAATGTTACAGTGAGCTATGAGCTACGGAAAAAGAAAATGAGCTACGATCATTTTGATCATCCTAGAAGTTTTGGATTTTCGTAAAAATTGGTAGGTGTGTTGTCTAGGGTAATATGATCATCCTCACCAATTTTAAAGAAATTTCAAAACTTCTAGGGTCATCAAACGGTAGAAGCTTTATCCACCGTCCAGAGTAACCTTTAATTTTGCTTCTACCATTTGATGACCCTAAAAGTTTTGGAATTCCTTGAAAATTGGTGAGGATGATCATGTTATCCTAGACAACACACCTACCAATTTTCACGAAATTCCAAAACTTCTAGGGTGGTCAAAATGATCGTAGCTCATTTTCTCCTTCCGTAGCTCATAGCTCACTGTAACATTCCTCTCTCTCTCTCTCTCTCTCTCTCTCTCTCTCTCTCTCTCTCTCTCTCTCTCTCTCTCTATATATATATATATATATATATATCTATATCTATATATCTATATATATATATATATATATATATATATATATATATATATATATATATATATATATATAATTTTTACTAGTTATATGAGCCTTTATTAGGTTATTTGTTTTAGATTAGGCTTGTCAAAAAATGTGCAATTGTAAATATAGATCTTTGTTTGGTATGTTTTTTTTTGGTACAATAGACTTCGGTCACCTAAAGACCTGTAGGTCCTCGAGCATGAGGGCAGACAAAACCTGAGGGAAATCAGGTTCCCAGTACGTATCTCTTTGGATGTTTGGTATGTTCGCCATGTTGATAACCACATATGTTTATTTTATGGTATCAGAGCTAGGGTTTGAGCCATGGATTGTTCCAACCACCGGCGTCCACCATCCAATGTCGTACTCTTGAGTGAACCCACGAGTTACTAGTCAGCATTTAGCATTATGTAGGGGTGGCAATGGGTCGTGTCGGCCGTGTCTAGTTTCGGGTTGTGTCCAAAACCCCTAGACCCGGACCCGACCCGTTTAACTAATTGTGTCTAGATCCTAAACCCGTATCCGACCTGTTTATAAACGGGTAGACCCGATAAGACCCGTTTACCACATGGGTTTATCCGACCCAATCCGACTCGACTCGACCTAACCCGATAGACCCGCTGATACTATATATTACAGTATCGGATTGCGGATAGACCCGACCCGTTGAATTTTAAACCGGTCTTCCCGGATCTATCGTGCCCAGACCCTAAACCCGAACCTGACCCGTTTATTAAACGGGTCTATCTTGTCGACCCGTTTATGACCCGAACCCGGTTAGCCCTGGTCCAGACCCGCTAACTTCGTGTCGGGTCCGAAATTGCAGCCCTAGCATTATGCCACTCAATAGAACCATTTCCCAGCCTCATGTGTCCTCTTACGCCTAAGGACCTGTAGGAAGTCATTTCTCTCTGGTTCAAGTTCCTCAGTGACAACCTCCTGATTTATGATCCACTGTGAGTTTAATGGAGGTATTATAAAAGGTGTCATTGTTTATGTATTTTCTTTTGTGTCCATTATGTGGTATGTTCACTATGATGTTGACCACACTCATATATGTACCTTTGGATAATGGCCTAATAAGATATGGATCATTTGCTCCTGGTTTATGACCACACTCATTGACAACCTCCTGATTTATGATCCTCCATCTCTCCTTGCCAAAAACCTAAGCCACCATGTAGATGTGTCAGTGGATGCTTGCTAGCGTCGACAGGACTAGCCACCGATATTATTGTGTCTATGTCGATGCCTACATGCCAACATCTTCACAGTAATGTTCGTGGCTATTGCATTGACACTGTCGGAGGGTAGCCGTCGCCACATTCTAGGGTATGGCTTAGGGTTTTGGCATGGGAAAGATGGACGAGGAAGAACGGGGAGGAGGAAGAGGATGGCGAAGGAGGTTAGGGGTGACGATCGAAGAGTGGAAAAAATAAGGAATCATTAATTAGAGGGTTTGAGGCACATATCAAACTAGTAAGAAACCGGGGCAATGCCCATATGAGCTTGATGCACAGCCATTTGGCACATATGATATCACAACTGTTCAAAGAAGTATGAAATCTAAAGTAAGTGTGACTCACTTGTTAGAGAGAGAGAGGGAGAGAGATTAACATCAAATGATAATTAAATGACATTGAATGAGTGCTTTATTATCTTTATGGTAGGTTTTTAATAGAATTTAAAATTGAGCCGTGTTCACACATGGAAGAATGATTATGGTTCTTTAAAAGACGTCCACGTGTCACAACACGGGAGAGAGGCTTCCGTTTTAGTATATAGTATAGATACGTTTTTCTTCAATGCATGATTTACTCCCATTCGGACAGAGTTTGCTAATGGGATAATTGCAAACCCACTTCTACAGTACAACAAAGCCTTATGGGATTCTGTGTTCTTCAACAATGAAGAACTTTGAATAACTCTCTTTGACATTGAAAGTTATGGGAGAGAGAGAGAGAGAGAGAGAGAGAGAGAGAGAGAGAGAGAGAGAGGGATTGAATTTTTAATGTATTCTAGCTTTGTTTAAAGGATTCGAATGAACACCTTTCACAATGCGTAAAGGTGCGAAGGCACCTTTTCTTATCAAAAGGTGCATCTTTAGAAAAAGAAGGCACCTATACGGATCTGAATATATTTTATTAGTCATCTGTCAAAAATAATTTCAAAACTATCTCTCCATGTGGCCATCACGTCATAACTTTCTATGTCCATTAAAACCGGTATGTGAAATACTGGTTTCCACCGTCAATTTTAGCTTTTAAAGTGGCTTTAAAACATGGGGACCATCACACTCACATTATATAAAGATGGGCTGTAGTGTAAAATCGGTAAACATAATGCCGACTTTAAAACCCGTAGCCCACTTATCTTTTTTATTGGACAAAAAATTCTAAATATAACTATGTGGCGGATAAATAACTACTTTTGAAATTAGTTTTGACAAGTGATTATTAAAATAATATTTAAAAAATGATGTTTTGAAATAAAACCCAAATCCTTACACAGTCTATGTACACATATAATGAAAAAAAGGGAAAGTTTAACATAAGTCCTTTTTGAGAGATGACTTTTAGGTTCAGGACACATTAATTTCAAAAATATAGCTCAAGTCCCTTTCGACGAATATATACTCTTTCTAAAGACGAATATATACTCTTTCTGAAACGAATCTATACTATATACTAAAGCGGAAGCCTCTCTCCCGTGTTGTGACATGTGGACGTCTTTTAAAGAACTAGAATCCTTCTTCTATGTATGAACGCGGCTCTCTTTTAAATCCTATTAAAAACCTACCATAAAGATGATAAATACTCATTCAAAGAGATTTAATGTTACTATCTCTCTCTAACAAGTGATGTCGTTTGTGCCAAATGACATGCATTAAGCTTATTCGGACATTGATGATAAAAATTGAGTCTTCTCTTCCGTTCTATGACAAGTGGACCACTTTAAAGAACCGGAATCCTTCTCTCATGTGTGAATGTGGTTCTCTCATAAATCTCATTAAGAACCTAATATAAAGATGATAAATACACCATACAATTGTATTTAATGATCAATTGATGTTAATTAGAAAATTCATTAGTAATATCTTTTTCTCTCTCTGACAAGTGAATCACACTTGGATTAGTGAATCGTAATCTTTCAAGATTGCACACTTATTCGGACGGTTGTGATGTCTTTGCTAAGTGGTGTGCATCAAGTTTATTCGGGCATTGCCCGGGTTTCTTACTAGTATCTATACTAAAATGGAAGCCTCTCTCCCGTGTTGTGATATGTGGATGTCTTTTAAAAAGCTAGAATTCTTCTTCCGTGTATGGACGTGGCTCTCTTTTAAATTAATTTAAAAACCTACCATAAAGATGATAAATTTTCATTCAATGACATATGGTCATTTGATGTTAATCTCTCTCTCTCTCTCTCTCTCTCTCTCTCTCTCTCTCTCTCTCTCTCTCTCTCTCTTTCTAACAAGTGAATCAGACTCACTTTAGATTTCACACTTCTTTGAATAGTTGCGATGTCGTCTTTGCCAAATGGCGTGCATCAAGCATATTCGGGCATTGCCCGGGTTTCTTACTAGTATATACAGTTTCGGAACACGAATATATACTCTTCCTCGAGACAAATGTATACTTATAGGGACCTTAGCTAATATAGCAAATTATGGTGTCCGGCTAATATTGCAAAATAGTTAAGGACCTATACTTAATGGGTCGGGATCCTGTGCCATCGAGGAATTGCCTTCATTTGGGACGTCAATTCCTGGCCCTTGATTTCGGACAACATAAACGGTCCAGATCTTAACCTCCTTTATTACCCAGTTGGTGTTGAGCTGTCAGATCTTATCCCCTCCACCACTCCGAGAGAAGTGTGGAGAAAAACCATCGACGCCGGATCTGCTCTCCCGGAGTCGGGGCTGCTCTCTCGACGCCGACCGGAGTCGGGGCTGCTCTCTCGACGCCGAAGCATCCCTCCCCGACGCCAAGCACCACTCCCCGACGCCGGATCAGGGCCCTCGACGCCGGATCTGCTCTCCCGGAGTTGGGGCTGCTCTCTCGACGCCGACCGGAGTCGGGGCTGCTCTCTCGACGCCGACCGGAGTCGGGGCTGCTCTCTCGACGCCGAAGCAACCCTCCCCGACGCTAAGCACCACTCCCCGATGCCGGATTAGGGCCCTCGACGTCGGATCTGCTCTCCCGGAGTCGGGGCTGCTCTCTCGACGCCGACCGGAGTCGGGGCTGCTCTCTCGACGTTGAAGCAACGCTCCCCGACGCCAAGCACCACTCCCGGAGAATTGCTCCGGACGCCCGATCTTCTCCATCGACGAGCAACCCTTGACGCCGGACGGTAGCTCCAGACGCCCGACCTATTCGACTCCGGAGAGCAGTCGAGCGTGGAGAAAAACCCTCACCGGAGCACTGACCTATCCGACGCCGGATCTGGGCCCTCGACGCCGATGGTAAACATAGAATTTTTTGGATTGTTTATGTAGTCAAGTAACATAACAGAGTACTTTTGATGCTTTTTATCTTATAAAAAAAAACAATGAAGAACATATATGTACAAGAAAAAACACTGATTGCACATTGGCCTGTCAATGGACCGGATCATGATCCAAATCCGATATGAAAATTCTCGATTTGGAATTAGTTTTTTGGTCTGATATTTGTTTAAAAATGATCCGACCTGATTGAAAATATAATCGGATCAAATATGGATCTACTCCGACTCGTTCCGAATAAGATCCTATCCGATATATTTAGTCAGCTAGTATCTTTCTATCACGATTATTCCCCCTCGGATCATTTTATGTATCGATTGGGTTTTTTTGTTGCAGAAGCTGGAGAGGGAGTTCCAAGCATAGGAGGATAAACGGCGGAGTGAGCAGCATAGCTGATGCTTCGTTGTCACCGAAATCAAAGCATGTATGTCTATCTTTTGGTCTGTTCTTTCCTATTGTGTATGTAGCTAGGATTCCTATGGCATTGTGGGTTAGTGAAATGCGTATTGTGGTTCGCCGATCACCCTTGCATCGCTGTGCTTTAACTGACATATATTTTTTTTAATCATGTTTACTGTTCTTTAATCATGTTCTGTAATAAAAGATAATTTTTTGGTTTGCTCCTCATTTTCTGGTATCCAATTTTTTAATCCTGTTTGGTAATAAAAGATAATTTTTGGTTGATAATTTTTGGTTTGCTCCACATTTTCTGGTATCTATAATCATAATTTGATTTCTATAATCTTTATTGTGAAATTGCAGAATGTCTGAACAAGTTAATAACAATGAGGGTAATACTTCGGCTCCAAACATTGATGTTCTGCACAATGCTGAAAATTATGGGATTGCAATTACGGTCGAGGACATTTTGCAAAATGAAAGTGCTGATGTTGGTGATACTTCAGCTCCAAATAGAGATGTTGGCAATATTGAGGCACCATATTTGGGGATGTTATTTCATTCATCTGAAGAAGCAAGGCAATATTATACAGAGTACGGTCGACAAAGAGGTTTTGCAGTACGGATTCGATCAAGGAACAAAACTCGGTTTCGTTTAAATGAAATGACAGGAGTTCATTTGGTATGCTCACGCGAAGGGCTTAAAAAAAAGAAAGATGGAATAGATGAAATGAATAGAAGCGTTTCAACTATCAAACGTGGATGTAAGGCACAGATGCAGGTTCTTTATAATAAAGAACTTAATAAATGGAGGGTAACCAGTTTTAAAGGTGATCATAACCATAAATTTGTGACTCCAATGAAGAGGATACGAATGAGGTCCAATAGACATATGCCAGATGCAGCTAAGGATTTGACAGAGGCATTCAACAGGGAGAATCTACAAATAGGAAAAGTTCCATCAATATTTGGTGGTGCAATGATAGGATTTGATCGGAGAGATTGTTGGAATCACTTACGTTCAGTCAGACATAAAGAGTTGGAAATCGGAGATGCTCAGGCTGTTATTAACTATTTTCAAATGAGACAGAGAGAAAATCCCCAGTTCTTTTATGCAGTCCAAGTTGATGAAGACGGCAAAGCAGTAAATTTTTTTTGGGTGGATGCTAGGTCACGTATGTCCTATGAGCACTTTGGGGATGTGGTTACTTTTGACACTACATACAGGACCAACAAGTATGGAATGCCATTTGCACCATTTACTGGGGTAAATCATCATTATCAATCCATACAATTTGGATGTGCACTTCTACAAGATGAAACCGAATCTACCTTTTTTTGGTTGTTCAATATTTGGCTTGAGGCTATGGGGGGAAAACATCCATCATCGATCATCACTGATCAAGATTTAGCTATGGGTTTAGCTGTTAAAAAGGTGTTCCCCAACACACGTCACCTTTTATGCTTGTGGCATATAAAAAAAAAATTTGGTGAGAAGTTAGCTCATGTATATTACAAGAAGTCGAAATTCAAGAGTGCAATGAAAAAATGCATCCATTGTACATACAAAATACAAGATTTTGAAAATATGTGGAATAACTTGATTGTGGAGTTTGACTTGAATAGTAATGAATGGCTCAAACATTTATACGATATTCGAGAGTCTTGGGTACCGGTATACCATCGAGGTACATTTTATGCTGGGATGAATACAACAGGTCGCAGTGAGGGTGTCAATGCTTTTTTTAATGAATTCGTCTCATCAAGAACTAACCTAAGAGAATTTGTAGTTGGGTATGAGCAAGCTTTGACGAAGATTATTGAAAGAGAAAATAATGAAGACTATATATCAGAGCACAAGGATCGACTTAGTGATGCAAATAATTTGATATTGAAACATGCAGCAGACATTTACACAAGAAATATTTTTAACAAGTTCCGTGAACAATTGGTTGATTCAATTCGCTTCAAGTCTGATGAGGGAGAAAGAGATGGTGATTTCAAAACATATCTAATTACATCTAAGGTTGGTTGGCCTGAGCAATTTATTTTGAAGTTAAAGGTGGGAACATATGAGGGCTATTGTGGATGCCAACATTTTGAGTTCACAGGTTTACCTTGTAGACATGTGTTGAAAATTCTTAACAAACTTGAAGTAGATGAAATTCCATCATTTTTCATCATAAAAAGATGGATGAAAGGAGCTAACTCATTTAGGGTATTGGATAAAATGATCACAGGTGATAACTATGAGTGTTCTGAAACACTTAGACTTAGTCATTTATGTCGAAGATCAACACAAGTATAGTGTGTTGCTTCTAAATCAGACAAGTTATACAAAATGGCAATAGAAGGCATCGAAGGGCTATTCACACAGATCTTGGAAGAACGTAATAAGATTATTGAATGCAATGATGAGAATGAAGTTTTGATTTCAAAAACTCAAGTAACAGGTAAATCGAGTCAAGTATTTATTGAAGATCCACATATATCACAAACAAAGGGCAGACCAAAGGATGATAATGGGAAAGGAAATATTAGCAACATCGGTAGAATGAAGAGCTCCATTGAGGTGTCATCAAGCAAAAAAAAAAGAAAATGTGCAGTGTGCAAAGTCCATGGGCACGACAAACGAAATTGCTCACAAACTTTGATGAATAGACAACAATCAAATACCATTGGACAATGTAAGTGACTATTGTTTTATATTGATCATTAGTGACTATATTTGTTCACACTAATGATTGTGATAATTTTTTTTTTAATGCAGTTTATAGTGGCGATGAAGTTGTGAACTTGGGATGTGAGTAAATTTGATAATTGTTTCTTGCATCCACCCACTGTAAGCATTTTTTATTTATTTTTTCTCATGTAATATTTTATATGGTATTCGCTTAATCTGATGTATTTGGTGCTTTTCATGTTTGAAAATACTTTCTATAGATCTATACATTTTAATGAAAACTCTTAAAGATGCTTGAGATCCTTTACCCCTGCCTTAATGGGTTCTATAAGTATGTATATATTTGATGTTTTATGTTACTGTCCCTATGAATAGAAGAAATTCTAGATATTTACTCCTGTTTTTTGTACTTCCTTATCCCAGCTTTCACTTATGGTGTTGCTGACGAAGGGGGCTAAATTTGTTGGTTAGTCCTATAAAAGGTAAACTAAAGAAAATTATATTGTTTCGCCTACAAATATCCTAAGTCTTTATTGGTTGGATTGCAGGTCCATGGCCACTTTGGTGAAGAGATGTTGGTGTGAAGATGAAGAGATCTGTTGAGGATGGCAGAGAGGGAATCTGAGATTATTGGAGCTTAGATTGCTATTTAAACATTGCTACCTGGTAGCAGACATGGAGATGGTGAGGTTTTGGTAGTTTTATTGATGGAAAGCGATGTGGGATAGTCTTATGATAGTTATAATTTTTGGCAGTTGATAAGGTGCTTCATGTTGCTATCTATGTTCCTATTTTGATTCTTGTGCAACTAGAAAAATCAAACCAAATCGATCTTTTATGGTTTTGATTTCAATTCAAGATGTTTTCTATGGATTCAGTTGACAAGCTTTATCATATTCACCTTTTCTTGCTATCATCATATGAGGGGTGAATTTTGTGACCTCCCTTTGAGATAGTTTATGTGAGTGCACAACCATTGGGGTGGGATCAAACTGTGGTGTGAGTGCTCTGTGGCTAGCTGTTCTATGATCAAGTTGTATCCACATGGCATATAACTTTACTTTATTACTTGATTATGTTTCATTAGCTTGGAAAAGAAATGACAATCAAGGCATTCTTAATATACATGGATCATTCATCTTTTTATTTGTTTTTTGATTTGAATCCAACATTAACCACGCCGATGGTCACTACCCTCACGATGCTCGTGCCACCGCTGAGGCGACCGAGATGGCCTCCTCTTAGAATGGTAGAGCTCCTCCTCCCGGTGGCGGCCTGTGGTTGTGGCAGGCCTGCTATCATCCCGGAAGCTGCTGGGCCTGGGCCTAGGCCTCCGACAGTGCTCGTTGTCCTTGAGCCCATCATCAGGTGCCTTCGAAGGCCTTATCTTCTTGCTGCTCCCCACGTCTCTGCAGCTGGAGTCTGGGCTTCTAGTCCGCTTCCGATCCGGTCTGGAAGTGTCGTCGTGATCACCGGTATCTGATGCTTTCCATTCCCCAGCCTTCTGAGGGGAGCGGCGGGCCGGGCCGTAGCATTCTGAGCCCATTGATTTCTTCATGGGAACATCGATCCGCTTACTGGCTCGGGACTGGGATACGAGGGCCTGCAGGCCAGAAAGAAAGAAAAAGAAAACCAATTCAATCTTGATTGATCATACTGGCCTTTAATCAACTAGAGTTAGTAGGGGTGCTCTGCACTATTGGCCCATTAAAGTGTTTGCAAACCGGACCCTGGTGGGCTGAGGCCCTAAGGGAAGGCCTTGTTGAAGCCCCAAATCCAACATGGACAAATCCTATGAGCAACAGTTGGGCAATTACACGATCTGCGGACTCGTAAAGCCCTACACTTGGATATGCTCTGGATCCGGGATTCTAGGAGCCCAGAAACACTAAAAAAGGCAGAGAGCCAATTTGGATACAGTCGGATCCCATAAAGGGTTTCATCGGAGAGCCCAAAGCATGCTCCAGGAGTTCCAGAATCGGAATCCTATCCAAACATCTACTTTAGAATATTTTCACAATCTCCAATCAATCAGCCAACCGAAAATTGCAACACTAATCAGACTAGCCTAGCGGGCTTGGAAAGCAGACCCCAAGGATCCAACAGGTCTCGTAACAGATGCATCATTGGGTCAATCGGAGAAATTTACGAGCCCGTCTCACAGTCCCCACATGTCACAACTCGCAACAAACTATCACCACCCTTAGCTAGTACATTGTTCGGGAACCCACACCGCCCAACTGATGGACCAGACAACCAATGGCCAATTGTCCGAATTCCTTGGAAACCAGTCACAATCTGGTGGCTACCGATCAGCATCCAACAGGCAAGCACAGCGATGCAAGGGTGATCGGCGAACCACAACACGCATTTCACTAACCCACAATGCCATAGGAATCCTAATTACATACACAACAGGAGAGAACAGACCAAAAGATAGACATACATTCTTTGATTTCGGTGACAACGAAGCATCAGCTATGCTGCTCACTCCGCCGTTTATCCTCCTATGCTTGGAACTCCCTCTCCAGATCTGCAACAAAAAAACCCAATAGATACATAAAATGATCCGAGGGGGAATAATCGTGATAGAAAGGTACTAGCTGACTAAATATATCGGATAGGATCTTATTCGGAACGAGTCGGAGTAGATCCATATTTGATCCGATTATATTTTGAATCAGATTGGATCATTTTTAAACAAATATCAGACCAAAAAACTAATTTCAAATCGAGAATTTTCATATCGGATTCGGATCATGATCCGGTCCATTGACAGGCCAATGTGCAATCAGTGTTTTTCCTTGTACATATATGTTCTTCATTGTTTTTTTTTTATAAGATAAAAAGCATCACAAGTACTCTGCTATGTTACTTGACTACATAAACAATCCAAAAAATTCTATGTTTACCATCGGCGTCGAGGACCCAGATCCGGCATCGGATAGGTCAGTGCTCCAGTGAGGGTTTTTCTCCACGCCCGCCTGCTCTCCGGAGTCGAATATGTCGGGCATCTGGAGCTACCGTCCGGCGTCAAGGGTTGCTCGTCGATGGAGAAGATCGGGCGTCCGAAGCAACTCTCCGGGAGTGGTGCTTGGCGTCGGGGAGCATTGCTTCGGCGTCGAGAGAGCAGCCCCGACTACGGGAGAGCAGATCCGGCGTCGAGGGCCCTGATCCGGCGTCGGGGAGTGATGCTTGGCGTCGGGGAGCGTTGCTTCGGTGTCGAGAGAGCAGCCCCGACTCCGGTCGGCGTCGAGAGAGCAGCCCCGACTCCGGGAGAGCAGATCCGGCGTCGAGGGCCCTGATCCGGCGTCGGGGAGTGGTGCTTGGCGTCGGGGAGGGTTGCTTCGGCGTCGAGAGAGCAGCCCCGACTCCGGTCGGCGTCGAGAGAGCAGCCCCAACTCCAGGAGAGCAGATCCGGCGTCGAGGGCCCTGATCCGGCGTCGGGGAGTGGTGCTTGGCGTCGGGGAGGGTTGCTTCGGCGTCGAGAGAGCAGCCCCGACTCCGGGAGAGCAGATCCGGCGTCGATGGTTTTTCTCCACACTTCTCTCGGAGTGGTGGAGGGGATAAGATCTGACAGCTCAACACCAACTGGGTAATAAAGGAGGTTAAGATCTGGACCGTTTATGTTGTCCGAAATCAAGGGCCAGGAATTGACGTCCCAAATGAAGGCAATTCCTCGATGGCACAGGATCTCGACCCATACTTAATTTGTCAAAAAAAAAAGTCCTAAATAAAAAAAATTCGTAAAAAGGTGGTTTGGTGTACAAAAAGCATGGGTGCATCATGCCGCGCACACCACCAAGGACGAAGGCAAGGTGACAGAGCGCGCACCTCTCTGATCCTCTGCGAACCTCGCTGGACGCCCACCCACGCCGATATGCCGCGCCCCTCCCTCTTCTCCCCGCCCTCCTCAACCCTCTCCCTCCTTCCCTCCGATCGTTTCCCCCCATGGATGCCCGCCTCTCCCCGCTTTCCGATCGGAACTCCTCCGCCGTCCCACCACCGCCGCCGTCCCCCTCCCGCACCTCTCCGCAGCCCCGGTAGAGGCCTTCCCTTATCCCCATCCTCTCCTGTAGCTCTCCCGTTACTGTCTGGTTGTTCTTCGGGGATTCCATCAGCCATCTCCGAACCGGTCGCGGCCTCTATGGAGGAACAGCACGGACGGGAGCAGGAGACGGGATTCGTCGAGGTCGGGTACTTAAGTAGCGTCCATGGGATCAAAGGGGAGCTCCGGGTGAAGCCCACCACGGATTTCCCAGAACTCAGATTCTCCAAGGTGCTCCAGTTTTTCGTCTCTTACTTTGCAATTGAAATGGGGGAAATCGGTGAGCTTAAGTGAATCATTTCTTTCTGGGTTTTCGCTGCTATAGCCAGGAAGAAGGTGGTTGAAGACACGCATAATGGGGAAGGAATCGATTTCGGAGGTTGAGCTGATAGGGGGAAGAGGCCACCATGGTCAGAAGGGTTGGATCATCAGCTTCACTGGGATTGATACCGTGGAAAAGGTTCGGCTCGATCACTCGTAAACAGGGGCGTAGCCAGGAATTTCTTTTGGGCTGGGCTGAATTTAAACTAAATTTTTTTACAATAAAACTTTTACTCTATACAGTAAATAAACACTGAAAAAATTTTAAAGCGAACATCGACAGTACAAGAATTTTTTTTAATATAAAAAAAGACATCAAAGGCCATCGAGACCGTGCCTTTTTTTTCAATCGCAACTCACGACGTTGCTTGGCTGTAATGAAGCTTGAAATCATGCCTAATATTATCAGAAATGGGACCGGGCTCTGCAAAGAAGATGACAGAGAATGGGGGGACGGGTTGGAGATCGTGCCTAATATTATCAGAACAAAACTGACATAGGAAATTTTTTGAGTGGATCGATGCGTGTTCCTTGAGGGATTAATCAGAGAGAGAGAGAGAGAGAGAGAGAGAGAGAGAGAGAGAGAGAGAGAGAGAGAGAGAGAGAGAGAGAGAGAGAGAGAGAGAGAGAGAGAGAGAGAGCGCCAAAAGATCACCATATGGTTGGACCTTAAAGGGGAGATGAGCCCTATAACCACTTTGGGCCTTGGAGATCTATGAGAAAGGGCTTAGCCCTATAAAGCGGGCCTTGGAGATCTGTGAGTAAGTGCTGCTGCAAAGAGGAGTTGAGCCCGGAATTCATATCGAAAGCAAACAAATGACAGCCATAGGATTGAAGATGTACAATCCGAGGTGTTCAACGATCATTAGGCTACAAGCTTTTCTTTCATTAAAAATAGATTCTTCTCTGCATCACAGTCGTCCTAAAGATAGGGGGCCGGGCTCGAGAGTCGTGATCATGCCTTTTTTTTTTTCACTCCCGAGTGGCCCATTGTCATTGGGATGGGCTGGGTAGGCAGTTGGGCTGAACTAAGACCTGGGTTGAATTGGGTGGGGTAGGGATTTTTTCAAATCTCGACTGGGCTGTAGCCTGGCCAAGCCAACCAGTAGATCCGCCCCTGCTCGTAAAGTGGATTTGATTTCTGATGAATCTGGAAGAAAAAGATGTTTTTTTTTGGGTACATTCAAAGGGGAGGTCACAATCGGAACTCTGGGAGGCACCACAAGCCGGCGCTGCAAGAGAAGCCCACCATCAAGGGGGGGAAACGCCGATCGGCGATAACGAACTCGCCACACAGGTGATGGAAGGCGCCGCCACTGGCACCACAACAACAAAACAAGCAAATGAGTCTAGAATCTAGCCGCCGCTTGCAGGCATGGGGAGAGAAACCGCACACCGGTGGTGAAAAAAAAACCCAAAACTACAACAAGAGCACAAGCCACCAAAAAAAAAACAAACCAAAAGAGGCGCATCATCGCCAGATCCAGCCGCCAAAGAAATAGTTGAACTCGAAGCCAAGGCCGTCGCTCCGCCGTCGAACCGTTGCCTCCGCCGCACCGCCGGAATCCTCCACTGTCCAGAAGGAGCGATCTGGAAAACCACTGGTGGAGAACCTCGACGCCGGTGCCAAGTTCGACCTCTCTGCTGCACCCAGTGGTAGATCCGGCCCGTCGCCAAGTAGAAACCGTTAACCAGTCGGAGGGGACCGCCGTGACTTCGTCATATGACAAAAACAAAAACTCTGGCGAGCTGGAGAGCCCCTATCTATAGGGGGGAGGAACGGGGACTAACCCACCCTAGAAGCCCAAGCCGATCCAAGGCTTGGCCTCCCCGCATCCGCCGCCGGTAGCGTCCGAGGAGGCCAAGCAACGACGTCGAGGAACCCTAGGTCCCTAACCCTAGGCCAAAGAGGAGAAAAACTAGAGGTGCTCAGAGCCTCGGATCTTAAGGGGGTGTTTGGCATCATTCCGGAACAATATATTTTCATTCCGAATTCTATGATTTTAAAATAACGGCTAGTAATTGTTCCGGTGGAATGAAGAAGCTTGGGAACTAAAGTATATCACTCCGGCAGTTTCTATGCCAACCGGAACGCTGGACCATCAAATTGCATTAGAAATAGTAGTTGACGATAATAACCTCTTCTGGAAGAGGATTAAGGGGAACAACTGTTCCACATATCAAACACCCCCTAAGTGTCTTATTCTTGTCTTCCAAAATTTGTAATATAATATTACGGAAGGAAAAGATGTTAATTCAAGTTTTGAACCGTTTATTAAAATATAATATGTTGCACTGAATTATTTGATGGTTTTAAGTTCTGATCAGCTGAAAGTGACTCCAAACAAGAGAAACAAGAAGCACCTACGTGTAAAAACTTTGGAAAGTCTAGGTGGCTTCATCCATGATAACTTATACGGCTATCGGATTTGACCAAGAGTTTAAGACTTGGATGGAAGCAATACAAATCCTGGAACAACTTGTAGACGTCGAGCGGTTAATACTGGTTAGTCCCATATCCGCTAGGGGTGGGAGGTCTGTGTCTTTATTTACCCGTTGCCCCCACACCCTCGTGATGGGTTTTGAGAAGGCATGGGATTTGTGATTTGGTTTCAGTGCAATAATTTCGAGGTGGGGCATTTTGACTGAAACCAGCCCACGGTTTTTGCGAAATCGTGGGCTAGTTTTGGAGTCTCCAGGCCTTTAAATGGAGGGAGCTGGTTTCGATCGGAACCAACATGCTTTGTTGGATTTTGATTGAAACCGACGAAATCTTGCAGGATTTCAACCGAAATCGATGGAATATCGTCGGAGTCGCCTGTGGTTGCCGAAATCTGACGCCAGAATATCGCCGGAGTCATTGGATTTCATCGAAATCGTCGGATTTCAACATCGGAGCTTGCGGATTCGCCGGATCTTGCCGCCCGATTCGTCGGATCTCATCGCCAGGTACAAAAACTTATAAATTAATATGTATTTACATATTCTAATAACTTAAAAATTAATATGTATTGATTTTTAGGTTCTTTTTGTTTTTTTTTTACAGATGGCCTCATAGCCTTTCCTGCATAGTGATTCGAGGTCAAAAGACGTAGGTTGGCAGTATGGGTTCTCCTTGGATGCAAAGAAGCAGAAGTCACAGCCTAGATACTGTGACAAACGGATTGGAAGTGGAGGTTTTAAACGGTTGAAGCAACACCTCTCTAGTTGCTTCCCTGATATAGCAGAGTACTTGTAGGCCCTGATTGAGGTCAAAATAGCCATGCACACTTTATTAAGGAGTGGGGAATTCGAAGGAGTTCATATTCCGACCCTCAGGCCATGGAAGAAGAAAGGAAAACTCGGGAAAATTCGGTGAAAATGGAAAGGAAAAAAAACGGAGGAAAATCGGGGAAAAAATCGAGTTCGGGATTAAATTGGTGAGGATGAAATTTTTAAAAAAATCTGCAAGTTTGGGACCTTTGAGTCAACTTTTCAGCCTACTTTTAAGCAACTAAAACATTCAGAATGTGACATTCATAAGAGAACAAGTCAATATATAGTGATTTTGGTTCAATACCACATTCATGAGAGACATTCAAATCTATAGTGTACTCTAATATACAGACAAGCTTATCCATCATACCACCTTGTTCAAGTCAATAAACTTCACGGAATGGATTTTGGATCGACCCATCTCCGAATTTGTTTGTATCTACTCATCTCCAGATTCGCCTTCTAGTCGAGTCGGAGATTTGAACAATTGGATCAGAAGTTGAAACCTTGGTCTCCCACTCGACGGTAACGTCGTAGATTTGCATCTTATGGGTGAGGAGCTTGAACTGTCTCTCATGACTTCAAATTCCTTTTATTGGACTTTATCGATGTGAGGCACTTATTCCCTTCGCATCCAATCGTGTCGTTCTGCAATCAAAGTGGGTCGTCTTCTTGGTAGAACAAGAAGGTCTCTCTAATACCGAATTTGACGTCGCGGTCATCATATCTTCAAAAAGCTCTAGTAATTTACACCAAAAAGAGACGAGAAAAGGGAAGAAATATAGATTGTACTTATCAGAATAATTTCATCAAAACTGAATTTTATTTCTCAAAACTTGGATGATTACATCAGGAGGAGGACCCTTCTACTTATAGAATGGGATCAACGACAATCCTTACACTTCACTCTAGCACAATCCCATACTTTTGGGTCTCCCATTACCTTATTTCACCAAAAGAAAGGAAAAAAAAGTAGTAATAAATGACTTCCACTTCAATGCGGTAACTAAAAGTTGATATTACAAAGTGAAAGATCTAAAAGTTGATCAAAGAACTTGTCTTAGCTCAGATTTTTGGTTTAGGGCATTATGTGGTATCTGTCATTTGCTGCAGTTTAAAGTTAATATTAGGCACTGAACTATGGAAGTTGATTTATGAAGTTGTTTTTATCTTGTATTTGTTATTTATCAAACTTGTAGGTTTTTGGGAGTAATTAAACTTATTAGGCAAGGAAAATATTAAAATATTGATTAGGAAGCTGGTGTTACTTCTTATTGATCATTGGAAATTATTTAATTGGAGATGGGACAATAAACAAAATGTTACTTCTATTTCATTCTGAAGTATTTTGTCTATTATATTGTGTCTGTAGCCTTGACTCCCTCTCTTTTTCTTTCTCTAACACAGGCTAAGCAATTCGTTGGTTCAACTTTACTTGTAAGGGAAGGGGACAGGCCAACATTGGAGGAAGGCGAGTTTTACACCGCTGATCTTGTTGGCATGAGGGTGGTTCTTAAGGTCCAGGCTTGTTTTTCTGATGCATTCATATGATGCTATTATCTTTTTACAAGAAGCAAGCCAATAGGTTGAGATAAAGGCAACTTTCTTTGTGAGAAGATTTTTCTTGCTACTCAAGCTTAGTATTATCAACGCTGGACACTTGGATATGAGCTAATTTTCAAAGACTTACACTTAGCTTTACACTAATGATGCCAATGAAGATATGGTGTTCACAAAGGATATTTTTATTAACACGTGGTCTTATTTTAGAGTTGTGCTTCATAGTCGACCCCACATCTTCATTGGATAAGAATTTGATGATGATGGCACTTTTATTTTATTAACTGTTTTTTTCTTGTTCTATGGAATGTTTTTTGACACTTTGATTAGTACTAATCTTTAGCTTATATTTGTGCCACATAAATGAATGTTGTTCCCTATTCCAAACCTTGCCTTCTACAATTGTTATCTAAATCTCTTTTTTAGTTAGAGAAACCGAGCAGAGTGGCTCCATGGTGGCATGAACTTAAACTGCATAACCAGTAATGTAGGTCTTCCTACCTGGTAACTGACCTTCTAAGTTTCTTGACAGTCTTCTCTCTTCCAAGGACCATGTGTTCGACACCAACTTTAGAGGGTTGATGTGAGGTAGACATCCAATTGGACAATTTGTGTCAATCTATTTGTGGAGCCGCTTGTGTTCCATAGTCGATCCAAACTTAATGGGATTATACTTGGATGATGGTGAGGATTTTTTACTTTTTTTGTTTTTTGTAAATATAGCAGACCCTAAGTAGATGTGACATGGCTTTATGGTTATGCTTATGATTTTTGTAAATATATGTTTTGTGTGTTTTATTATCTTTCATACTTGCTAAATATGTACTTAACAAAAATTACATATTTGTTTAAATTAAGTTCTTTGGACAGAGATGATCAACCTTGTTTGTTGAAGATAAATGATAGATTTTCTACCTCTTTATTCCAGGAAACAGGCAGAATCGTGGGAACGATCGTTAATGTTATCAATACTGGTGCTAGTGATCTTCTGCAGGTTATGCTCAATTCTACTGTAGAAAGATATGATCATTCTAGTTCACATAGACCAGAAATAGGTGTTTCTGATCCACTTGTGTGGATTCCATTTGTCGAAGCAATTGTTCCTGACGTTGATATGGAAGAAAGAGAAATGCGAATCACACCACCAAAGGGGCTTCTAGAGCTGAATTTACGTTCTGATGTGAGATCCAAGAAGGAAAGACGTTCAATGGTTAGGTCTGCTGATTTTATTGTATTTTATCTAAGATATTCTTATTCCACTACCAGGCCATCTTATTTCAGCATTAAGCTGCACGTTATTTTGGAATCTATGCCTTAGATATTGATTCATGTTTTGCATTGAGCAGAAATTGGTTGTTATTCACTTCACATTTTATTTTCAGACCATTAAATCAGGATTTCTTCTCATTATTTAGAGACAACTTTATAATCTGCTTGCCCTAATTTGTTTGATTGGTCCTTAGTTGATTATTGTACTTTCTTTTGGCTTCTGCAACCTACTAATTTCTGTGTTTTTCTTCAAAATTCCAGAACCTACTTATTAAATTTGTACACTTGTTACTCCACCCTTTCTTATGTTTGTGTGAATTACAAATTTCTGCATATTTTTCAATAATTACAGTGCAATTTTGATCATTTATGCATGGAGTGCACCTTCTCCTTTTAGATTTATCTAATCTCACTTAAATTTCTGCACCAGGGTTCATCTTTAAGTCTCACTCAGACATCAGATTAAGTGTAGTTTTTGGGGACAATAAAGAGGTGCTCTGTCAATTGAGGTTTGGAACTCTAATTCATACCTACTTCCTTCCCTGATTGTAGTCTAGGTATTTTATGGATATTGAGCTTAAAGAACTCATGAAGAAAATTTCTTCGAAGCTTGAAGCCTTGAATCATCACTGCTGATGTGATATGAGCTTTTGAGTTATTAGAACAGTGTAACCAAAATTCTGGTTCTTCCACAGTGGGTTCTTTCACTCTTAGCCGATTTAGGTATCTTTGGTGCTTCCACTTCCTTATTTTATTCATATGCTTAATTAGCCATTAAGTCATCATGTGACTTACACGTGACAACTTAAGTGGTGTGGACAACCCTGACACATTCATAGTTACCTAGTCGGAAGTAGGAAAAAAATCGGCTAGAGGAGAAGTCGGAAAAATCTGAAAAAAGTTGGGAAAGAGTCCAGAAAAAAAAAACGGTAGAAATTTTTAAAAATTATATAAATAGGTTACAATTATTTTATTGAGTAGTATACGGCGGGATGAAAACGCAATTAATCGGGATTAAACATGTAATTTGGGATTAAAATGCAAAAATTTTGATTTTTTTTGAAAGAATTGTGATTTTTTTAAAAAATCTGGAAAATGTCATGCAGTGAACATCACAATAATAAGTCGCGTTTTAAACACATTTTTTCAAAGAAACGTCCTACTTGATAACATGCACATTAGGCTAGAATACAAGTTTTGGTTCAAGTGCACTTGCCCAAGCCTGAGCTAAAGTGGGTTTGGTAGGTTCGGCTGGAGGGTTGGCCGATTTCAGTTAATAATTACTAGTAACAATTACCAAACATCCTTAGGAATTTGATGTATTGTTGACCTACAATGAAGGTTTAAAATGCAGGAATCGGTACCGGTATCGGCCGACGCCGGACCGATACGTACCGACAATGCGACTCGGTATCGACCGGTCAAACCAAAACATATACTAGCCTTTTTTTTTTTCAAAAATTGAAAAAAATAAAATAAATTAAAAAATAGAAAAATAAACAAAATTAAATTGATATGAATTATATATAAATAAAAGGTACGTTTTAGGAGCTCTACCGTGAATCTCCTCTCCAAATATTGCATGGTGGGCTACCTCTATATCCTCTCACAACCTGGAGTGCTTTGACAAAGCCTACCTCTAGAGTGTAGGTTCGGCCCAATTTGAACAAGACTGATAGTCTCAAGACTCTCAACCATGTGTCATCCTTGTCAATATTCTCCCAAAACACAGTCTACTCCTCAACCCCTAGCCAAAACAAGCTAAGAAGTATTACAAGTGCAACGGATCGATGACTCGTCACACTTGTAATACTCCCATTTGACTGTTTTAGCAGATGACTTGCACGCTTGCATCAAACAAAGACAGCAAAACCCACTCCCAAACACCATTTGTTGTCTTGTTGATGGCAGAGAACGAGAATGCATTAAGGGGTATATATAGCCCAAACCCACTCCCAAACCCACCAGCTCCCACTTTGAATCCAATGCATTATCTCAAGCCCGATACCGGTTCAGTATCGGCCGTATCGACCGATACGGCCCTGTTTCGGAGGGGGGGGGGGTATGGGTTCGATACTTCGGTTTCGACTGGGACCGAGTCCTAATGGCCGGCACGACTCGGTATCGGCCGAATTTTAAAACCATGTCTACAATATGATACTATTAGTATCCACATGGTAGTGGTAAGATATCCATAATCAAATATCATCTCATCTATCCATTCCTTAAAGTCGCTCATCAAACTACTTGAGAATTATGTAAAAACACATAAGATTTTCTTGAAAGGCACATCAATAGAGCAAAATGAAAACAAGAAGCATACTAGGTTGGTTACGGGTTATAGATTAGGTTAGTGGTGGGGTCAGCCCGGTTGGGTTGCCCGAACCCTCTGCCGAGTTGAGGTCGGCTTGTGATTTTTCAACCAAAGACCAAACCCATTCATGTAAAATCCCAACCCAAGCCCGCCCAAATTCCGATTGGGCTCGGATTGGCCCGCCTGAGTTGCAACCCTACTCAAAATTACTTTTTGTCCTTTTTTGAAGTCCTTTGACATTTTGTTTGACGTGGGAAGTTTAAAGAAGTTGGATTTATATATATTAGTTATGTTCCTCACCTTTCTAGGGGACAAAAGTTGGGGAGATCCATGGCGTATATGGGTTAGCCACTGCTCCCCCACTTGGATTGAGTTTGGGAATTCAAACATGGCATGTATGTTGATGCATGCCTATTTAGCTTCATTGGATCAAAATGGATGGTGGTGATTGGCTCATTCAAGATTAAATCTAATCTACTTCGGAAAAATGAAGAGGGTATCAATCTCCTAGAATGCATTTGCACAGGGCCTCCTCTAATTCATGTCCATGGTACAAGTGGTTTGTTCTCATGTTGCATGAGAAAATGTCTATTTAATAAGCTATGTGGGACGTGTTTTCCATTTATGCAAATGGGAAAATGGCCACAGGGAGAAGGGAAGTCTGGAAACACATTAATTTTCTTTTCTCCTCTCCTAAGAGCTTTTATCTTTCCCTTGGGTTTGATTAAGAACAAGCTCAACCTGAACGCGCTGAATTCAACCTTCATCTTGAAAATGGGTGTATATTATATGAACCCGAGTGTGTTCATGTCGAATATCAGAGTGTCATCTTTGATACGAAGTGTGGATGAGCTCTTTCTGGACTGAGCTCAAATGTGTTCTGTTGCATCCCGTATAGTTAATCAATATCTGATAGCCTATTGGGCTAAATGGTGTACTTTACTTGCTTAAGGTGAAATGTAATGATCATATTGTGCTAAATTCTGTACTTTACTTGGTTTAGGAGAGATGTAATTTTCTGATATTGGCCATGGTTTAGTTTTTTCATATGGGAACCATCCAAGGATAGCCCTGCTTGGTAGAGCTAATCCCATTTCTAGGAACTAATTCATGTCGCCTATTCAAGACACGAAGAGGGGGGGGGGGGGGGGGGGCAGCCCCTAAAAATTGGGTTTAGCATTTCAATTGTATAGCAATATGATCAAGGGATGAAGAGAGATCTACAACTAGTGTTTTAAGGGTCGTTATTGTTGTCAGTATCACCAAATGGCTCCCCCCCACACACAAACGCACCCACCCACCCACCCACACACAATAGCCGCCACCCCCAACAACACCAAAAAAAAAGAACAAAAAAAGTCTTGCACTATGGGATGTTCCTTGTGTCAAGGAAATTGACACTACCACAAGCCTCGAGCCTGTGAATTACCCAAAATTTTAATTCATATGTGCATTAACAAAATTTCAGGCATAATTATTGCAAATTTTTAAAATAAACATTGTACGAATTTTATAACAAAAATGAATGTGTGAACTAACATAGGCCACACACTTCAAAATTGTGGAAGCAAACAACCAAGGTATGAGCTATTGTATCGAACCTAATATGCCACATCCTTATCTTGCCAAAAAAAAACAAACTAACATTTGAACTATGGTAGCGAAACTACATATCAAGAACTTGTCGCAATATGTTCTTAGATAATTCTTGATATATTGATAATCAAGGGATGTTTAACTTTCACACGTTCTTAGCGGATTTGGTGTTGTTCTTGATAGATTTGGGGATTTTTTCAAAGCTCCAAATTTGAGTTTTTTTTTTTTCAAATCTCATTTTTTGGATTTATCGTAAGATCTTCAATTGAAAGTTTTTTAGATGCTACTAAACATCTTATGCATCAAGTTTGATGTGATTCAACTTTTTTATCATGTTATTAACGTGAAATTAAATAGTATTTTAATGTAATGATGCATTTTTATCTATTTAAACCCATGTAATTTTAGAATGTTATAGCTAGACAATGATATACATGCTCTCCAAGTTTGATAATTTAGCTTAAAAAAATAAATCAGGTATTATTGACAAATTACAATAAATTAATAATTAAATATAAAAAAATAAAAAATCTAAATTGGTTTGATTACTTTTCTAGATTGTACTTTGAATATTAAATGACAAAACTTGTAACAATAACATTCATTTTTCTAGTTTTTTCCCCCCTTTTTTTAGAGTTGCTTGTTTTTAAAGATGGACGAGCCTCGGGATATAAGGAGGCTTGATCCAGCTGAGGAGCACCCATAATGCGTTTTTGGTAGGGCTGCAACTCGGTCGGGTTGGGGGTCAACCCAAAACCAACCCAAGTATTAAAACCCACAACCCTAACCCAACCCATCCCAACCTCCAACCCGAGATGCGCAACCCAAGCAAAAATTTCTATGCTCGGGTTAGCCTAAGTTGGTAGGACAGTGGGGTTGTGCAGGTTTGGGTATTCTTATTGTTTAAAATTTTACCCTTTGAAGATCAAAATCTAAAAAGAACTTGTACTTGCTAACACTACTATACAACTTTTTTTGTATTTCTATTCATGCAATTTACTAAATCATTAGATAATGTCTTTATTGGATAAGAAAGAAGCAAATAAATAATATGGGACTGGGTGAAACGAATGACTATGACTGCGACCCTTCAACATATGAGTACTCGAGATGGTTGTGATTGTTACCTATATATCACAAACTCATAGATATACATGAGTACTCCGATTTGGGTTGGGTCGGGTTGCTCGATCCCTCAACCCGAGCCCGACCCAAATTCAACCCGAGTTGTATTTTTTCATCCCTAACCCAACCCAATCCTCAAATACATCAACCCAAACTAGGGATGGTAGCGGTGCGGTTTAAAACCGAAAACCGCGGTAAACCGCACAACATGGTGCGGTTTTGGTTTGTCAAAATATAAAACCGTCACGGTGTGGTGCGATTTTGGTTTTCGGTTTCAGTGTAGCAGTGCGGTTTCGGTTTTGACCAAAACCGTATAAAATCGCACCGTTTAGGCCATTATAATGATAAACTGCGGTGCACCGCACCGCATGGTGCGGTTTTGGTTTTACATAATGGTACACCGTCGCGGACCCGCGGTGCGGTGCAGTTTCGGTGTAGCGGTTCGGTGTTGCGATGCAGTTTCGGTTTTGCACAAAATCGAACTGAAACCACACCGTTGCCATCCCTAACCCAAACCCACCCAAAATTCGGGTTGGGTCCAACCTGCCCAAGTTGCAGCCCTAGCTTCTGGAGCTTTGAGCTGGCACTATAATCTTTTTGGATGTATTTGTGTGATTTTCATGTTCTTTTTATATTACGTCATCAACTGTGAGATGTTTATTATGTTTTATGAGTTGTGAGTTATGATATGCCATCTACGACTTATAAGTTATAAGTTACGATGTTGAGTTATGGTTTTTGTTATTTGTGAGATATTTATCATGTATCAGTGTGTTTGTTATGTTATGTTATGTTTGTTTAATGCATATTTATGTTTATTCATAGAATTACAGACTGTCGTAGAAAGTGTCAACAGTTCGTAGACTCATCTATAGAGCCTCAATTGAGTGTCCTCAGTAATAAATTTTTTTGTCATGTTTTGGTCATAATGGTGAATCTATACATCCTAGAGGGATGAAGAAAAAATTCCCCCAAAATTCCTTTATTTTGCTAATTTCTTCCATTTCTTTTCCCTCTTTTCCCAGTTTGCACCCACCAATTTGTAGCGATACCGGAAACACATAAATGGTAAATCCCTGATTTTCCCCCTGAGCCACTTAGCGACAACGACACTTAAAACACAGATTAGACTTATCATTAAAAAATGTGTTGTTGACAAAAGCAACTGAGAACCTTTTTCAGATGCTTACTATTGCTACTATTGTTATTCTTTATGCAAGTTTTGTTTGTTTATGTTAGATATATACCCAATTAAGCGCAATCTATGTCTTTGTTAAACTTGTATTCTTAAAATTTTGATTGATGTTGGATTTTCGATCGTCTTCTGTTTATGTGAGTTTTCTGTTCTTTGTCTCCGATATTCTAATCTTATCATTTAAGAGAGATTTATGTGCAATATGTCCTTTGCTCTTATTATTTCTTTTGTTGGAGGTTAGAGCTCAATCTTTTCTGTCTCCTGTTAGGGGTGTTAGTGAATTGGGAATAAAACCAGAACAATACATGGACTTTGGGTACATGTCACTGATTTGTAATACGCACATGGGGGTACATGCATACTAAAAGTTGTGCTGGCAGGTGTCTGTGAGCGGGTTTGTTTGGTTTTTCAGGCATATTGGAAATTGTACTGGCATGAAGATTGTACTTTAGAGAGGTTTATGACAAGGAAAGTTGGTTACTGATGCCTTTTCATGTAGTTTTGCCGATGGTATTTATAAAGTTAATAATTTGATATCTAATCATTCATGTGAACCTTTAAAGGAATGGAAGGAAAGAAAGAAGTTGCAGCAACGTCTGATTGCAGCAAAAAAGAAGATGTGCGAAGTTGGGCAGAAACATCTTCTAGATGGATTTAGCTTCGGAGAGAAGGCTCAGAAGAGTTCGCTTGCAAATCAGATTGTGGACATCAATTTTAAATTATTTAAGCATGCAGTGCAGAGTGTCAACATGCCTTCCGGCAGGTAGGATGATAATTCCTTCAGTCTGATCTTTTATTTATTTGGCTATAACAATTGAATACAGATCCTTTTATTGATTCTTTTGATCCATGTAGTTGATTTGAAGAAACTAAGCTAACAATCTTCTGTCATATGTCACTGTTGGACTGCTTACTCATGAATTGAGTACATGAGCTATGAAAAATATTTTCACGCTCCTGAAAATTCCATTGCTTTTTCTTAATTTAATCAAACACTGTTATTTTGGTGGCCTCCATCAGGCTTCCTTGTCTTAGGCTTATTACTTTTATTACTCTATCTCGTGTCTCTTGATTTGTCCTTCAGTTTTGAGCTTTGATTTTTTCGGCATTAATAGATCTAGACATGTTGGTTTATTGATTCTACATTGTTCTGTGTGCATCTGTAGTCACAGATCTTGGGTAATATATAGTTTTGAAGTAGTCATTTTGTTGTAGAGTGATCTCGTATGGAAGGAATTTAGGAATTATCGTTGGGATTTGGAAAAACTTCAAAGAGAATAAGAGCAACTTCAGTTCTTTATGTTTTCAGCCTAGCCTCACGTTAGTACGGTGGTCATATCTCAGTGTATATATTGATCATGCAGTGTTTCCAGCTTGCTGCCAGACAATCGGTACGGTTTTTTGTCTGTCACTTGAAAATTAGAGACCAGGCCCTTATTAAGTTTTTTTTTTTCAAGTGGAGACCAGGCCCTTATTAAGTTGATTAATATCTTATAGCTTTTAAACCATGTTACCGTCCTTGATTGTCACTATGTCTGGGAAATGGTGAGCAACATAGTACTAGTGATTATTTAGTTGGGGATACGGTTCTTACGCTTCTTGTTTGTAATCTTTTGTGTATTGCATTATGATTATAATTCGTGTTATTCTTTAAGTGTGATAGCCCTAACTTCGGCAAATCCATCCCCCACCCTCTCCCACAAAAACTACCACCAAAATAAAAGTGGGCATGAGACTAGTTTTGATGGCTTAGTAGGACACTGTTTTAGGAGTATATTTTATGAGTTTGTATATTTAGCGAGCATTTTACTTTGCTTTGTGATGCCTTCTCTTTGTATTTGGGCATGGTTGGATACATCATTTTTCTTGTAGCTTGATAATTTCATGTAAATTAAGTATTAGGAAGATCAGAATGTTGTGTTTGATGCCTGGTATAAAACAGGGAAGGATCTGGATAAAATGGATTACATCGGTGGCTGTGTTGGATTTGCATAGAGAAGCGGTGGAGAACCACATGTGAGGAAATGAGCGTGTTGAACAGGAATTTAAGTAGACCCTGATAAAAGAGGGGCTTGACTATGTGTTCATGGGTCAGGTAAGAGGTGAAATAAGGTACTGTTGGAGAGATCTCACATAATTTGTCTTGGAGGATGTAGTGCATACTAGGAATGAATCACAAAGAAGGATCTATGTAGATAAAATAATACAGTCTGGACTCGGGACAAGGCTTGCTGGTTACAGTTGGGGTTATGCTTTGTTATGTTCGTCAAACAGGGTTATCTATAGGGTCTGATTTTTTTCCTGGTGTTTCAATTATTTAATATTTTCATAATTTATATAACATTATGGCATGGGGGTAAAAAATGCAGCTACATTATGCTCTACATGGGCGTGAATACCATGGTGAGTAGTTTAGTCTTGACATTGCTGACAATGTCGCCTAGCCCTATTGTCTTCTGATCAAAGATGATAGATGTTAGCTCTTCAAACCAGTGTAGTCAAGGCGGCTAGGCGTTTTGGGCTGTCTAGGCGAAGTGGCGCTTAGGCGGTATATATATATATATATATATATATATATATATATATATATATATATATATATATATATATATATACGTGTTCAAGAAGATGGAAGGAATTAACACGGATCAAAATAGAAGTTGCCAATGTAAGCAATGATCAATGCATCAAAATCATCATCACCATTTCCACAAAGGTCTATTTCATTGGAAACATGACTCCCCCAATAAGAATCATCACAAACTTCAACATTTTCAAGTGTTTGTGGTTGTGTGTCTTCCTCCTCTTTGCCATCGCCCATCACTGTTCTGCTAGCCTCAACAACAAGATATAATGTTAAACCATCATCATGAAGATGCCTACCCCCGAGTGGCAGTATTTTTCCAATAAAAGATGCCCCGTAAAACCATAAAAATTACCCAGGCGGCCTGGCACTCAGACGATCTAGGCAGCCGCCTAGGCGATCTAGACGGGCTACCTAGGAAACACCGTCCGCCTAGGGGGTTCCGAGATGTTGTGGACTCTAAAGCGCCTTGACTACACTGCTTCAAACCTTCCTTAAGCATCCCAAATATTGTCAAGATGGCTCAAACTTCCCATGAAGGGTTTGTTGAATTTTAACCCCAAAAGCACTTTATTTTGATGCATTCAATCCAAAATTTATGCCCATTGCTTGATGTAGGATTTTGTTGATCCATATGTTCCAAATTGAGACTGGAACAAAATTGAAGGCTTATCTGGCCTTAATTCATCACCAGTTATTCTTCTTTTATTTCAAGTTTTATCAGTTAGGAGTTATCATCAGTGATTCAATTAATGTCTTAAGTGCAATGGGTATAGTAGGGGATTTCTAAAAAAAGGTTGATAATTAATGCTAGACAAACTCCCTTTATTTTCTGTTCTAATAGTTAGATAGCAATTAATTTTGAGAGAGAAAGGGATGATCGGATTCATCTCCTTATGGGAGAGGAGTTCCTGAATTTTCTACCTCTCATGGCTGAAGAGTCGATGACTCCTCTCCCCGTGGGATTGAGGAATCCTCTCCTCTTTCCTGTGGCCTTTCTCTAAGGAAAGGTGCCCGATTAGTCTCCTTTTTCTCCCATTTGCAATCGGTCTCTTATCCCTTCATTGTAATCTGATTAAACATCAAGAAAAAAAAAATGACTGAAGTGCAGAAAATAGAAAAAAATGGAATAAAAGCCAGAAATGTAGAAGAGGTAGGATTCCCAATCCTTTTGAATCCATTCATTTCTTATTTGTTATTATCATTGCTCGTAGAAGGAAGAGGTTTAATATAAGGTGCTAACTTTTTGTTATCAACTATGGATGAATTGTTAATGATTTACAACAACATTAATTGTTGTCTTCTTTTATTCCAGCATCAAGTGCTGATATTGTCTTTCTCTTTTCTCTCTCCTCTCAATTGTATGTTGGTTTTTTAGTTTTTCTTGGATCCATCTTCTTCATATCTATTTCTGGGTCAGAAACTTAGAGGATACTCTCAAGCTCTAGGTAATGTATTCTGATAGGTTTATTATAGAGTATGAATTATGATGGACTTCACTACTTGTCTCTGATTATATATCATTATCGACATTAGAAGAGGAGCATTGCTTAGGTTTCCTTAATTTTGAGTTTGATTGGATTGGTTAATAGTTACTATATTCTGTGTGCCACTGCGTTGATTCAATTTCCCTCTCAATTTCCATGGTATGGTATGTTGGAATTTCCAACGTTGAAAGCGGAATCTAGCGAGAGAGATATTAATGATCGCTATGCTAACAAGTTGGCTAAATTGTTTAGTATAGTTAAGTATTTGAGTTGCTTTATATTGAAGCATCCATTTGTTGCGTTCAATCCTTGTGCAAAACTGCTATTCCACATGGAATATTTGGATTCTGTGATCGAAGTACTTTTACCTCTTCCAGCAACGGACTCGCTCTTACCATTTCAAGGCCATTTTCAACATAAATACCATTCAGTATATAAGCAAAAGATGGACAATAGAAGTATAGATTGCCTTTGTTGTCAATACTTCTGCATCATATACACAACTCGACATCCAATTCAAGCAAATTTTTTTTCTTGTTCATTAATGAAGGTCTCTTCCAACCTTCACCAACCATGCTTTGTTTTCTTCACACTGGTGCTAGGTCGGTGGGTATATTGGTCAAACGAATTTTTTAATGGAATAAGCTCACTAGCAGAGAGCGAGACGCATCGTCTCTGTTTCATGAGAACGATGAACAATCTCCCCTCTGTTCCCTTCAGCACCGACCCGACTGTAGGATCACTCCTCTGTTTTGTGAGTACGACTGAAGAAGAAAGGTCACACACAATTAGGTATTTAGTTTTTGTGCTCTTTTTTCTTTCTTGGTTTTTTCTTATCTTTTGTTTTATCTTCATCCATGGGTTATTTTTTTCCCTTTCTCTTTTTATCTGATTTCTTCATCATCCACTGGTTTGACCTGGGGCAGAAAAAAATATTCCTAGGGTTCCTAGTGTTTGCCATGCGAAGCACCAATGTGGAAGAAGAAGAAGGCCACACCAAGCAGGTGTGTTTGCCTCCCTTCTCCCATTCATCCTCAATTTAGCTTCTCTTTTATCTTTGTTTGATGTTTGATTTTGCATCATGATGATAGATTTTGTTTTTATACTAATTTCTTGAAGGTTAGATGATAGATTGAATAATTTAATTGATTAATCATGAAACCCCTTTGATGTAGGGTTTTTTATTGGTTCTTTTTCTGTAATTCTCTAGAAATTTCTGATTTTGATTTTTGTAATTTTTGTGATTAGGTGCATTTTCTAATATGTTTTTTAATTCAAATCTATACATTAGGCAGGAACGAAATGGGAAGAGGATATGGAATTTTTTTTTTGTCATTTTTGATCTTATGAATGATAGAGATGTATTAAATCTTTTGACTTTTGAATGATAGTTAAAATTATCTAATGAAATTGTTAAATATATTAGTTATTGTTATTTTTAAAGTTGTCCCGAATTTTCCCCAAAATATTACCGTTTTCCTCGAATTTCCCGAATTTTCTCTGAACTTGAGGTCTGCCGAATAAGTCCCGATCCCCGACTTGGTAACTTTGGTTGTTGGTATCCTTGTGGATCTAAGTATTGTAATCAATGTTTAAAAAACGGAAGGCGGAAGGCAGGCGGTCAAGTGGTTTCAAGGTGGAAGGCGGACGACTAGGCGGGCGCCCGAAGAAAAAGACGGGCGCCACCTATATAAAATATATTCTATATGTATGCATCTATATAAATTCATAATTCTATATAAAAAACAATATTAGAGAGTTTTACATATGCAAACATCAAAACAACCGATCTGAATATAAAAGTTTTATGAAAAGGAAGGAGAGGATCGGGTGGGGTCAGGGTTGACTGCGAGGCAGGGGAAAGAGAGCAGCTTTTGAGCTTTTGGGATATCTAGGATATCTAGTTATGTAGTGAAAAGGGAGGAGGGGATCGAGTGGGGTTGGGGTTTTATGAAAAATTATTACTAATCTGCCCGCCTGCCTGGAGCCTGCTTGGAACCCGCCTAGGCGCCCGCCTTTGTTCAACCCGCCTGTAGTGCCGCTTAATGCTGAAGCGGAGCGGCCAACCCCCTAAAATGCCTAGGTGGCCGCTCGGACCGCTTTTTAGAACAGTGACTGTAATATTTAATCATCCAGAATGTGTACTCGGCCGGCCCTTTACTCTTTAAAACACGTCTTTCTCTCTTGTAATTGTGCCATCCAATATGTATCTCGAACTTTGGGGTATTAAGTTGGACCCGGTACCCAAGGGGCTGTTTGGTATCATGCCGCGGGCACGATTCTGGCCATGATTTTATGCCCGCGGCAAAGAAACACATTTGATTGTTTTTTGTTGAACCTGCTCCGTGTGCCGGAGATTTTATGTGTCGCAGATCAAGGAATCCGGGAATAATTTTTAATTGCTCCCCAGGTTGTGATAGCCGAACCCAAGCGACTATTCCTTTTAATCGTGCCAAACATAACCTTTTCGTGCCCGATATCTTCATAAACCCTCAATCGCCCCTTCTATCCTACCCCTCTTCCAAGTTTGCAACTCCGAGCAACGCTGCTATGTCTTCCTCCAAAAATCCCCATCGAACGGCTTTATCCTGCGACTCCGAGCGGCGTGGTGACTCCGAGTCGGGTGCAACTACTCCTATGGCCCCTCCTCCTCCTCCTCTCTTCTCTCTCTCTCTCTTGTGTGGTGTGGTGCAAATCATGCAAACTTTTTTTTTTTAAGAGCAGATCCTTATCTCTCTCTCTTTCTCTACTCCGATGGCCAAGGATGGGAGATCCCAGCGGTGACCCCATGAGATCCCAGCGGTTCCTGTGGTGCACAGATCTCCCATCCCCACCTCTCTCTCTCTGGTGTGGTGCAAACCATGCATTTTTTTTTTTGAGAGCAGATCTCTCATCTCTCTCTCTTTCTCTACTCCGACGGCCAAGGATGGGAGATCCCAGCAGTGACCCACGAAAACTGTGGTGCACAGGTCTCCCATCCCCACCCCTCTCTCTCTCTCTCTAAGTGGGTAGTTTTTTTTTCACAGATCTCCCATCCCCACCCCTCTCTCTCTCTCTAAGTGGGTAGTTTTTTTTTCACAGATCTCCCATCCCCACCTCTCTTTCTAGTCCCAGTAGCCCCTCCTCAGCGTCTCTCTCTGGTTTTGATGACCGGTTTTGACCAAGGATCAAAATACCGGCCGGTACGAACCGTACCGGCCGGTTCAAACCGGGAACCGGTCCGAACCGCACCGGTATCCAGGTGATACCGGTCGCGGCGACTAATTCGCCAAAATACCGGCCGGTACCGGTTCGAACCGGCCGGTTCGAACCGGTTCGAACCGGTACCGGCTGTTAAGTGTCCATTTGAGTGGTTTTTTCATTCCGAATTGAATTTTTTGGGCTTCTTCCTTCATTCCCACATGAGGTGAACCTCCATACTAGCTCGATTTGCAAGATTTGAAGCCAAAAACTCGGATTTGCAAGATCAAAACCACATTTGAAGGTATGTTTTCATAATTTTTTTCATTTTTCTTTTGTTTTGTTGCATTTTTTTGAAAAAAAATCAAATTATTGTGGTGAAAATGTTGAAATGGGCTAGATCTATGCCATCAATACTTAGATCTATAGATCTATAAGCATCAACTCCAAATTTGCATGATCGGTTCAAGCAAATTTGGGGGGTTTTCAATTTTCTTTTCTTTTTTTGTATTTTTTAAAAATTAAACCAAATAATTGTGGTGAAAATGGTGATATGGGTTAGATCTATGCCGTCAAAGCTTAGATCTATAGATCTATAAGCTTAGATCTATAGATCTATAGATCTATGCCTGTTAGGAGTCTTAGGACTATGAATTTGTGTTTATTACTTTATTATCATATTATGTGAAATTGTAAAATATGACTCATGTACTCGTATTAGTTGTGTAATTCATGTTTGTGCAATGATTATGAATTGTGTTTTGTAATCCCTAAGCATAATATATTAATACTAGGCTAATCTAACTCATACAATTTAATAACTATATCAAATTCCACAATTTAGAATCATACAGTGAAAACAGTGACTTTATAACTTAAAAAGACCGGTTCATACCTATAACTAGTTTACTAATGAAAAAAAACATCACAAACCAGTATTTTAGATTATTCTGGATTTTTTGGTTATTTTTTCAAATTTTTTTGAAACCAAAAATCAATTCACACCGGTATGGACCGGTTCAGACCGATACCGGTTCGTACCGCCCGGTTCGAACCGTTTTTTCGGCCGGCCGATATTTTGTCCGCGACCGGTATTTTTATCCATGGTTTTGACGAACCAATATCTATGACCGACCAATGACATTGCGCCACATACTCACATAAGGGTAATGAGGTAATTTGAACCCATTGAAGAGGCTAAGGAGGTAATTTTCAATGGGTTCAAATTACCTCCTTACCCATATGTGGCATATGTGGCGCAATGCCACTAGCCGGTCGTAGTTACCTGTCGTCAAAGCCAATCGTCAATGTTTTTCTCGCATGGGGAGTGGACCTACAAGTCCATGATCTCTTAGTCCTCTTGCTCATTTCTTCTACATTATTCCTCTTGCTCATTTCTTCATCATCAAAATATTAGATGTTTTAGCAAGTCATATAATTATTTAATTATCTTATTAGATAAATAATTTAGTTGTTGGATCGTAAAAATTATTTTTAAATTTTCTATTGTATCTTTTTCTTACTGCATATCAAACACTATTTTTGTGTTTCTGTGCCAAAGAATCTAGATTTAGTAATGTTTTTGTGCCACATACCAAACGCAGTTTTTGCACATGATTGTGCCGTCACATTTTGCCTGAGGCACAAGCCTTAGGCAAGAAACAAAGAAATGGCATGTGCCTTATGCCAAACATCCCCTAAGCCCCATCAGTTTCTGGACTTAGGATTTTCTAATTCATCTGCCTCACTATGAATGGGGATTGGTCAAGATAAATAGTCGGAATCACAAAAATGGCAAGTTTGATGTAAAACTTATGATAAGGTGATGAGAACTCTCTTATGTTCATTATGTGAGTCTTATATATTCTATGTTCATGTGTGATCTATATAGCCAAAACTGTTTTATTTCTTTATGATCAACGGAACAGCACCTCAATGCCTCAACGAAAATGTATAATTCTTTTTTGGAGCAGCAAAAAGGTAATTCTCTCATCGAGTCATATAGCACAATCAGGGCTCTAAGCAGCCCAATATTACACCCTCCCTTCAATATCTTCCTTTACATTATCTAACAATTCACCAGACAATATAGATGAATTAATGAAGGTAAACACAACCAAGCAAGGTAAAGGGCGAATGATTTAACCAATAAATTTGTTGCCGTGTCCTCTCTAAATATGGGAGATCTCACTTTTAGCAACTTAACACTTCTTTCTAAAATCTGAGATAAAATGCTTCTAGCTTCCCATGAAGGCGGATAATCTTATTTTGTTTTTATAAGGCTGTTATTTGAGTTCATTTCTTCACATACATTCACGATATCTTTGAAAAAATATGATGCAATTCGAACTCCAGCCAAATACACCATTCAACAAAAAAAAAAAATCCAGACTCTTTATTTGTTGCCTGCTGCATTTTTTGTTACCCAGATGTATCCTGTACAACCTCTGGTTATCCCTCCATAGCTTGCTTTAGTAGTTGTTATAGATCCATCTTTTTTTTTGAACCATCCCACTAAAGGCAATCACCAGATGACATCTCTGATCACCATTTTTTATACATTTATTCTCACATGCCTGATCTGAAGACTGTACCTTTTTTGTTGGCATCCCCAGCTTTTAAGTGAGATCCTTCCATCCTCATTGTGGCCATCTAACAGACTTCATACACCAGCTTTACTATACGAGTACTAACATGGTAAAAAAAAATGAAAAAATATTTCTGCATATACACCATATAGCTACTACAAAAATAATTATTGCTCGATAGGGCACCTTTGGCTTCCCCATAAAAACCTTCTTAAGCTGCTCTAGTTCTTTCATTATTGCACATCTTCTTAGTTTTATTAGCCTTTTAGGTTAGCTCTAATCTGCGATACTGCAGCATCCCCACATATAAGCAGAAACAGGGTCGCAAAAGAACAAATGATCCATTGTTTTTGTATCTGATGCACGTAAAACACACCTGGTATCCAACTATATTCCCAACTGCAGCATTCTATTTTAGTCAACAACTTGTCTCGGGCAGCTTTAAACATACAGCAGGTCACCTTTGGTCGGTATATTACCTGTGTACCAAATCATATCACTGCAATCTATAGTAGGGTTACAGAAGTCTCACCATTTCCCATGGTATGAAGTTTGTAAAGTTGTCATTAGACTCCAAACTCCATTTGGTCTTCCTTATTCATCCCTCACATAGTTACTGAATTTTAGTCCAAATCTATGTAGCTTGTATAGAGGGCATTTGAGGAAGACACCTACCTGACTGATTAATTTGGCTGTGTTGCATTGATATAGCCAATTGACATGAACCTATTCCATCCAAGGAATATCTATTGACCTTCCTTCGGTTAACCAACAATCAAACCAGAACCACATCTTTGTACCATCCCGATGATATCTTAGTTTCATACCTTACTAGGTATATGATGGCTTTCTTTTTGCAAGCTCCACCTCCTTAGAATGCCTTTTCACGTTTAAGAGTTGGTTTGATTCTTTGAAGTCCAAAACATTCGTTAGGTTGCCATTACTTTCATTGTTCTTTGAAGTCACTCTCCAAGCCTTCTCAGAGCTGATATATTGTTCATGTGAGAAAGTTTCCTGTGCCTTAGGCCTCCTTCAGTCTTTGTTCTGCTTAACTTTGCAAATGATATACACTGAACACTTCCATAGGAAGTTATATGTTAGTTTTTGTAGCTCTTTATTAATTTTATGTGGTATTCTGAAGGTTAAAGCTTTGGAGAAGGAAGAAAAACATATTCAAGATAGATTATGTTAAGGCAAATGATACACTGAATAGGAATTTCATTTGGCATGTGCTTCAGTGTTAGGCTTTTAATGACAGGTGGATTAAATGGATGGAATTACATATCTCAAACTCTTTTTTTCAGTTTCAACTTCAGGATTTATCTAATGTGGGAATACAGTAAGATGGGGAGTTCCATTATCTCCATATGTGTTCACATGATTATCAAGTCCTATACTCTCCGATTGGAGCTGTCTATTTGCAGGATGGAGGTCTGATTTAGAACTGGATAATTGTACCCAGTCTTTCATCTTTTCATGATAACTTATTGGTGTTCCGCCAACATGAGAAGAATTATTTAAGAACTTGGGAAGGGAGCATTTAGGAGTAGCTGTGAGCAAACAAAGATACACATCTTTCTTAGTAAGTACTGTCTTAGTAGAGAAGGTTGTCTGGAAACAATGTACAAAAAATCCAAATAAGTTGTGAAATAAATCAGTTTTTCCATCCACAGAAATATGAAAAATTGCAAAAAAAAGGATATATTGTGAAAAATAGCTCATCTTAGAATCCATTGGTGTCGATTTAGTGTGCGATTTTGATTTTTTGAACCTTGGTTGGAAGCTATGGGTGTTGAAAGGGAAAAGTTCCAATAAAATATCTGGGTTTCTCACTCTCTCTTGTCGATAGAAAACTCAAGCATCCCATAATTTCTAGTAAATAAGGTTATGAAAATTTATTATTCTTTATTTAATGTGTTCTTGTTCCTGTCCTTCAATATCAAAACCATTGGGTGTATCCCTATCCCCTACCAGCATCCGCCTATGCAAATGTGGACTTGAACTTACTGGTAGAATTTGAAAAAAAAATTCATAATATTGTTTCAGTATAATTACAAGGTCCGAAATTTCGATTTTGACAGTGCAGGTCCTGCAGGATATGGAAATATTGCGTAAAAATATTTCGACAGTGTGGAAATAGAAATGATTGAAATTTTAATTAAATGATAGAATATTTTACAAATCTTTGGTCAATCATGATTCAAGCCTATGCACATGCTTTGGATCACTTAAATCACATTTCTACACAATCTAGGTGTGGTGCTCGGTGCCCCACATAGCATGCATTTCTATGCATGCTGTACAGATACATAACAATCTAAGATCTGTGTCATATCCAAAATTCAAGTGCTTTCATGAAATATCAATATCTTTTTTTTCTTCAAAAAACAACTTTGAAAGGTAAATTCCATAAATTCAGCTATTGATCCTCAAATTCGATGTACGAATATGAATATCAAATCTTCATAGATTTGACTTTTTTACAACATCATGCTATCAACAACTGCTAGAATGAATTTATTGAAAGAAGTCCAAGATTTACTCTTTAAACGCTTTGATCCATTCAATGTATTTTTTTGCTCTCCCCAAATTGGGGTTAGATGGTAGATCAACACCCAAAAATAGTTTTTGGAAGAAAAATCACTTTGGAGAAGTCGAACAGGCTGCTTGGTGTCAAGGGTATGTGGTTTGAAACTTGGGAAAATTTGGCTAAATTCAGAATATTTCTGATATTTCGTTTAGAGGACTAGAAAAATGTAAATGTTTTGTAAAATTTCAAGAAAGTTTGGAAAATTTTGAACCATGAGTATAAAGGAGGGCTTGGTTTGATAACATTATGGACCTTTTCATGTTTTCTGCATATCCTCAAGTCTAAACCCATTTGTTATAATGGCCTAACTTGTGTGTTTGAAATTATGGACCAGGTATAACGTGGACGATTTCATCAATGCTAATTCAGATGTTTTACTGAAGAATGCATTCAGAGTATCTCATAGATGCTACATTAATTGTGCAAGTGAAAGAAAGGATGGCATAATCTATGAATTGCTCAAAGAGGGACATCAACTCCTTATGAAAAGTAAAGCTGCTATTGTTATCATCATTAATGAGGAGAGTAATCGGGGGTGCGGTTCCGAGCCTGATGATGTTTCTGTTAGAATATCTGAATCTAAGGTTCTCCAGTTTCGAGAATTATTTCTTGCCTGCAAGAGATTTTTGAAGGTGTGTCAATCATGAAATTTTCAGAGAGATTGATACATGCATATGATGTTCTTGGTTGAACTTTTGCAATGCTGATCTGATATTGAATATGCAAACCTTTTCTTCTTTTATCATATATGGTTCTTATTTTAATGCATACTAATGTATGCACCGCAAGACGGAAATTAGGTTTCATATTTTTTGCGCTGCATCATCTTGTGAGCCTCTTTTCTTTCACGATTTTTCTTTACTTTTTGAATAGGACTCATGTTTGAAGCATCATCAACTGAGTATTGCCTTTAGGTTTTGTCTAGGAAGCAAGGATACTCCTACAAGCATATAGTACATGTATCGGATACGTATCGGACACCAATACGTGTCGGATAAGGCCGGAACGTATCCTGTATTTAAAAAACTGACGGATACGTCTCGAATACGGTCGACTCGAGCTGTGGGTAAAAACTCGGATCGGGTTTGAATTCGAATTTTTAAAAATCGGTATTGTACAGAGTTTAAGTTATAGTTTTTAATATCGGGTTTGGATTTGGCTAAAACCAAATCCAAACCAAATCTTCAAACACCCACCCCACCCACCCGTGCTTCTTTTGCGACCCCGAGCGAGAGGAGAGCGAGAAAAGAGGGTGACAACAACGAAACTCTAGCCATCCGCCATTCGTGGTTCGCAGTCCTTCGTCCGCCAAGCCCCCATCTCTCTCTCTCACATCCCCACGAACTCCCATCTCTCTCTCTCTCTCTCTCACAACCCCACCATCCATGGTCTGTAGTTGCTTGAAGACTTGAAGTTGAATCTCTCATGTTGTATCCTTTGGGTATATTTTATGTTTTTGTTCAAGAGTTCAAGATGTGAAGTATGAACATGGCGTATGGTTATTTTAGTTTTTGTCATTTTGGACTATCTATTTCATACCATTTGTAATGAATCGAATGATGGATTCACATGATAAGTTGAATGATTAGTTAATTACCTTATTGGATAATAAATTAATAATTTAGTATTTTATTTGATATTTATATTTTAAAAATAATAATTTATTGTAGTATCCATAGCCGTACCTGTGTCCTACTTTTTTTGAGACTTGCCGTACGGCTTCACCGATACACCCTTAGGTCGGGTATGCTATGGTGTCTGAACCTAAAAGCCATCGAGAACAAAATTAAAATCATGTTGGACAAAAATTCTGCCACTGAAAGAAACATACAATTCCATCATGAGTTCCGTACCAAGCTAATATGCTAATATTAACTTAAGTAATTGTTGAAATACTTCTGTCAAATTTGGAAATCTGTATACATCTCAAATTACCAAAAATAGATATTGCAACTTGCAACTATGTAAATTTGTGAATCATGCCCATTACTAGTGCATGCCCGTGCCGATTGGCACGAAGCGCCCCCCTCCCTTCCCCCCCCCCCCCCCCCCCCACACACACACACACACCCACACACACCACACCCCCAGTCACACACACACAACCCACCCAATGGGAGAAGAGAGAGAGAGAGATGGTGAGAGAGATCAGAATGGGGGGGGGGGGGGAGAGAGAGAGAGAGAGAGAGAGAGAGAGAGAGAAAGAGATCGGAAGGGGGAAGAGATCGTGGGAACTAAACAGAGAGAGACTGAGACGGTGTAGAGAGAGAAAAAGATGGGGGGAGAGAGGTGCGCGATCGGTTTAAAGAGTGACGGTGTAGATGGTAACTAAACACAAAAAAATGAGATTTTTTTGAGAATCGGATGACTGTGATTACAACTCCAAATGTCGAGTGTCATCTCTCTCTCTCTCTCTTTTTATTATACCAAAATGTATCAATCGGTACATCAATAAACCTGACATCAAGATCCAAAGTAAGAATAAATATTATATGTAGGTTTATTTGAGAATTAAATTTACACATTTGTTCCAAATGGGGAATAGATTAAACGGATAAAGCTAAAACCGACTTATTGGAGATAGATCAAATATACGCTAAAGATTAAAGAATAAATTACAATTTGCCCTCTGTAGTTTAGCCCAAAAACAATTAACCCCCCTGTAATTTATTTTGTTTCAAATTGCACCCTAAAGCCTGAAATTTTAGCACAATACCCCCTTTTGCCAACTACTTAATTTCCACATTTGGTAATTTTTATCAGTACAAAAGTGTATTGAAGGAGGCAAAATATAGTTTTAAAACTGTACAGGGGTTAGTGCATGCCCGTGCCTTCGGCACTGCAGCGGGCCGCCTTCGACGGCATAACACCCCTGTGCCGCCCAGGGCCGCCTCTAGCCCTGGCAGCTCATCCTCTGCCTCGGCTCCGCCGACAGCGCCGTCGACTCCGCCCTCTCCGCTGACCTCGGCCTCCGCCTCATCCACGTCGATGTCGATCGCACCTAGGAAGTGGCTGACACTGTCATGGCCCTCTTCCTCGGCCTGCTACGCTGGACCCATCTCCTCTCGCGCCACTCCTCCTCCGCGTGCAGATAGGCTCTGGGGAATGTTGCAGCGGACGCATGATTTGCTGAAGAGAGGGAGAGAGAGAGGAAGAGAAAGAGAGAGAAAGAGAGAGGGGTAAATAAAAAAATAATAACAAACACTGCATTACATTATAAATTTGATTGAGTACTTCCAACATGTTGGAAAAAATCTTCATCGGATGACTACAGAGTCTGAAGAAGAGTGCCAAATCTTCATAGGAGTGCCAAATCTAACACCCTATAATATCATGAACCCAATTAGGACCAATAGGGCAATCTATTTGAACCCATAATTTACAATCATCATATCATAATGAGAGAAATAGAGAATCTGAGGGGAGGGGGGTTCGATGGAGCTGGAGCATGGAGGGATTCATTGAGGGGTGAGGGTAGAGAGATTCATCGACTGGGGGTAAATGTCGGCCAAGATTGAGTGCAATCCGGGGTTTGGTGGTGCCCTGGGGGCCGGGAAAGTCTGATTCACCGGCCGATGGAGCCTTGCCGCCCCCTTCCTTCTCACCGAAACCCTACACACCGACTGAGAGAGAGAGAGGGGGGGGTAGGTGTAAGATCGGAGAAGGGGGGGCGGTTAGACGGGGAGAGAGAGAGAGAGAGAGAGAGAGAGAGAGAGAGAGAGAGAGAGAGATGAGTGGGCGGGGGGATCAGTTCGCAGAGGAAGGGGGGTTGTTAGCGACGGAGAGAGAGAGAGAGAGAGAGAGAGAGAGAGAGAGAGAGAGGGATTAGAACGCAGAGGAAGGGGGGTGGTTAGCGACGGGGGGAGAGAGAGAGAGAGAGAGAGAGAGAGAGAGAGAGAGAGAGAGAGAGAGGGGCGGAAGGATCAGATCGCAGGGTTGGCATCGGTTAAGGGTGGATAGCGATGGGGAGAGAGAGAGAGAGAATTGGGGTGGATCGTGGGTGAAGAGGAGAGAGAGAGAACCGGTGAGAGAGAAAAGAGGAGAGAAATCGGAGAGAGAGAGAGAGAGAGAGAGAGAGAGATCGTGGGGACGGGTAGAGAGAGAGAGAGGGAAAGATTGAGGGAAAGATTGCGGCAATCGTGCAGATCGGTTGTTAGTGGGGCCGGGATTTGAGGGGTGTTTTGATCCGTTCGATTTGATCAAACGGTTTGAACATGGTTTGAGGATATAAGGATTGGGATGTGGTTGATACATACAGATAGATCGGATGGACAACTTGTCTTACATAGATCGGATGGACAACTTGTCTTCAAAAGTTGTCTCCGAAAGTTGTCTAGTCAGCACAAAAGCGACGTAACATGTTATATAGATATGTACAAAATTATGTGTGACAATCTTATCACATCGCAGGGGGGTGCTATGTACAAAGTTTTGCATGTATATGTAAAACTAGAAAAATGTAAACCATAAGCAAAATAGAATATTATTTTTGCTGGATCTATTATTGTAAAACTCCAAGCCATCTAGTGTGATTCTTATTGTTCTAGCACATTGGGATATCAACCATACATATGTTGTCACCAAATTGTAGTCAATCAATTATTCATTTTATTATTTTTACAGTGTGTTTGTTTATGGAGTTCTTTCTGTCTTGTATCTTTTTTGCTTTAAAGTAGTTAATTCACATTCAAACTAGTCAAATTTGCATTCACATCAAACTTATAGCTCTAGGCGAAGTATTTTTTCTACAATACGTTCTTATGGAAGTACTATTGTGCAGTGCAGATGGAAGAACAAGGCATATCTATACCAATGTTTTTGGTTTCTACACCTCATGAGATCCGATCATATGAAGAACTTATGTCAGATAACGAGTACTATAATTTTGATAGTCAGAAGGTATGATGTCGTGTTATATGGTGGGTTATTAATAATCATTCTAGTTTCTTGTAATGTTTTTATGCTGGTTGGGTTTGCGTGTTTTCTTTTCTGATTGCTATAACCTATGTACTGCCTATATCCTTCTATTATCTTATGCACCATCATATTGTTTTCTCTGTTGTACTAGGCTTAAGGAGAGACTATGTTTTGGTAAATTAGCAAAGGTCAAGGGAAGTGACACTTAGAATAGTGGAAGGGTGGATAGGAGATGGAGACCATGTTGTGTAGCAAGAAAGAATGCTCAAAGAAAATGATGTCATAGGACAGTGGACACTCGCAATCACCTACATACCATTTTATGTTTCTATTTTCACCTTAAAGAAACGGCCATGGTTAGCAGTTCATTTGTTTCATTGGCATGGGAGAACAAAACAGGTTTTACAAAAAGCATAGAAAATGGAAATAGGAGAGTGGTTGAGTGCATGGTTCAAAATATGGGTTCTAGGAGCATGTCTCAGCCCAAATTTTGAGTGAATTTTCTTTTGAATTTTGTTTCGTCTTGAACGAATTTTGACCTAAACTAGATAAGACAAAACTAATTCAAGTGAAAGATAAATAATCAAAATAAGTCAGAAACATGGGCAAAAGCATGATATACGAAAAGAAAGTAAGATAAGATTTGATGTTGAATTTATTGTGCTCTACCTTATAAGTGTGGAGTGATCTCATGAAGTAATATTGCAAATATGTTGAAACAAAATTAAGTACATAGCCATGCGTTAGAACCGAAATTTTTAGATTTTTTTTGAAACTGGCGAAAGTAATGCGTAACCATTTCTACAAGTAATTTCATTTTTGTGGGCGAAAATGTTCCATTTCAAGAGAAATTTGAAACGGTGATCGAGCCCTTGGAGAAATAAGATGCACGAATTGATCTAACCTATGTTACCTAGATTATTTTCCCTCATTGGTACGAATGTCCAACGCATAGTAACACTTGCATGAGATCCAAATTCTTTAATAAATCTTTCTAAACGATGAGACTTACTTTTGTTGGAAGGAATCTGAGAAGTTTGTATGCAAAACATCAAAGAATCTGATAGTGATATCTTGTAACTTCTTTGCTTCCTCTAACCTACTTGGTTTACTAAAACATATTTTGAAACATAAGATATTTAGGAAATTTGGAACCTAATTGTAGGATATAGATGGTCCGAGGAATAAATTGCTTCCTCTAACATACTTGGCTTCCTTTTTATTGGTCCGGGGAATAAATTGTCCCTATAGCATGTGTTTCTTACATGTGTTATCTTGGAATGATCAATGATAGTTATGTAGACGTGTAATTTGACTCGAGATCACACGCGCATGCGCGCGCACACACACACACGTGCGTGCGCGCGCGCACACACACACAAGTTAATGCATATGTCGATGCACGTGAGCTTCTATTATAGGATATGGATGGTCTTGACTTGTTTTTTTTTTTCCTTTTATTGGTCTAAGGAATCAATTGTCCATATAACATATGTTTCTTACATGTGTTTGCCATGTCATTTCTTGGAATGATCAATGATAGAAGTTCTGTAGATGGGCAATTAGACTTCTGATTACAAAACACACACACACACACACAAGTTAATGCACGTCATTGCACATGAAAATCTTTTATGTCTCCTATATATTAGAAAATTTGGAACCTAATTATAGGATATAAATGGTCTTGACTTGGGTTCTTTTTTTTAATTGGTCTGACGAATCAGCTGTCCCTAAAGCATATGTTTATTACATGTGTTAGCTGACATTTCTTGGAATGATCAATGACAGAAGTTTTGTAGATGTGCAATTTGACTCGAGATTACACACATACACACAAGTTAATGCACACGTAATTGCACGTGAAAATCTTTTACGTCTCCTATAGGTTAATTATATTTGAAAGTGTATATAATCGAATCATTCAAGAATAATTTTAATTCATTTAAGTTAATATAAAATTTCAGGTGAAGATATGGTTATATCTAGTTAGAAGATGTAGAATTTTAATTTTATATCTTCAAGAGTAATTCAATTGGGGGAACATCTAGAATTCAGAGAACTATGGAAAATTCGAGAGAAGTACAAGAACAACTCGGAATTGTTAAAAATTAACAGTAAACAAATAAGGGGCATACAAAATTATTTTATTTTCAACAAAAGCACAAATGCCACCTGTTCTTGGGGGATAAAAAAATTTGAGGGACATAGAGGTTTCATAATTTGCTGATATTTGGTGAGGATGATCACGTTATAGATAGGACCCCCATCAAAAATCAGAAAATTACAGAACCTCTTTATCCCTCAAATATGCTCTTCAATTTAATGGTTAAAATGGATGGTCGATAATGAAGAGCATATTTGAGGGATCTAGAGGTTCTATAATTTGCTGGTTTTTGGTGGGGGTCCTATCTATAACAAAGTGATCATCCTCACCAAAAATCAGCAAATTATAAAACGTCTAGGCCGCTCAAATTTTTTTGTCCCCCAAGATAAAGATGGGGGACGTCCCTTAGGAGAACCAGACTAATATATATATATATATATATATATATATATATATATATATATATATATATATATATATATATATATATATATAGGGTCAGAAAATGGACACTGTTTTTACACTCAAATTTTTACACCGATTTTCAAATGATTGGATAGAGGTTTCAGAAGTTGTTGATTTTTTGTGAGCATAATCACTTTGTCTTAGATAGCACATCCACAAAAAATCAGCACATTCTAAAACCTCTAAGTACATCAAATCTAAAAGGTTTTGTCGACCGTCCTTTTTAATCATTAATTTGAAGAGCACATTTGATAAGCCTAGAGGCTTTAGAATGTGCTGATTTTTTGTAGATGTGCTATCTAAGACAAGGTGATTATGTTCACAAAAAATCAACATCTGAAATCTCTAACGATTTGAAAATTGGTGTAAAATTTTGAGTGCAAAAACAGTGTCCCCCGATCCTGACCCATATATATATATATATATATATATATATATATATATATATATATATATATATATATATATATATATATATATATATATATATATATATATATATATATATATATATATATATATATATATATATATATATATATATAGAGAGAGAGAGAGAGAGAGAGAGGAATGCTTATGTGCGATCTGCAGTTCGTGCGGTCCGCAGCCGTCCGATGAACCCGCTGCATGAATCGGATGCACGGAGTGGTGCATCGGACGGCTGCAGACCGCACCTAAGCATTCCTCATATATATATATATATATATATATATATATATATATATATATATATATATATATATATATATATATATATATATATATATATGGGGAGGGATACTCTCACTGATGGCCTCTTACTAATGATCCGGGCTGTCCATTCCCATTTGGATGGATCCGATTAAAACCTCCCCCCTCTTTCTCTTTCTCTCTCATTATTGCAGCATCCCGACCCCCTCCCCTCCGGCGCAGCCCCGACCCCCTCCGGCGACAGCCCCGACCCATTCCGGCGCAGCCCCCCGACCCCGACCCCCTCCGGTGTCGGCCCGCCTGCCCTCGCCCCCGGCCGATCCGCACCCCGCGCCCAGGCCACCTCTCCGCGCCCCCACCGGCGCTGAAATTGACCCCTGCCGGCGTCGGGGTCGAAGATCGGGGCTGCCGGCGGGGGGGTCGGAGTTGCAGCGTTGGGGCCGGAGCCGGACGAGACGGGGGGTCGGGGCTACCGCACGGGAGGGGGCTGCTAGACGGGAGGGCGCCGTCGGGGTCGGGGTCGGGGTCGGGGCCGGAGGGGTTGGGGTCGGAGGGCTGCCGGAGCCGGAGGGGAAGAAGTCGGGGTCGGGGGGGGAGAGGGGGGCTGGTTTTAATTGATCCAGAGAGAGAGATAGAGAAAGTGATGGTTTAATCCCAGCCATCCATCAGATCCGGATGGATGGCTGGGATCATTTGTAAACCTTATTAGTAAGCATCCATTAGTGAAAGTATCCATCCCCTATATATATATATACACACACACACACACACACGGAAAATGGAGCCTAGACCTGAGGACACACAGAAAATGGAGCCTAGACCTGAGGTGTAGCATCATTGCTGCACCTCAGGCATTGTTTGCCATCCTAGAAGTTTTAGAATTTGGTGATTTTTGGTGGATGTGTTGCCTAGGGTAAGGTGATCATCATCGCATAAAATCAGTAAATTCTAAAATTTCTATGGTCATCAAATGTTCGAAACATTTTTGACCGTTCACTGTAACCGTTAATTTTGCCAAGCTCATTTGATGACCCTAGAAGTTCTAGAATTTACTGGTTTTTGGTGAGGATGACCACCTTACCGTAGACAACACATCCATAAAAAATCATCAAATTCTAAAACTTCTAGGGAGGGTAAACAAGCCAGAGGTGCAGGGACCCTGTACCTGAGTTGTAGTTTTGTTGCTGCACCTCTCGCTTGTTTACCCTCTCTAGAAGTTTTAGAATTTGATGATTTTTTATGGGTGTGTTGTCTACAGTAAGGTGATCATCCTCACCAAAAACCAGCAAATTCTAGAACTTCTATGGTCATCAAATGTGATAGGCAAAATTAATGGTTACAGTGAACGGTCGATAAAGGTTTGAACATTTGGTGACCCTAGAAGTTTTAGAATTTACTGATTTTTTGTGAGGATGATCACCTTACCCTAGAGAACACATCCACCAAAAATCACCACATTCTAAAACTTCTAGGATGGTAAACTACGCCTGAGATGCAGCAACGATGCTGCACCTCAGGTCTAGGCTCCCTTTACCATATATATATACTAGTGCATGCCCGTGCCTGTCGGCACTGCAGCGGGCCGCCTTCGGCGGCAACACACATGTCAGTAATGCAGCGGGCCGCCTTCGGCGACAAAACAGCGGCACTGCAGCGGGCTACCTTCAGCGGCAACACACCTGTCAGTAATGCAGCGGGCCGCCTTCGGCGGCAAAACACCCCCCGGGTATCCCCACCCCCACCCCCACCCCCACCGTCGTATGCGACAACACACTTGACCACTTTCAGCATGCCCGTGCCGATTGGCACGAAGCAGGAGCCTTCGGTGCGACAACAACTTGGCCATCGGCTCTGCAGCGGGCCGCCTTTGGCGGCAATACACCTGTCGGGCCGTCTTCGGCGACAAGACACCCTCCATTGGCACGAAGCGGGCAACCACCGCCCCACCCCCCAACCCCCCAATCCAAATCTTCTACACCATTTATATGTACCCCAAGTCACAGCCGTCCGTTGCACCCATACCCGACCCGTGCATCGCACTCTGTCCGAACCTGCAGCCTGCAGGTAAAGAAACAGATGTGATTGGCTCTCCAATGATCTACCCAGCATCCGATCATAGTGTGCGATGGGTTCAATAGACGCCTGTGATACGGACACCCATGATGATGAGTTGCAACAAAAAATAAAATTAAAAAAAATAAAAAAATAAATATTTAAACGGATCATACTGGGTGACTGGGTCTTAGCGGGTCTACCCGTTTTTAAATGGGTCGGGTACGGGTTTAGGTTCTAGCCACGTTTAGTTAAGTGGTGTCGAACGTGCAGATATTTCATTAAGTGAAGTTTCCATAAATGGGCTGATTGGTGTCGAACAACAGAATTTAGGATCTGGTTAGTCCCATTATCAAGACCATTGGATGTAATTGACCCAACTTGAATTGATCGTGAAGAAACCGAAATAATAATCGAGACCATTATGTTTACTTGCATACAAAAGTGTGTAACAAACACAGGTAATCAGCCAAATATCATACCATAGCAATGTGGGGACGCCTTACCGCATAGCAATGTGGGGACATCGCGCCACACTTAACATTGTAGTGACCTGGCCACTGCATTTGCAAACTTTCTTGACAGGATAAAGAAAAAATAAATAAATAGAACATTCTCAGGAAACGACAGTAGCACTTTGGTCACCAGCGGGCAGGGCACAAATCGATCGGCCATTAGCACTCAGCCGCGTGCGATATAAAAGAAGCTGCTGTGATGTGCAACTGCACTTTGGTCATCAGCGGGCAGGGCACAAATCACGGGCGTTGATTCCGCATCGCATGACCTGGGCGCTACAGGCCAATAACTGCCCGATTTCGTTAGGGGAGCGGAGTCGAGCCCGGTTTGCATGGTTCTCAAACTGCAGGGGTCTTTAAGGTAAGGAGCTTCGAGGATTTTTCTTGGCCATACCAACTGTCAAGTCCCAATTAAAAAAAAACTTTGTAGAATTCTATTGACAAAAAGAAAAAGATGAAACAACAGCAACTGCACTATGATCCAAACCCATTGAAATTTTTTGCCATAACAATCAAAACCCAAATATAAATCTATGCTACACAATTAGCATGAGCATATAACCGAGGAACAAAAAAAACCAAGGTGGGAAAAAAAATATTAGATGAACAATCAAAGCCCAAGGAGACTGAAAAATTAAAAAAAAAACTTTGCATAATTCTATTGACAAAAAAAAAAGATGAAACACCAGCAACTACTCTATGATCCAAACCCATTGAAATTTTTTGCCATAACAATCAAAACCCAAATATAAATCTATGCTAAAAAGCCACACAATCAGTTTGTTCTTGATATTTGAAAGTGCTAAACGGGCTTAATGATTTATGTTGAAATTAAGGTTTTGTTCTTGAGATTAATAAATCCTTAAATCTAAGAAGAAAAAAAAAAAGGAGGGACAGTCAGCATGAGCATATAACCGAGGAACAAAAAAAGCAAAGGTGGAAAAAAATATCAGATGAACAATCAAAGCGCAAGGAGACTGAAAAATTTAAAAATATCTTTACAGAATTCTATTAAAAAAAAGAAACACCAGTAACTACTCTATGATCCAAATCCATTTAAATTTTTTGCCATAACAATCAAAGCCCAAATATAAAGCTATACTAAAAAGCCAAGAAGGAAACTGAAGAATAAAACCCAATAAAAAAAAATGAACATAATCAGTTACACTCCAATCAAAACCCATTAAATTTTTTTGCCAGAGCAATCGAAACTCATATCTAAATCTATGCTAAAAACCCAAGAAGGAAATTGAACAATAAAACCTAATCAGAGGAACAATTAAAACCAAAGAAGGAAACTGAGTAATAAAAAAATATGAAAAATTAATTTGACAAAAATAAAAAATGGAGACCACAATAAGCTACTCTCTGATCAAAATCCATTGAATTTTTTTGCCAGAACAATCAAAACCCAAATCTAAATCTATGTTCAAAACAATGAAAACCCATATATATTTTTTTCCAGAACAATCAAAACCCATTGGAGGAGAGAGAGAGAGAGAGAGAGAGAGAGAGAGAGAGAGAGAGAGAGAGAGAGAGAGAACCTATGGATGATCCGAGGGAGGGTTGAGGACCAACGACGGCTGAGAATATTCAAAAAAATACTGTAAACGGGGGGTGATAGGCTAACGGGGAGTAATTCAGGGTGAAGAATGAGAGGCAGATAGATCGCGGCCGGGACGGGAGAGAGGGCAGGGTGCTCGGTCTGCATGATTTGTGGAGATCCCTCCCCTCCCCGCTCTCTCTCTCTCTCTAGGATTGTGCCGATAGATGCTTGGTGAGGGGAAGAGGAGGGGGGCGATCATCCCGCTCAGGATTTTGAGGGGAAACGAAAGAGGGGTGACGGGATTTGGGGGTCTGATCTAGGGAAGAGGGGGGCGTGAGAGGCCGGCGGCGCGATGAGGGGAGAGATCATCTCGCGATCTGGGGAAGGGGTGCGTGAAGAGTGGGCGGCGCAGGATTTTGAGGGAAAAATAAAGAGGGGTGACAGGATTTGGGGGGGACGATCGCGCGGAACGGGATTTGGGGGCTCGGGATTATGAGGGGAATGAAAGAGGGGCGACGGGATATGGGGGACTCGATCGCGCGGAACGGTTGTGATCGAGTGCGTGAGAGAGATTGCTCTACTTATGATCGAGATTGGTCGGCTGTGATTTCACACGGGGAAGACGTGATCGAGTGGAATGTTTGAGATTAGTCAGCATTTGGTTCCATATTGTCCTAGTCAGCACAAAACCCCCTTCCCTTGTTTTATATATATATATATATATATATATATATATATATATATATATATATTCTCCTGTTTTGCTTAAGCTTAGTCTAAAATTATCCCTTAATGTCTTAACCTCATTAAGGTAGCATATAAGGGAGATTTTTTTTATAAATAACTACATTTAACTACTTTATTGCTCTTAATAGGTTGTTCCATTTTATAGGTTAAATATAATACGATTTAAGTGAGGGCTATTTTTTATTATTGTACTTTTCTTGGATTCCATTGACAGGTTCAGTTCTTAGAAGAAGAGAAGCTACCCATTGTTAGCGCCTTTAAAGATCAAAGTAGCAACAAAATACTCCTAAAGTCTCCTTGGGATATACTTCAAGCACCAATTGGATCTGGAGGAGTTTTCAGTTTACTATTGTCCCGCAAAATTCTGGATGATCTTCATGAGCAGGGTGTAGAGTATGTGCAGGTTAGTTATTGTTATTAAATGCCATTCCTTTTCATAGCATAATTGTTTATGATTATTTTTCACTGGCAAAGCATAGCAATATATTATTACAAAGTAAGAAGGCCACACCCATAAAAGGTTTGAGACCAACAAGAAACAACACTCAACTAAAGAAAACAATAGACATATGCACATCTGCACCTCTATCCTAGCACATCGTCACTTGTATATACTATATAGATGCCTTCGCTGAACACATGCTAATTTCAACAAGTTTCTTGAGCCTTTGTTTTTTTAACTAAAATGCACATCGTCATCATAATCTTATCCCATGATGACAGGGTCAACTGTTGAGAAGATTTGGCAAAAATTTCCGACCGACTGTCAGCCTAACGTCAACCCTCTAAGATTGGTATAAAAAACCTGACCAAGGCAACTTGCAAGAGAGGGGCATATACCAACAACCTAAAAGGTCATATGGATAGTAGGGGACCTACCTTGTTGGTTATGCAGTTTATATTCATGCAACCAAAGAAAAACCATCCAGGATTCCCATAGACTTTAAAAGAGTTTAGGTGATGAGGGTAGAAGGCATGATTTGATATAGGATATCACATTCGTGTTTGTGGTTCAAATTATATGCCAAAGAATCTAGACGAAAAGGATAAGGCCCCACTTGTTTTTTCTTTCTTCATTAATCGTCAACAGGTCCAACTCTGGAGTAGAAAGTAGGCAGACTAGGAATTTACCTTTATGTTCCATAGAATATAATATATCATATGTCATGAAAATTAAATTTGAATGACTTAAAGGAGAATAATGTAGAATATTCTCACCTTCCCTTACATAACACTGAAATTCAATCTAAAATCCACTAACCAGAAGGCGAAGAATTTTTGCCAAGTCAGAAATTTTTTTGGGCTAATGTGTGTAAGGTCCCTGACCAAGAGATCGGTATAGCCTAAGGACATACAACAGATCATTTAGTGTAAGATCCCTGGCCTGAATTTAACCCCCTTGCCCTTTCTTCTCCCCTCTCTCGAGTGGCAGGCACGAGCGGCTCCGGCAGTTGCGGCGGGCAGCGGGCGCGAGCTGCTCTGGCGGCAACGACAGCTGCGGTGGGCGTGAGCGGCTCCGCGCAGCGACGAGCTCGGCGACCTCGGTCTCCGGTGGCGGCAGGGTTTCGGTTAGGTCTAGATCTAGGTCTAGGGTTCATCCCATGGCCTGTAGATTAGGTCCGGTCGGCCGGGGGGGGAGGGTTCGGTTAGGTCCGGCGGCGGGGGAGGGGGGGGGGGGGAGGTTCCTAGGTTCGGAGGGACTTGGTGCAACACCATCTCTTTGGGTGTTTTTCCCCTTAACCGATCTCTTGGTGAGGGACCTCTCACTAAGTCCCCCAAATTTTTGATTACCTTCAAACTAAATAGAGTCCTTATGTCGTGAGAATGAAATTTGCACTTATGAAGTCTCTCTTGGTTTTCCATTTCCAAAATACCATGGTATTGTCTTAAATATAAAATGGCCATTATTGAAGGTAATCGGGGAGTGAAGTTCTTGAATAGTTGAATCCCCCTAGCACTCCGCAATAGAAGGCCACTGGCTCACTCCCCTTCCCCCCTCTCCTCTCTCAAAGCTCTATAAAATTGATACCAAGTCTCTTTTCCAAGCTATATATAAAGAAGGATAAAAAAGCAATATTTGGATATTAATTTAGGTGTCCTTTGTATCATACCATGACACAAGGTAAATAGCATGTCTCTTTTCCAAAATATATAAAGAAGGATAAAAAAAAAATGTTTGGATATTAATTTAGGTGCCCTTTGTATCGTACCACGACACAAGGTAAAAGATACGTAACTACGTAAGTGAGTGCATTTAGGGGGGAGGGTTGTATAACATGGTGTATTATAGAGATACACTAAATGCATGTCAGTATCCTATTGGATTGAATTTGTTCAACAAAGCCAAAATATATTATAGCTTCCACAGTAAAAGGTTATCATAATCATATAAAATAATAAGTGCTCATTACTAGGGAAAAATAGTAAGTATTTTACTTTAAAATCCTCCTTTCTTTTAGTTTGAAATGTTTTCTACTTTTATGATCATCAGCAACATCTGTGTTTAATTTGAGTTATGATGCTAATAGAAGAGTCAATTCTTGTTTAATTAGTTAAACTTATCTACATCAGACGAGAAAGCAATTAGAAGCAATTTGGATGCTATGTTATGAATAGATTGTTAAGTCATTTTATCAATATGAATATATTATTGTGTTTGGCATGTGCAAATGTTGGCAACTTGGCATGACACTATAGTTTAATCCTTGTGTCCAAGGGAGAGCAGTTTCAGAGCCACCTTGTTTCTTATATGGTGATGAAAGTTACCTTATTGAATTCCCATATACCAACTTAATTGTACCAATATAAATGGCTCTCAGATTTACACATGAAATCTAGTATTGTACATTCCACAACCATTTCCGAGAAAAGTTTGCTCAATGTCTTTATCTCTTCACACACCACCATCACCACTCTGCACTCTTTTCCTCTCATATACTTTCTCTACATTTATCGCCTACCAAGGTGATACCTTTTGCCCGATGTGCAGTTTCTAAACCACCTTGTTTCTTATACGAGTATGAAAGGCTTACTATACGACATATATGTCAATCACATTGGGATAAAAAGTACGAAAATGTCCCTGTGGAACTTTATTTTATACCGATATAAACGGCTCTTAGCCTTGCATATACGACAAGGTCTAGTATTGCACATCCAAACTGTGCAAAAGAGTAGCTAATAAGTTGCCCTTTCGCCTTCCTCCAGGGCAGTCTTTCTTCCGTATTCTTCTTGATTGTGACTATCAAAGGCATGCTTCTTGTCTTTATCTCTTCCTAGACCTACCCCCCCCCCCCCCCCCCTCCCCCCACACCCACCCACCCACACACTGGCGGAGCCAGGATTTCACTCTAGTGTGGGCAAGAAAATTTAAAACCTTAAAAGTGACTTCTTTTCATGATATTGCAAGCGTGGGTAGAACTTAACAGGCTATTGTTTTAAGGGACACTGGATGCAGTCAAGCAGAGGGAATCGATACTCAAGAGTCAGTCTAGCAAAGTAGCAAACTGTGTGGTGCGCCGGTGTGACCCCTGCGAGGCTGCGACTTGTGAGCAGCAAACACTTCAAGGTCGTCGTCGAGGTTTGTTACTGGAGATGAATTGTTTTTTTTTTCTTCTTCAGATGCACTAATTGTATTTGGCGGCCATTCTTGGATTTAGATTTTAATGGGGTGGGGGTTCCATAGGGTTGGACTGACACATGCCTCTAAGGGGTATAAAATTTAGATAAATTACACTTTGCCCCTAAAGTTTAGGTAAAAAAAACTTAACCCCTCTATAGTTAAAAAAACTACATTTTTCGCCCTTCAAATCAGTTTTTGATCAATAAACATTACCAAATGAGGGTTTTTTTTTTGGAGTGGTACGACACCAAATGAGTGATACCAAATGAGGAAATTAAGTAGTTGACAAAAGGGGTAACGTGCTAATATTTCAAAATTTGGGAAGCGATTTGGAAAAAAATTAACTACAAGGGGGTTAAATGTTTTTTGAGCTAAACTTTTGGGGGGCAAAGGGGAATTGGCCATTTAACATTTCAAATCCCAGTGGGGGCAGGTGCCCGCACTGGGCCTTAGTTGGCTCCGCCTCTGCACCCACACCCACCCACCCACCCCAACCAACCACCGAACACACTTTTCTTCCCCCTATCCTTTTAGTATACATGTATCACCTAACAAAGATGGCACTATTTTCCCTCGTTCTGCTCCCCATGTTTCAGAAGAACGTCCTTTGCAACTTATCATCACCCATTTGAATAGAAATGATCAATATACAATTCGATTCCAATATATGAAAGGATTGCCTTAAGAGAGATAATCTCTCTTTCCTTTGCAACGTATCATTAACCATTGGAATAGAAATGATCAATATACAATTCGATTCCAATATATGAAAGGATTACCTTAAGAGAGATAATCTCTCTTTCCTAGTTATCAATTAGGATATTGAGATGGATGTGCGGTTACATTGATTAAGGACAAAATGATGGAAATCATATTAAGATGGTATGAGCATGTTCAATGAAGAGCAAAGTGACCTAGTAAGGGGAGGATCTCATATTATGGTAGAGGGGTCAAGAGTGGGAAAGACCTAAAATCCCATTGATGAAAGCTGTTAGAAAAGATAAGAAAAAACTTAAATGGTCAACAGAGATGGCACTTAACAGGAATGATTGGAGCATGATTCATAAAATGGACCCCGAATAGATAAGGCTAGGTGGGTATGGTTATGGTTTTATTCATATATTATTTAATTTGTGATTTTCATATTAAATACAAGGCCAATTGGCATGTTATTTTAATTTTATGTGTAATGAGAGATTGTATATGGATTTTTTTTCTTCTTTGGTTTCAATAGAGAAGCATCCAGATATTTGGACAAATTCAGCTACCAATTCAGATGGGGCCAAAGAAAATAATAGTGGATGAGTCACATTGAGATCATCTAGAAGGTCACAGTCAGAAAAACAGTCGGAAATTAAGGCAAATGGCAACGATTTTATTGAACTGGTTTGGTTTCGTACCATGTAAATCAAGTATTTGACCTTTTTTTTTTCTTTGGTAGACATTGGCTATGAAGCACCGACACTCTCAGGAGCTCAACGTGTCCGTGCCCGACACGTGTCGGACACCGACGCTCGTCCGACACTCTTCGACACGTGTCGGACACACTAAAAAACGTGTCTTCTATGAAGAAATATTGTCCGACACGTGTCAGAGCGTGTTAGATGAGTGTTGGAGCGTGTCGGATATCACCGGAGAGATTTTTTTCTCATTTGAAGATGTTGGGGTTCTTGAGATTGCGAATCTTTGCATCATTGAGCCGGATATAGAGGCCGTGGTCTTCACGTCGATAGTGATGATGTGGTAACACTTGACGTTGGCCTTGATGGATGATGATTTTATGCGTGTTCTATTTGTTTTTTTGTGTTTTGAAAATTTGAAACTATACACTTGAATCATTTATGATGTTTGTTGGAGGCTTTTTTAGTTAAATATTAGCATTATATTTGATTATAAATCATAATATAAGACTTGTTTATATATATATATATATATATATATATATATATATATAGGGCTGTTACAGTGAGCTGTGGGCTGCCGGGGGGGAAAGTAAGCTGTGGGCTGCCGGGGGGGGAAGTGAGCTGCGGGTATTTTGACCCCCCAATAAGTTATGGAATTTGATGAAATTTGGTGAGGTTGTTGCCTAGGATAAGATGATCATCCTCACCAATTTTCATCAAATTCCAAAACTTCTAGGGGGGTCAAATGGTCGAAGCAATTTCTGCCGTCCGCAGTCACCGTTAAAATTGCTTCGACCATTTGACCCCCCTACAAGTTTTGGAATTTGATGAAATTTGGTGAGGTTGATACCCGCAGCTCACTTTCCCCCCCGGCAGCCCACAGCTCACTGTAACAGCCCTATATATATATATATATATATATATATATATATATATATATATATATATATATATATATATATATATATAGAGAGAGAGAGAGAGAGAGAGAGAAGTGCTAGAATGTAGCATGCGGTGCGTGCGGCATCGCATCGTAGCCGTCTGATGCACTGCTGCGTGCATCGCATGCACGCAGTGCGTGCATCAGACGGCTGCGGTGCGATGCCGCACGCACCGCATGCCGCATTCTAGCATACCCCTATATATATATATATATATATATATATATATATATATATATATATATATATATATATATATATATATATATATATATCACTGTTTTAAAACTCGCCGAGTCGACTCGAAACTCGGCCGAGTCGCCTCGACTCGGCTGAGTTTCGATCCGACTCGGACCAAAACTCGAGTGACTCGGGTGAGTCACTCGAGTTTTTGGGGTGTGTGACTCGGTTCGAGTCTTGATCGTTGTATTTTTTGGGGTAAAATTGGGATCCGGACCATCCGGTAGAACAATTTATGTTTTGTAATGACATGTTATTTGGTGATAAGGTTTAAGGTCATCAAAACTTGTTAGATATCCATTTTTAAATACATATAATATTAAAATATATTATATAATGTCGAGTTTTTTGTATCGAGTTTTGTCGGGTTTTAGCCGAGTTGTGACTCGACTCATTAAGGTTTCGAGTCGAGTCGAGTTTTCGTGTTTTAAAACACTTATATATATATATATATATATATATATGGGGACGGGGAGCCTGCACCCGGGGTGCAGCAACAACGCTGCACCTCAACCTTGTTTTTCCTACCTAGAAGTTTTGGAATTGGATGAAATTTGGTGAGGGTGTTGTCTAGGGTAAGATGATCATACTCACAAATTTTCATCAAATTCCAAAACTTCTAGGTGGGTCAAATGGTCGAAGCAAAATCTACAGATTTTAACGGTGACTGCGGACGGCTGATTTTGCTTCGACCATTTGACCCCCCTAGAAGTTTTGGAATTTGATGAAAATTTGTGAGGATGATCACCTTACCCTAGACAACACCCTCACCAAATTTCATCCAATTCCAAAACTTCTAGGTAGGTAAAACAAGGGGGCGGTGCAGCGTTAATGCTGCACCCCGGGTGCAGGCTCCCCGCCCCCTATATATATATATATATATATATATATATATATATATATATATATATATATATATATATATATATATATATATATATATATATATATATATATGGGAATGCTTAGGTGCGATCTGCGGTCCACATCCGTCCGATGCCCCACTCTGTGCATCAAATGCATGTGGCCGGTGCATCGGACGGCTGCGGACCACAGACCGCACATAAGCATCCCTATATATATATATATATATATATATATATATATATATATATATATATATATATATATATATATATATATATATATATATATATATATATATATATATATATATATATATATATATATATATATATATATATGGGTCAGGATCGGATGACCCAGCAAAATTTTGACCCAGCAATAACCCAGCACCTTTTGATGCACCTAGAGGTTATAGAATGGACTGATTTTTTGTAGGGATGTTGTCTATGGTATGTTGATCATCCTCACAAAAAATCAGCCCATTCTAAAACCTCTAGGTGCATCAAAGGGTGCTCTTCAAATCAACGGTTAAAATTGACAGTGTAAAACCGTTGATTTGAAGTGCGCATTTGATGCACCTAGAGGTTTTAGAATGGGCTGATTTTTTGTGAGGACGATCAACATACCATAGAGAGCATGCCTACCAATTTTCATCACATTCTAAAATCTCTAGGTTCATCAAAAGGTGCTGGGTTATTGCTGGGTCAAAATTTGCTGGGTCAGCGGATCCCGACCCTATATATATATATATATATATATATATATATATATATATATATATATAGGGTCAGGATCGGATGACCCAGCAAATTTTGACCCATTAATAACCCAGCACCCTTTGAGGCACTTAGAGGTTATAGAATGGGCTGATTTTTTGTAGGGATGTTGTCTATGGTATGTTGATCATCCTCACAAAAAATCAGCCCATTCTAAAACCTCTAGGTGCATCAAATGCGCACTTCAAATCAACGGTTTTTGACTGTCAATTTTAACCGTTGATTTGAAGAGCACCCTTTGATGCACCTAGAGGTTTTAGAATGGGCTGATTTTTTGTGAGGATGATCAACATATCATAGACAACATGTCTACAAAAAATCAGTCCATTCTAAAACCTCTAGGTGCCTCAAAGGGTGCTGGGTTATTAATGGGTCAAAATTTTGATGGGTCATCCGATCCTGACCCATATATATATATATATATATATATATATATATATATATATATATATATATATATATATATATATATATATATATATATATATATATATATATATATATATATAATTCAGCATGTCTCCTAATGTGTCCGTGTCCAGGTTTTTTGAAAAATATCGTGTCGGCATGTTCGTGTCGTGTCCCGTGTCCGTGTCCGTGCTTCTTAGGACATTGGGTGGAAAGATTTAGGGAGGGAGAAACACACATGGTTCTTATTGACATGGAGAAAGCATATAATAAGAGTATTGCCCAAAAATTTATTTGGTAAGCCTTGATAAAGGATTAAGAAGGTGCAAAAGCTTGCACACGAATGACTTGAGATTGGATGGTAAGCTTTGTGTGGCACACCGATCTCGTTACGGACTAGCCCATAGTATATACTTGTATATACTAGTAAGGAATATTTCTAAAGAAATCGAAGAAGAAATGACATGGTGTGTGTTCTTTGCAGATGCAAGTTAACCAACTCTACTAATGCTAATGCAACGTCAAGTTGTGGAGGATAACTTCAGAGGACAAGGGAATGAATTCAGTCAAGCCAAAGTTGAATTAGGATCGAAGCAGAGCGGGCGATATGGAAAAATGCTTTTCGACTGTTGTGTGATAGGTGATTAGGGGGAGATTTAGGGAAAAAAGACAGGATGGAAATCAGTTAGCTATGTTGTATAGATTGCAGTATTGGACAATTAAAAAGTGCACGAATAAAGGGTTAATATAGGTTCAATAGGGATGTTGTAAACTAGGAATGCCCGCACAACGCTTGGCGTTGTTCAGAACTGGGCATAAAATTCTGCCGAATCTTTCTATGTAGCTTTCTTGGTTAGAGTTCAGTAGCAACCCCACATTTGTGGGACCAGGCTTGAATAATCGGTAGTCATCTTAATAGTGCCCATTTTCTCTCACATCATTAATCGTTATTTTTTGTACCCTTTTTTTTTATCTGCACACGATTGCATCTTCAGCAGACCATTCTTCTTTCTATTTCTCGACTCTGCTCCATTAACAAAAATGGCCAGGAAAAGGTCGGTAGGGATCACGTGCTTGTGATGTGGAAGCAGCGACCGGGTTGCGCAAGGGTATTCCCATCAGTATCGAGATGGGTGCACGGTGTGGCAGCTGGTTCCGCATCACACGGTCGCAGTGCACGGTGTGGCAGCTGGTTCCGCATCATACGGTCGCAGTCGCTTTCGGCCTCTTACTGGCCATTTTCAGTTCTGGAGCAGAGTCAAACTCTCTGCTTTGGGCTAGATATGGTTGGATTTTACTAGAATTGTTGGACAAACAATAAAAGAAAACACATTGTTGCAGATTTGTTCCATATCGAAGAATTTTTATTTTTTTTACAAGATTGGTAAATACCCACCAGTTCCATTAATATTCTTGATTGTGTTTCTTGATTATATCGTTTTCTATGGTAGTGAATCATTCATCTGATACTTCTCACAGGTATGCAGCATGTCCGAAAGATCCGCCGTCGGGCATCCGCTGTTCTTCGGATTGGTGAAGTCCCGCAGAGCGGATATGGGGATCAAAATCTTCGAGGGCGACAAAGGAGGTGACGACGACGACGAGTTCGACATGATCTTTTCATTGAGGCATCTAAACAAGATCAGCAAACAAATGGATAAGATCCGGTTCCACGCTGTCCCCGAGCAGCACCCGCACGTCGAGCTGGTTGAGAAGGAATGGATCCAGGTCCAGCCGGACGCCCCCAATTCGTTCCGTCTCCGGCGTTCGATCTATAGCTCCTTGAACACTTGTTCTGTTGGTAACATGTGTGTCTTGCAGATCTCAGAGTAGATCATTTTGGTGTACGCATTGATGCATATATAAGAAAAGGCCTGTTTTTCTGGTCTTGGAGATGACGTGGCATGTGGAGTGACAGATCATAATAGAGTTCAGATCGCCTCCAGTTGGCTGGCCCCGGTCGTTGGCCCCCCCCCGGCGCGCAACACAGCCTTTAAGCTCGGGTCTCGAAAATGTTTTGGTTTGAGCTCAAACCCATCATTAAGCCCTTATTAATCTGTTCAACCCCTACACCCCCCTTTCATTACCTCTTTGTAGCAATCGAATTTATATTCTGCTAACTTGAATTAATACTCCAGAATATGCTACAGTGATTTTGGAGTATCGATTCGGTTGCTACTCCCAAATCATTGTAGCTGATACAGTGAAATCACTGTAGCGACCAAATTGAAACTTTATTGTTCGAATTGATACTTCAGAATCACTGTAGCAGCTATAATAATTTTCAAATATCAATTTGGGATAATAGAATATCAATTCGGTTGCTCCAATGAGATTCTTGTAGTTGCTACAATGAGATCACTATAGCAAGCCGAATTGATACTCTTGTCGCCCCTAACCAAATTTTACTATACAATGAATATTAAAAAAAAATTATATATCGGTGTATGTTCTTATTGTACGTATCGTACACAAAGGTACATGGGTTTATCAAATGGGTTATTAGCCTGAACCCAACATTAGCAAAAACCCACCCAAACATTTCATTTAAGCTCCAGCCCCTCTCAACCAACTCAACATTAGGATAAACCCTCCCTATTTTTTTTAATCCCCAGACCACCCTCAGACCATTCTTCTTCAGGTCCGGCGGCGGCGAGAGCAGCGGAGGTGAAAGCGGCATCAGCGGCGGGTTCAGTTAGGTCCGGCGGGGGGAGGAGGGGCAGACGCAGGCGATCCCGGTAGCTCCGGCGACCTCGCGCAGCTCTGACGAGCTCGACCTCCAGCGACCCCGATCGGCCCCGGCGGCGGCTGGGCTTCGGTTAGGATTTGGATCCCTAGGTCTAGGGTTCATCCCATGGCCTGTAGATTAGGTCCGACCGGTCGGGGGGGGAGGGGTTCGGTTAGGTCCGGCGGGGGGAGGAGAGGGCGGCGGCGGGTTAGGTTAGGTCCGATGGGGTCGGGGTGGGGGTCGGTTAGGTCTGGTGACGGCAGGGGGGGAGTGGCAGGAGTATTTTCGTCCAGAGGGGCTGGAGCTCAAATGGAAAGGTTGTGGGGACTGCAGCTTGAAAATGATATCTAATAAGCACCAACTCCCCCGTTTATCAAACTACATGGGTAGTTAAGATGGGCCTTAGGCTAATAACCCCAACTTAAAATCAAGGGTGTGATGATCAGTGTGGTTCGTCACATTGACGGTGTAGATCGCTCGATTTCGAAAACCTCAGACCAAAACCTATTACCCATCGCCTCCTCAGCCTGCTCCTCTCAGCCCCTGCTAGAATGCATCCGCGCCCTGCTCGCGCAACGCAACCGCCATGTGGAGGCGCGCCGCCCTGCTTTCCAGGCTCCCAATCCGGCGCGCCGCCATCACCATACCTCCCACATCTTCCTTCTTGCTCTCGGCGGGAACCCTGACGCCTCCACCTCCGGCCGCCGCCGTTCTCGCCGGGGGTTTTAGGGCATCGTACAGCCTGATGGCGATGGGCTCGTCTCCGGCGACGGCGAGCCTCCTGGCGCTGAACGATCTGAGGGACAACAAGGGGGCGAGGAAGAAGAAGAAGAGGAAGGGGAGGGGGATCGGGTCCGGCAAGGGTAAGACGGCGGGGAGGGGCCACAAGGGCCAGAAGGCGAGGGGGACCATGAAGTTCGGCTTCGAGGGCGGCCAGACCCCTCTACGCCGCCGCCTTCCCAAGCGGGGCTTCAAGAACCCCTTCAGCAAAACCTTCCAGGTCATCATCGATCTCCATTCCTCCCGCTACATTCTCTTGCGATTTGTTCTTCTCTGTTGTTTACTTCTGTTGGTGATGATTGTAGCGTCTGAGACTTAGGTTTTCCTTAAAATCTTGGTAAATTACACTTTGCCCCCCTGAAGTTTATAGCTCAAAAACACTTAACCCCGCTGTACTTTATTTTGTTCCAAATCACTCCCTAAAGTTTGAAATCTTAGCACAATATCTCTCTTTTGTCAATGACTTGATTTCCTCATTTGGTAACTTTTATCTGATCAAAACTGGAATGAAAGGGGGGCAAAATGTAGTTTTTAGAAAAACTTTTGTGAATAAAAGCTATGAATTCATTTGGAGCCACAAGGGGCAGAGGAATGTTGGCATTTTAGGAAATTTCAAATATATTGCCCTCCTCTCCCTGATCATCAAGCTCAGCTAAGAAGTCACTCAGCTAAGTAATCAACATTAGCACTGTAGTGCTTCAACATGATTTTTAGTTAGCAGTATTGTGCAAACCTCGAGTAGTATTTACTCCTATAGATCAATCTTTTAATAAATCTAACTGAAATTCTACCTTATCAAGGTGATCGATGTTCGTGGTACGGGATCCTATCTCATTATTACTTCCAAAGAACTCTCTAGTGAGTTCATTCACTAGTGCAAATGACATCGTAACATAAATGCAAATTCTTAGACACTAGATCTATTTTCCCTTAAAAATTATCTTTTTAATCCAAAAGCAATCACATTCAATATCATCACTCATCATCTGTCATTAAATATTAAGACAAAGCTAAGTCCTCGTATTATTATGAGCATCTGGTGTAACCCAGATGTGGATCCTAGGACAAGAATTAAAATCGGATTGGGATCCCTTCAAATGTAGGTTGGAATATGAAATTTCTACAGTTTTGTGTAAATTTCGGCAATTTATAGCTTGGGTTCATGAGAAATTGTGGTTAATTTCATGCCCTGAAAACACAGAAGAAAGGGATTGATTTATGAAATTTTGCTTTGATTTCTTCATCTAACTACCCGTACATGTCTATACTACAATGTACGACGAAGGGTCCATACGTCATACGTGGCACCCTCCACTTTCGAGATAATCATCATCTCCCACTCCTCTATACTTGCCACGTGATTGTCCCTCCTCACGAGCTCTGTTACCAAAAACTCCAATTTTTTGAATAAGTCTCGATTAAAACACGACTTATTCAGTAAACGTTCGCTACGCGACTCTTTCCCGATTATTTAAAAAGTTTACGATTTTATGAAAAAGTCACGGCTTTCACGTTTTAATCTCGATTTACGTGTTTTAATCCCGCCATGTATTGATAAAAAACACCTATTGTAACATCTATATATAAATGAGTAATACTACTCATACAATCTAAAAAACAAGGTAGACTTAGTGAACAGTCCAAAACATGAGATCTGTTTAAACCAAATGATATAGGATGAAAATGTCCCTCAATATGCTTCAAATTTTCATTTGCATACCACTCATGTCTAAACTAAACCTAAAACCTAATTCTAAAACCTAAGATTTACAGGCCATGGGGTGAACCCTAGACCTAATCCTAAATCTAATCCAAACCCTAAAACCTATGACCTACAGGCCATGGGATGAACCCTAGATTGAATCCTAAAACCTAATCCAAATCATTGCCGCTATCGCCGCGTCATTGCTGCTCACTACTGTCGCCACCCGTTGCTGATCGTCGCTGCTGCTGTCGCTTGTTGCTCGAGAGAGAATAGGGAAAAGGGGAGGGGGGTTTTTGGGTTTATGAAAAGAAAATGGGACCTCCCCTTAAAGGGATCTTATGAGTGTCATGTTCATTAACCCGATAAGTTGTATGGGACCTAACATCAATTTTCCCAAAAAACAATCTCAGGCCCAAGAATGGTGGCGGGGCGCAGGGGTGATGTACTGACCCTTGGGCCTCGCCACCACTTCTTGGGCATAAGATTGTTTTTTAGATTGTATGAATAGCTTTGCTCTATATAAATATGTTTTAAAATTCTACCGTTTATTTTCCGAATATTTTCCAACATTTCCGACTTTTTTTCGATTTTTCCGACTTCTCCCCTAACCTAATTTTTTTCGACTTCCGACTTACGACTTAGTTACTATGCTCACGTTAACAAACGACAATGATTTTGTTTGCGACTGCTTCGCATCGTCCCTCGGGTTCCAAACCTTGCCCTGGTTCAGACTAGTCTTTCATATATAAAAGATTACCACTCTAAACTCTATTTGTGCACTTGCAACATCACTTTCAAAAAAATGAAAGAGAAATGGAGAGTAAACTCATGAAGATAGAGAGAAGAAATCGTCGTGGTAGACTGGTATTCACAACATTATCCAAGTGGAACTTTGTCCCATGAGTTACGCCTGATTGTATTCTACTTAGATGGCCCACTTTTAAGTGGTCAACTACTTTTCTTGAGGAGAAGGGTTAAAACCATACATGGAGAGTTTATTTTTGTGCTTTGTATAGCCAATAACAAAAGTGGTTGAAATACTCTTATTTTAAAGCCCTATTTTTTTGGTGTGACATTTGGTATGTAAATTAGGTTTCCTATCATAATTCTTTTTTCAAATGTCTCAGGAAATTTGATGTCACAACCCCCCAATTTTTCACAAAACTGATACATTGAAGTCTCACCAAATTTGCTGGACATCAAAATCGGAGTTTGGATAGGCATTTTTTATTTGGCCTCAACTCCGACGAGTGACGACCGATGAGGACTGCCTCCGCCGACTGCCATGGCCAGCCACCACTACCTCTAGGCACCAGCTAACACTGCATTGTCTACGTTCGCCACTATTGGTGGTTGTCGGCGCATCATCAAATGCCTCCACCGCCGTTGTCCTTCATTATCTCGGACATTTGATATCATGAGTTAAAACAAAAATAACAACGGGTATTGATGTTATGGGAATTGGTTTGAATTTTCTAAGTACAAAAGAGTAGGAGAAATTAAAGTTCTGGGACATCAAATGTCTTGAAAATTTTATGTTTTGACATTTATGTCCTAGGCAACTCTATTGTTAGTATCGTACGATACACGATATGTATCGTACGATACGATACGATATAGAAGAAAAACGATACGTATCGTGTTTACGTATCGTTTTTCTCCTGTATCGTACGATACACGATACGATACACTACGATACGATACACAATACAGTCCGATACAGTGAAAACATGGTTTTTTGGTTTTTTTTTTTTTGAAACTTTTAAAATTATTTTTTTCTCTTAATTTCCCAAAGGACTATATAGGTCTCTTAGAGTTAAAAAAATACTTAGGAATATTTTCTAATCTAGAGTGAAGTGATACTAATTTTTTTTTAGAAGTTTATAGGTGTTTCACAAATCTTTCTCTAGAGTTGTCTGAACCCAATGCCATTTGTTTTTAAATATTTTCTAGAGCTTGGAGCATCAAATATCTACAACTTCACTAATTTCAATAGTTATAGGATTCCATATATATATATATATATATATATATATATATATATATATATATATATATATATATATATATATATATATATATATATATATATGGGTCAGGATCGGATGACCCATCAAAATTTTGACCCATTAATAACCCAGCACCCTTTGAGACACCTAGAGGTTTTAGAATGGGCTGATTTTTTGTAGACATGTTGTCTATGATATGTTGATCATCCTCACAAAAAATCAGCCCATTCTAAAACCTCTAGGTGCATCAAAGGGTGCTTTTCAAATCAACGGTTAAAATTGACAGTCAAAAGCCGTTGATTTGAAGTGCGCATTTGATGCACCTAGAGGTTTTAGAATGGGCTGATTTTTTGTGAGGATGATCAACATACCATAGACAACATCCCTACAAAAAATCAGCCCATTCTATAACCTCTAAGTGCCTCAAAGGGTGCTGGGTTATTAATGGGTCAAAATTTGCTGGGTCATCCGATCCTGACCCTATATATATATATATATATATATATATATATATATATAGAGAGAGAGAGAGAGAGAGAGTAGTGATACATTCGGGGGTATTTTCGGAATTTTTTTTTTTTGGGGATTGATCACCTACCCTTGGATTGGACACACAAAAAATTTCAACCCGATCCAAGACCTGTAGGCCGTCCAAATGTGTTGATCAAAATGGCGAAAAAAATGAACGACCGATAAAAGATCAACACATTTGGACGGCCTACAAGTCTTGGATCGGGCTGAAATTTTTTGTGTGTCCAATCCAAGGGTGGGTGATCAATCCCAAAAAAAAAAATTCCGAAAATACCCCCGAAGGGGATGGCCGCACGTTACCCAGCCGTAATGTATCACTACTCTCTCTCTCTCTCTCTCTCTATATATATATATATATATATATATATATATGTGGTACTTCTTAGTAGAGGGCTAATGAATCTATGTTCATAAAGGAAGGCTAAATGAAAGAAGTGGATGACTTTGAATAAGACAATGAGGGTGAGAATGAATATGAATAAGAGGTGTAAGAGACATTAGAGGAAGATAAAGAAACAAGTGGTGATAAATTATCTATTGGTGATAATCAAATTGATGATGCAGATGCGGTGGAGATTGAAAAATAAGACCTTCCTATTTTTTGAGTTTTTGTTTTGTCTTCATTAGCCATTCGAATATTTTGAGAACAATATATTGATAGATCATAGATAATACTTATATATGATTTCTTTTTTTATAGAAATATATATATATCATATTTTTTGTATAGGCCAATGTTATGTTTGGTGTGAAATTATAGGGAATGTCTTACTCTTCTACTTGACTTTTCATATTTAATATTCTAGTATGTACTTTCTATATTTATTATATATATATATATAATAATATAAATTTAACCGTATCTTACGATATACGATACGATACGCGATACACAAAATAGGGAAAACGTACACGATATGACAACCTTGCTAGGCAAGGTTCGAAATTTCAATTTTGACTAACATTTCGACAATGCAACCTCCTAGGACATCAAAATTAATTCATATTACATATTATTAATTTGGGGTGTGCATCGAGTGGTTGAACACACTCTTTTGTTGTTTCTTCTATTATTCTCTTCATAAGAAATCTACTATTAAACATTCCACGTGATGCATATGTAGTAGTGATGCATGTAGAAAAGTTGATTGTTGCTTTCAGCTGCGTAGGAAAATCGATGCATCAGAGCGGATTAATTTTTAGCTCATTAGATTGTATTTTTAATTCTGAACAATTTCGGTTCTTGTTTTGCATCGATCAGACACTTAGATCATGTTATGGATCTTCTTTATTCCCTAACTCAGGTGGCGGGTGTGTTTGCACCAACTTATCTTTAAGTGGTTAATTAATAAAAGTGATTAGGTACTGTCCGGATGGATCTCATCAAGGGAGGAGATCAAAAGGGGATTTGAGTTGCGATCAATGGATGTGATTAAATCACCCAAAGATGGATGGATGAGATCAAATAGGGCCCAAAAGAAACCCTAATGGGGCTCATACACATGCAAGAGGTTGCCCCTCTCTCCCTCTTTCTCCCTCACCGTCCGTACGGTCTAGGGACCCTCCCCCTCTCTCTCTCTCTCTCTCTCTCTCTCTCTCTCTCTCATGGTCTATCTTTCCCTCTTTTCTTTCTTTATTCCCTCCCATATAGTCTCTCTCCTATAAATTGTTTGCATCCTACGGCTTATATTACTTTATCCGGTGGCTCGGATTAAAACCCTAAAGCCTCTTTCCTATAAATATAGATGAAAAATTCTGTACAAGGGACATTAGAGAAAATATTTCAAGGAACCCATTGATGAACTAAACTTTCCTATCTTGTTCTAGATATCTTCCTCCACGATCCACCTGAGCTTCTTCGCTTCTTCCTCCGCTTGCATGCTATTATCTCTCCACTTGACTTCATCTGTTTTTAGCGTGAGATCGGTGCTAGAAGGCTTTTATCTAGACAATCAACATCATTTCGGCTTCTAAGCTCCCTCTCCTCGGTCACATTTATCCCTCTGCTAGTTTATCTCAACACTCGAGCGTTCCTTGTCTTCTAACCCAAGGTAGCCATAGAAATAGGTCCCTATTTTCTGGACTCTATGGCCATACATGCACTCTCTAGTTAAAATTTATGCTTGCTGTCCGTGAATCGCAGTGGTCCTAATTTGGCCTAGATCTCATCCGAGTTGCATGAAAAGTTAGATCCATATATTGAGAGACTTATCTGATGTTTGTGACTGTGTTTTAGTTATCTCTTTGCTGATTTCTGCCATAAGTATTACTTATGTAATCTTTGAGTAGTTAGGCTTGCTTGTTTTCATTAGAGACTTGTTTAGTGATTAAATCAATAACTTTTGCATGTCTAATATTGCTAAAATTCATTGTTAAAGCTCTTTTTTATGTCTTTCATTGTGTACATCATATTTACCTGAGCCTTGTATGCATCAAGAAGATAGACTGGACCTGCTTGAGTTCTTTGGGTCACGTCTTGGAGCTTAGAGCATCTACAACCGGCTCCCTAAAGGAGCTCCTTCACTCGAATAGGGAGCCGGACCCTCAAATTTCCCCTCCAACTGACTCCCCAACCTGCTCCCTAAAATAGCTCTTCCCTATTTGACTCGCCAAATGTGACGAGTGGTGTACCTCGCTATCCTACGGGCCCCGCACACACCATTAGTCAGTTGATGCTTCTAATAATCCAAAAAAATTGTAAAAAAATATTAGAAAAACCAGATGACTCTCAATAGTAGGAAGTCCCTTGGAGTTGGGTTGAAAAAGTAGCTCTCTATTTTTGTGGAAAGCCCATATGGCCGGAATGGCTTGAGGAGTCCCTTGGAGATGCTCTTACAACACTAGGTTAGGAAGTTGATAGGGTGTCTTTGTTTACTTAATCATGCCTTTCCCGCCTGCTTGTGAATTCTCTCTCTGAGGGGCTCCCCCATCAGCTTGTTTCTGATGTTCCTTAACTTGAGATCTTATGCCTATCACATTGTCATTCTGTGAGCCATTGCCTAGAGTTTGATTTTTTAAAGGTGGTTTAAATTTGATCTTCTGAATTACTGCCATTTATAGACTTGAATGCCATGCAATTATTAGCATGTTAACAAGTGCTGTTATTTGTGGCTGATTATTGAAAAACCATTGTGGGGCCCATTTATTGGTCATTTTCTGCAGAAAAGTACGATGCATGATTATTATTTTGGTGAGCTTTGTAACTCTAGTAAGGCCTGGAAAAATTGGGGCCTTAAGTTTTGAGATCAGTCATTTACTCTTTGGACAAATCAATATGTTACAACTCGCTTCCTTCTTGTAGTTTCATTTGTGCATGAGAGGTGAAAATCTGTTATTTATTTTCTGTGCGTTGGAGTTGCTGTTTCTAATCAGTTGTCTATATTTTCGATCAACAGCCAGTAGGACTGGGAAAGATTGCAAAACTCATTAATGCCGGCCATATCGACTCATCAGAACTTATTACTATGAAAACACTCAAGGTACTCAAACTCATCTATTATTCCTGCACCTTAATACCATGTTCATCAGTATTTATTGAAACTGCAATGCCGTGCAACTGTAGGAAACAGGTGCCATAGGAAAGCAGATTAAGGATGGTGTTAGATTGATGGGTCGTGGTGCTGAACACATCAAATGGCCGATTCATCTTGAGGTAAGCTTCTCTTCAATATTGTAATTAAGGGTGATTTAGCTTATCCCAATATATGATTATTATGTCACCGTCTACTTGTTCTGCGTAATCCTTCAATTTCATCCTCCATTTTTCTTATCCCAATATACGATTATTCTATTATCTTCTAATTATTATCTGAAATCCTTCAATTTCATCCATTTGCTTTCCACAGTGGCCTATGAGGTACATTTTTTCTTGAGCAACAAATTGGTTAATTGGTCGAATCCATTAAACGTTTCAAATTTTAGAGATATCATTCATATGATTTCATGCACGTGTATGCTTATTGTATAATAAACTAACTTCAATAGGTGCCAACTCATGCATATACGTGTTCCAAAATTAGTAGTAGGATAGACACCACCCCAATATTGGGCTTATGTATCAATAATAGCCAATTAACCATAACCAAGTAACCAACAAATCTAAACCCATTCTCTTTTACATTGGATTTATGTGTCCTTGTACCAAACAACATAAAGAAACGGAAGTTATGTATCAAGAGTTAAGGGTCTCATAATGTAACTGGATATATCGACTCTTAACCAGACCAATGAAATAAATTAAATTGGAAACCTTCGTCATCCGGATCCTGATCCAATATTGTTAAGAAGAAAATGGGTGGTATCCATGATGTCCAAGAAGTCAGGAGTCAAGAAGGGTCTCATAATGTGCACCTACATAGACCAATGCCACTCCAACAATGTTCTAAAAAGCGGTTCGGGCGTCGACCTAGTTACCTAGGCATTTTGGGCCTTAGCCTGCACCACATAAGTTTGGAACATGTATATGCATGAGTTGGAACCTATTGAAGTTAGTTTATTATACAATAAGCATTTGGAACACGTATATGCATGAGTTGTCTATGTGACCACCAGAACCGCTCACTGTAAGTTTCATTTCTCCCTTTGTCCTTATTTTTCATTTTAGTCTTGTATTGTTTCTTCTTTATCTAGTACACTATTGTGTTGCTACTGTATTGTGACTCCATTGGCCCACTTTGACCACATAAAAGAATGATGATAGTGGCTCTTCTGGTCCATTATGAACACATAAAAGAAGGATAATAATGACAACAGAGTAATTAAATTATAAAGATAATTGTTTATGAAATTTGGGTGCCTCAATCTCTGGGTGCCTCCCTTCCGCTTTGCTGCCTTGGAACTCCCCCACCGCCTTAGATCCGCCTATTTTTTTCTAAAACAATAGCTCCAGAAGCTTGCATTGTACTTGTTCGGTATATTTGGATGTACTTCGATCAGATTTTTTTTTTTGCATTGTACGTGAATCGGTTTTTACGAATGAAACATCATTATTCGGCAATGTGCGTGAAACCCTGCAGGTATCAAGGGTGACTGTAAGAGCAAAAGAAGCAGTGGAGGCAGCAGGGGGGTCAGTGAGGAAGGTCTACTACAACAAACTGGGGTTCCAGGCGCTGCTCAAGCCCGAGTGGTTTGCGAAGAAGGGGCGGTTGTTACCGAAGGCAGCTAGGCCCCCACCGAAGCAGCGGGACAAGGTCGATAGCGTCGGCCGGTTACCTGCCCCGACCAAGCCGATACCCTTCACAGCTGAAGAGAAGGCGGCGGCGGCGGCTAAGTCTGGCTTGTTAACAACTGTTTAAGTTTTATGGGTGGTCTAATGGGTGTTGAAGATGTATGGCGGGACCATTGCTGCCGATAATTTAAACATGATCGGCTTCCTCCCCCACCTTCCTCCCCCCCTCAATTACATTGTTGTGTTTTTCTCGGAATTATTTCTTTTTTCTAATAAGAATCGAAGGGAAATATATCTTTTTCTTGTAATTTTTATTTATTTGTTTGCCTCTTTTATCCCTCCTGAAAAGCCCAACATGTCCCGACAGCACTTTATGAATAGGTAGAGAAGTTTAATTAGGTGTGGGACTTGGGCGGGTCTGAACTGAACCCGACCTGCCCAGCCCGAACTATGGATAAATATGGGTAAAGCTGGTTAAAAATTTGGATGGGTTTGGACAAAAAAGATCAATCCGATTTCAATTTGGACGGATTTGGACACCGATCTTCCAAGGAAGTGACACTAAAGTTGAACGCTTTTGTAGTTTTTTTTATGGAAATCAAAGACTGTTTGATAGATGTTGAATGCTATTTGAAATATGTGAGGATATGGATTGGATTTTATGTTTTTGTTATGCAAATCAAAGATTTTTTTTATATAATTCAGAAGTATGTTGGGTTTTTTTTCCATCTATTTATGTGCACATAATTTCTAATTGAGAACCCGCCGCCCAACTCGTCCATTATTTTGCAAATTGGGCAACCCGAGCAACTAGAATGGGCAAACACGGGTTGGGCTTCCCCGGGTTCCCCCGAGCAAAACGGGTTAAGATTTGTCCAAATCGGATTGGGCATGAGCAGACCCTTTAACCCGCCCAAGTTTTACCGCTCTGTTTAATGATCCCCTTGGCCCCAATTGGGCAGTTTGAGGTTTTATGAAAGAGTAATGTCTACAATTACGGTGGTATCCACCAAGAGGTTAACGCTGTCGTTTCCCTCTCGGGAGGTCGCAGGATCGAATCCCAGGCTTATCTCATGCCACGTGGCTTTTGAAGAAAGTGATGCAAATGTGGGTAGAAACAAGGCTCGGTCTTAGACAAGGAAAGAAACACTTTGCACTCTTGCAGTTAGCAGGCTTTGGGCCATGGTCTCTCTTGAGCAATGACACTTGATGCATGGTTTTAACAAATGATACGATCAACAGTGGTGTTCTGACGGAGGTCGAGTATCAGGCGATGGTCCGGTGACCAATCAATGACGTTCTGGTGACAGGAGGAGACGGTCCGATTGTAGCATCAGTGATGGTGGTCTGACGGTCGACGCCAGTGGTCTGATGACCGGCGGTGGTGGTCCAGTGGTTGTATTCGGACCAAGGGCAACTCGTGAGATCCGGTATTTGCCTTACCATTGATTTTGTGATATTAGAATACTTAAGCTATGAGGTATTGAAGTATCTGAGATACAAATGACAAGGGATCCAACTCCTTGCCTTGTAGAGATGTTCACGAAATATCGAATGTAGGCCACAACTAGCTCTAGATCCGAGGTTAAGACTCATGAACTTATTATATAAGAACGAATGAACTTTGTATCAGTATCTCAGTTTCAATTCAAGCATGATGGAGTTTGATTCATACTTCATATTGTTCTAAAAAATTATATTTATCATCCATAAAGAGGGGGAAAACGGAGTCTTTATCTATGGTAGTTGGTGAATAATTGGAAGCACGGAACCAAAAAATCAATATATTTTGCAAAAATAATTTTTTTTTTTTTTTAAAAAAAAATCTAGAGTCCCAAACTTACCATCTCTCTATTCTCAGTGATCATAGTCCACTCCTGTTTTGATGTAAGTTGTGATGTAGTATATATAGATGACACCATCTTGATGGGAGAATAAGGGCTTCGATGATGGTGATCGATGCGCATCAAGAAAGAGAAATAAATGTAAAGATTAAAGAAAAAAGAAAAGGAAAATATTTCTTGCTGACAATCTCACGTCTTGCTCCATTTCATTTTTTTTTTTCCCGTAAAAGGGTACGTAGATGCTCTCACCTCCAAAAGATAGAGAAACAGAAAGAGAAAGAATTCAAAGAAACCAAGTCGCACAATTGCACAAAGAGAGAGAGAGAGAGAGAGAGAGAGAGAGAGAGAGAGAGAGAGAGAGAGAGAGAGAGAGAGAGAGAGAGAGAGAGAGAGAGAGAGAGAGAGAGAGAGAGAGAGAGAGAGAGAGTTCATCACCCACCCATCATCCTTTTCTCCTTCTCCAACCCATCTAGGAAGCTGGCGAGGGCTCGCAGGATGCTGACCTGCTCCTGGAGCGCCTCGATGTAGCCGGCCGTCTCCTCCAGCAGCCGGTCCACCCCCCTGTCCTCGCCCCCGGGGACCAGCCTCTGGAGGGCCCCGACCCTCCTCTCCACCTCCTCCCCCTCGTCTTCGTCGCCGACCACGCTGGCGGTGGCGGAAACCGGATCCTGGGTCGCTTTCTTCTCCTTGTTGGAGTTGCCGCACCCGGCCTTTCCCTTCCGACGGAGGAGGCGGTGGTTGCGGGGGCGAGAGGAAGGGACGAGGCCCAGCTCGGCCGCCAGCTTGCTCCTCCCCCTCTCTATGATGGAGTCCTCCATGTTTTTAGTTTTTTTTTTTTTTTTTTTCTGGGTGTGTTGGGACTTGGGAGTTGCAGTGTGTGGGGGGTGAAGAGCGAGCGAGAGAGCAGTGGGAGGTATTTATTAGATGATTTTATTATTTATTTATTTATTTATTATTTTTTTTTTTTTTTTTTTGAGGGGGGGTGGGGGTTGTATTTACTATTTAGGATTTATTAAAGGGTTGTTTACATATAGCCACCTTCAAACTAGGATAATTGCATATTAAACCCTATAATCTTTATATTTACATATAGATCCATAAAAACTAGGTTATTTGTACAAATCATGCCCTAAGGTTAACTGGCGTCTATTTGGGAGGAACATTACAAGTATATTCTAGTTTATCTTCACCCATCGCTGCCAAATATACTTAAGCAGCTGTCTGTCTTTAACCCATGGTTCTAAATGACCATTTTACCATCTATATCAAAGACAATCTAAGCCCATCTGCTCTCCATTTGTTCTCGGCACTCGGACGGCCAGCCTTCGGCGACCTTGGATGCCTTTGTGGTGTGATTCACTTGTTAGAGAGAGAGAGAGAGAGAGAGAGTAATTTACCTTCCAAACAAATACTAATTAACATCAAATAGCCATCTTTATAGTAGGTTTTAAATATCTTTATAGTTGGTTTTTAATAGGATTTATGAAAGAGACGTATTTACAGGAGAGATGGTTTTGTTTGAATTCTCTCTCTCTCTTCAGATCTTGATTGACGGTTAGATTTATCTCGTGTCTTTTTTGTTCTAGTCAGTTTGTGAACAATCGTAGCATGTTATATATATATATATATATATATATATATATATATATATATATATATATATATATATATATATCCTAGTTAAATCGTTGTATGAAAGTATCAGTCAAACAATGTAAATTCATAAATATTTTCCCCAAATAGACACCAATTAACATGAGGGGTTGACTTGAACCCGTAGATTAGTGTTTAGGAGTCGATATGCAAATACGAATTTGCTAAGGGTTAATGTATAGTCAGGTTAGTTTTCAGGGGCTATATGCAAAAATCTCTTTCTTAAATGTGGGGTGGGGTTTAATTTAATTTTAATAGTGGTGGTGATATCCAGAAGTAAGGCAGTGTGAATGCCAGCTGGTCTGGTGGGAGTTTGTGCTTTCCGATCCCTAAATTCGTTTCTTTGTTTTCCTTTTGTGAGGACCGGCTCTGACAACCGCATATCGCAGCGGATCGTGTCAGACCTCGTCCGCATGGCTGAGCTGGCATGGCACCCACGCCGTTCTTAAGTAAGCCGATTATTTGTTGAGCCGAGCCAAGCCGAATCTCAGAGTTTAGGGCTTCCAAACAGTGGTGGGCCATGATTTTTCCTCTGGGGGACATAATTATAAAAAAATAACCACATCGTTGCCTCATAGTTGAAGGCTTGGATAGGTGGCGTGACACACACCAACGTCCGAGTTTAGGGCTTCCAAACGAGCTAATCTCGGACACACACCAATGTTCGATTCGGTTTAGATCGATGTACTTCACGTTCGATGGATATTCACCAAATAATTTCATATCATGTGATCTGTTGACACTGTCATCGATCGTAACCAGCCGACAGGCCTGACATGATGCAGAGTTGTTCGATGAGTAGCCACCGAATAGTTTCACATGTTGGATGATTACGACTAGCATGTCTCCAATGGAATTAGGATATTTGGAAGAAGAAATAGAAAGAGGTGGAGGAGGAAGAAGACGAAGGGGAGGAGGAGGAAGAAAGGGGGAGGATGACAGATGCGGCGGTAGCAAATCTTAGCCGAGAGGAAGAGGGGGAGGAAAAAAAAGGAAGAGACCTACTAGAAAGGAGCATGGGAGAAGAGGTGGGGGTGCCCTCGTAATCTACCAAATCTCATATTTAGATATGGAGAAATGCAATTCAGCCCAAAGGTTTTTTCGATTCAACTCAGCCCGATTGACGTGGCAGCATGCAATTGGTGGTGTAAAAGATTTAAATGTCACTAGTGGGTTTCAGCCACTAGTTGTATGCTGCCAAGTCAATCGGATTGGCAGAATCGAGAAAACCTTCGGGCTGAATAGCATTTCTCTCAGATATGTGTTCCCGTATCAATTCGGGGTTTCTTATGGATCCATCGATGGGGTGTGAAAAAATCCCTTGTCTACCCCTACTTGCACCCTTTCCCTAGGCCTAGATTTGCTACTGTAGCAAAAAAGGTTGCGCACACGCCCGTGCAAGATGTGGAAACATTGGCTAAGATGCACAAGGATACTTTCGGCACTAGCGGGCACCGTGAACATCTTGATCGTTGATTCCGCATTGCACGAATCTGGGCGCTATTGGCCATTTACTAGCCGATTTCGTTACTGCAGTCAAGTCGAGCCCACCTTCCCTATTGTCTGCTAGGGACTAAGGTCCGGAGGTGTATTGGCAACTAAAGAGCTATCAGTCGAGTCCCTCTTCCCTATTGGCTCACTTCAACAAAATGGCTCGTTATCAACGGCACAATCGGCAGCTAGGGACTAAAGGCTAGGGTCGTTTTGGACTTTAAATGTCGAATTGGCTGCCGCAAAAACCCGATTCAAATTCGACGGTCCCGCAAAAGCCCAGATCAAATGCGGCTGTCGTGGCCTAAAAACCCTTTTGTGACTGAGGCTATTACGGCCCCCGATAAAGGGTCGTTCTGTTGTAGTGGCTGCTTCAGACTAAGGGAGGGAGGTGCATTGTCGCTCCTGACGAACACGTCTGCAGGTACTAGAAAGAAGAGAAAGAAAGGGAAGAAGGAGGAGGGATCGAGGAAGAACGGGAGGAGGAGGAGGAGAGGAGAGGAGGAGGCGGTGGTGAAGTCCATGAGACCGATGGCTTCGGTGAGGTGATCGAAGTGCAGAGGAGGAGGAGGAGAAAAGGGAGGCAGAAGATACGACGGCAACGACGGACGGGCAGAGAGTAAAAGAAGGGGGAGACAAACCCTTATATGGGATGCATTATCAAAACAAGAGTCATAGTAAAAATCAAAATCAGACCGAGATGTATGCATCATATTGGGCTGTGAATGTTTGTAATTTTGTTGGTACAAATAGCAACATCCTTTATATCTATGAAATTTTATTTTTCCACTCAATCTTAATTTTATATACAAAGGGTAAGAAAGATCTATGATCCATCAAAATCTAAATATAATTTTCTTATAAATTATCTTTTGGTGAAAGGGTATGGGCACCATTTTCTTCTTCGAATCTTCTAAAAGAAATTAAAAAAACAAAATAAGGAAAAGAAAACACAAAAAGGTTTGTCTGGTCGGCCGGACTCCTGTCAGGACAGTCGTACTTGGTTCAGATTATGCACACTTTCCTGCCTCACGCACATGTTATTATGCCACTGCAATCCATCCATGGTGACCAGAGATCACGCCACATGCATGAATGCTCAGCCCGATGGGTTTTTTTTTATTGACGTCAGCCTCTGAGTGGTGATCTTTTAGTGGCACCTGGACTATGGGCCATGGGGTTATTCATAAGATGGGGTTATTCATAAGGGTGGCAATGGGTCGGGTCGGGTTGAGACATAGGTATAAGGGCAAAACATCTAACCCTAATCCGACCCGTTTAATAAACTGGTCAAAAGCTTAAATCCAAACCCGACCCGACCCGTTTAACCCGTTTACTAGATAGGTTGGGTCATGTCGGGTCGGGTTGGCTGAGGTTGAGTCAACAGAACCCATGTAAACATGTCAGGTTGGGTCAAGACGGGTCGGGTCGGGTTGACATAACCCATTTGGTAAATAGGTCAAGTCGGGTCAATCGGGTTATAAGTACAAGCCCGAACCCGACCCATTAAATAAACGGGCCAATCAGGTCAACCCGTTTATGACCTGAACCCGTTTAGGCCAAACCCAGACCCGCTAACTTAGGGTCGGGTTGGTGGGTCGGGTCAAGGATTGCCACCCCTAGTTAATCTTAATCATAGGGGATGCCACCACCATCCGTCGTCATCGCCGCTCTGACCACCAGCCACCGTCTGCTGCCACCTCTGACCACTAGTCGTTGCTCCGTCTGCCAGTACCAACTACTCCGGTCACTGGCCACCACCGTCGACCCTCGCCTGCTCATCCTCCACCCGTGGTGGCAGACAAAGCAGCTGGACTGGCCGATGGCTGAAGCAGCGACGATCGCGAGCCGGGCGGTGGCAACCGACAATGGTGGCAGCAGCCGGTGGTGATTGCCATCCCCCCTAGGGTTCACCTCATGAGCCTTAGTCCCGCCACTCATAAGACGGTGCCACCTCACATGCTGACGTCAATCGGAAAAACCTGAGGAAAAAAGACCATTAGGCATAATAGTATTTCTCATGAATGTTTTACTACGGCGTGTCTTAGGAGATATTTTTTGATACAACCTTTGTACTGTACTCACGCTGCCTTTCGGGTGAGTTAATACACTTGGGGTAGTGGGTCCCAGCACTCGGTGCGTGCTGATAGGCTATGCCTGGCATGCGTGCGGTACAGAGGTTGTATAAAAAGATTTTTCATCCCTTTGGAGAAATTATCCTGGGTGTCTATGCTGACGTGGTGAACAACTCACTCACAGTCAACCGATGCATCGTTCGCACTATCCCTCTAACTCAGCCAACTCCAAAACCGAGAACTTTAGTGGCTGAATCGGAGGGACGGTGTGATTCACGGGTGGCTCACATCCATCGGTTGGCTTTGAGTGAGTGGTTCACCACGTCCGCATATACACCACTGTTCTAGTGGGTTACGCCTGTCAGCGGAGCGGATCTTGATCCGAATCTGATCCGAATAGTCCAAATCTTGTAGTAATTTTTTAATCTGATATCCGAATTAATAATGATCCGATCCAATTCGATATTAAGATCCCATCCGACACAAATTAACATAATCATCGAATAACAGTCTTTGGATCTAGATATTATGATTATTAAGGATTAAAATTTAAAACATAACATCTTTATTATATAAACTTTGGCAAGTGTCCGCTTTACCTAACCTTTCTACTATATTCTTTGCATTGAAACGAAAAATAAACAAAACTTGTTTTGAATCCATAATTTAAGGATGGTTTAGTTTTTTTTTAACGGATATTCGGATTTGGATCTCGGATTATCCAACAGTTTCATACTCAAACCAAATATTACAATATCTATCGGATATCTGATCGGATTTGGATATACCCTGATCTGGTCCAAATCCAACCCGTTGACAGGCCTACAGTGGGTAATGTCACGTCACGTTGCCTGCTTGCCGGGGATGAGTTCCATTCTCTGATCGGGACTGGGTGCAACAAAAGATTGTGATTAGGGCATGTCATTATAATTCACTAAATTTATCTAATTAAATAGTATTTTTCTCATTGGAGAGAAGAAGCTTGTACCCTATGCCCCAGTTTTTTTTTTATTTAAAATAGTATTGGTAAAATAATATATCAGGTAAAATAATATATCATGCTTTAAAAAAAATTACAGATCTACTGCTATTTTAGCTACGATAGCAGCTTTAGCCTTGGCTTACAAAAAAAAAAAAAGATGAAGCTGGTATCAATAGCAACAAGGGCAATGTACTTTGAATTTGAAATCATATCAGGGGTATGCAACTGTATGCGCGGAAAAGGTACGGGTCGTCTTTATTGCGCAAAACCAGATTACAAGTGTGGCCGGAACCCGGGTGGCTCGGGTGTAGCGAGTCCGGGTTGCGGCGAGTTTTGATCAGGGGATTTGTGGGAAAGATCTTCTAGAGGATCCCTTTGATCCGCGTCTCCATGTGGTGTTCGTGCGAGAGCTCTGAAGGGGTTGCCCAGGACAGAGGTCTTTATAGGATGAGGGTTTTGGAGAGGCTAAGGAGTGTCCACCGTTGCTTTGTCCTTTCCGTGCTTCGCGCTTTCTCAGCTAGGGGGTTCTCGGCTTCGTTCCTCGGTCTTCGTGTCTTCCTCGCTCCTTGCTTGACCTCGGCGTCCTTGATCGTCGGTTCGCGGCGTCGATCGTGCTTTTGGCGTCGGCTTTCGGCTTTGGCTTTTTGGCATTGGCTTGACTCCGGCGTGGCTCTGGCTTTTGCTTTGCTTCGGCGCTTGCGCTTGGACGTAGCCGGGAGAGACTTGCGATGCTTTCGTTCTTCCGGACTTTGCGTCGTATCGGCTAGAACGTGCGGTGCTTTTGCTCGTGGCTGGCGTAGTCGCTTGGCTTTGGCACTTGCGTTGCTTTGGCGTGGGCTTTACTGGGGCTTTGCTTTGTCTTCTTGCGTTGGCTTTAGCTTTAGCGTCAACTCGGTCTTCTTCTGCGAACGACGTGGGCTACTTCTCTGGCGCTTCAACGGTTTGGATGTCGGCTGGACTTCTCTTCTTCTCCGGGCTTCCTTGGCGTGATCGGGGTCGAAGAATGCTTTCGAAGATAGTGGGGGTAGCACCGATCTCCGTGCGACGGTTGTAGCGCCGGCTTTTGTTGATGAAGACGACGGGGGTAGCGACGGTCTCTGTGCGATGGTTGTAGCGTCAGCTTTTGTTGATGAAGACGACGGGGATAGCGACGCTTCAGGCGGTCTGCTCCAGGCTTTCTTCTTCGTGGATGGCGCAGGTGTTTGTCGAAGATCACGGGGTGCTGACGCTTCGTTCCTCTTCTCCGGACTTTGGAGCTTGATCGGGGTCGAGGATTTGTTGGAGTCGACGGGGTGATGCCGCTCCGAGCTTCTTCTCCGGCCTTTGCTTCTGGCGTCTTCGGAGTCGAAGGGTCTTCTTCTCCGAGCTTTCTTCTTCGTGCACGGAGTCGAAGTCTTGATCTTCGTGTGCAAGGGTCTTCACGTCGATGAGGGCTTTTAATGGACTAAGCCAATCCCGAAGGGACAGGCTTGCCCATGCCTCGTGAAGCCTTGGGTCGATGAAGAAGCGTCTCCTCTTCTGCAGATCTCCCGCACTTTGTCTTCAGTCTTCGACCTCTTGAACCTTCCCCCACCCCCTCTATTTATAGGCAAAGGGGAGGGGAGAGAGATATGGGAAGTTTTAATTTTAAATCCCTTTAATATCTTCCTCATAATTACCCGGGATTTATTCATCCATTGATGAGGGGAATAACATTTATTTGTTCCCTTTTCTGGCGGGACAATTATGGCTGGATTTCGCACACGAAATCGATGGCGATACGACGCTTTTTCTTGTGCGTCGGATCGAGGGATCGGCGCAGATCCGCGCGTGAGCAGACGTCATACGCAACCTCCCCCCCGCACGTGGCGGTATTTATTTCCTTTTCTTTCTTTTCTTTCCTTTTCTTTTCCTTCCTTTTCTTTCCTTTCCTTTTCTTTTCTTTCTTTTCTTCTCTTTTCTTTCCTTTCCTTTCCTTTTCTTCTCTTTTCTTTCCTTTCCTTTTCTTTTCTTCGGGTCCAAGTAGGGGCCGGCCCCCATGGGGTTCGGACCCTAGTAGGGGCCGGCCCGCCTTAAGTGTGGGGTCCGCCCCTCTTTTGCTGGGTGCGAGTCGGGTCCGGGTCCGCACTGGTGCGTGCAAGTCGGGTTTGCATCCACATTGGCACTCGTAAGTCGGGTCCGGGTCAGACGAAATTCGTGTGTCTACAGCAACCTTACATAGAGCAGCTATGAAAATTGAAAATTGCTATTTTCTAGACGAGAAGTGTAATTCGGCCCGAAGGTTTTCCCAATTCCGCTCACCCGATTGACGTGGCCACGTGCGAGTGGCGCAACGCCACATTCAAATGTTACTAATGAGATTCAACCACCACTCGCACATGACCACGTCAATCGGGCTGAGTGGAATCCAGAAAACCTTCAGGCTGAATAGCATTTCTTTTTCTAGATCAATGGGCTCTTGTTCGAGTGGTACTTTCTCTATCCCTTGTTGGAGAAGGTTCCTGTTCAACTACCGGTATGGACACCGTGGAGTCAACTTTCCATCAAGACTGTTGTTTCCTTGTTTACGTATATATATGAATCTTAACCGTTGGGATTATAGAATTTAATAAAAATAGCAACTATGCTTCCCCCATTTTGATCTCTAGACCTCTTTGCCCTATCCTCTGGACACTAGTAGTGACTTTCAGTCCTCTTGTCACTCGAAAAGATGTTATCACTAGCATCGTTATCCAAATAGCATCATATTTGAAAGGGCGGGTTTATATACAGCGCTCGATATGCTCCGGGCAACCCTAAGCCCTTAAAATTTATATCAATTACACCCATGGTTGTAGGTAGCTTTCAGCTAGACTGAAGGCAGTCATAAGGAGAAATGAAAATGATTTAAGATATGAAAATACCAAAATACCCTTGTCTATAGACCATCTCCTCCTCCTTCCACCTTCTTTCTTCTCTCTGCTCTCTCCTTTTTCTTCCCCTTCTCCCCCATCGTCCTCTTTGAAATCGTAGCATTCGGCCATACCAATCCAAATGCACCTTTTACTCATTCGGCCACCCCGGTAGAATACACAGAAGGTGATTGAATACACAAAAGGTGCATTCAGATTGGTAATGTTGAATTCTTAGGGTGGACAAGGGGGAAAAGAGGAGAAGGAAGATGGGGAAGAAGAAGAAGAAGAAGGGGAGGAGGAGGAGGGGATGACGACGACAACGACGATGGATTGAATGCGCGGGGGTGGGCGGCAGGCAGTGGCGCATGGCACGTACACGATGGAGGGGGGAAAAAGGGGGGGTTGTTCAATGTTCTATAGACGGGGGCTGCTTATGGCAAAAGGCATGTTGCCTTTAGATAAGAGCTACCTTTGTATTTCGTGGGCTGTATATATAGCTCAAGCTATCCCATTTTGATATGAACATTACTCGGCAGTTACCCCGTGTGCTGCTAGGCCCATGGGGAGGTGCCGTGCAGGGATTGGAGAACGGGTTAGCCCACATATAAAATATAAAAAAGAAAATCTTATAAAGTAAAGGTGAATCAGTACTCGTTATATAGGACTTGTAGCGCCGACGATGGAGGTGACGGTGCCCTTATTAAATTGCAATGGGTGGCCTCAGGGAGTCGAGGACACATTTGGGCATTTCCTTTTTCCATAAGATGGCCCTTCTAAAAAAAAAGGAGACTTAGCCTTAAGTCCTTTTAGCAGATGCCATATTAGCTAAAGGACAAACAATGTTTAATTATTGCACCAAGTCCCTCCCGAACATTGCATGCTACAGCAAGTCCCTCGTCCTTATTTACCCCCTCACATGCTACAGAAAGAGTATTCATTCGTCTCCAGAAAGAGTATCCATTCGCTGGTTGACACTGTGCATGTAGCGATTGCTATAGTGATTTCACTATAGCTGCTATAGTGAAATCATTGTAGAAAGAATATCAATTTGATATGGTAAGAGTATCAATTTAGCGAATTGCATGTTTCTACAGTGATTTCACTGTAGCTGCTACAATGATTTCACTGTAGCAAGAATATCAATTAGCAGAATGGATACTCTTTCTGAAGACGAATAGATACTCTTGGTACAGTGAAATCACTGTAGCAACCGCAACATGCACAGTGTCACCCAGTAAATAAATACTTTTGTTGATGACGAATGGATACTCTTTCCGGAGACGAATGTATACTCTTGCTGCAATGTTTTCGTTGTAGTAGCTACAGTGAAATCAATGTAGCAATCGCTACATGTATAGTGTTAATCGGCGAATGGATACTTATGCCAAAGACGAATGGATGCTTTTACTGGAAACGAATGGATATTCTTGCCGGAGTGGCAGTTTTATAATTTAAAGGGTAATATTTTCGGTTAAGGACTTGCTGTACAAACATGTCCTTGGGAGGGACTTGAGCTAACATCCTAACAACATAAATCCTTCAGCTTAAATAAATGCCTATGGAGGGATTTAGGACTAATTAACCCAATTAAAAAAATCCTTAACATGGGTGTTCTTATTGACTGATTGGGTGCAATTTACAACATCAATTAGAAGATAGCTGACAATTTCTCTATTTGAACCGTAGACCCGAGCCTAATCCAACCACGTGGGCAACTCTCATGGCTCGAGCCGAGCCGAGCCGAGCAATGGGGGAGAGAGCCGGTGGGCAGTGGGGGACAACAAACAAAACACCAGATCGAGGAGAGAGCCCTGCTGCGCTCGAGCGCGGGGCGGCACATGCCCGCACATGAATCCCCCCCTCGAGCCTACCGCCCATGTGCTCCCCCCCTCCGCCCCTCTGTGACGGGTCCCCCTCCGCCCCGGCTGTCGGCGCGGCCACGTACAGCCCACCCGCCCCCCCGTGGGCCAATCCATGGCCGCCGCCTGGGCCCGGCGGGCCCCGTCCAACCTGTTGGTTGATGCTCCGCCTCCCAAGGGCGAGGAGCCGGCAGGGAGGCATCGCCGCCGTGGGATTCTCTGACATGTGGGAGGATCCTCGTGTCCCCCATTATTGGTTCCCTCCCCCCCCCCTTCGTTCCCGCATCTCGGATCTGAGGCCCACTCCTTCGACGGATCCATGAGGAGGTGGGGGGTCAGAGCCTGTCTCCAACTTACAAAACTACACTTTACCCCCCCTCTCAATTCCAGTTATTAAGTGCTAGACCTTTTTGGTTAGTGGATAACTCAAGGGAGGGGGTTAAGTGTTATTTTCTGTAAGCATAGGTGCTAGAGGGTTAAGTTATACCAGGTGAAACTGAGAACGATTTTGCTCCAACCTCTTTAAAAAGGTTGGAGCATCCCCTCTCTCTCGTTTGTCGATCTCGAGGGCTTTTGGTCATTTCACCATGATAAACAATATGAAATGACAAACATATCCTCGGAATGGACCAATGAGAGAGTGCAGGATGCTCCAACCTCCTTAAAGAGGTTGGAACAAAATCGTACTGGGTGAAGCTTCAGGAGACAAAACCTTTTTTTAATTTATTTTAAATAGAATTAAAGATGTGGGCAATCATATGCGTCGTGCTTCAACGTCACCGTTGCCACCGCCATCACCTGAATTGCCTAAAATTTCACGTTCGATTGCCATAGAATATTACGGTGTCATTCCCTCTTTCGGCGAGACATAAACGGGATGAGAAAATCGTTTGCTTGAGACATTCATGGGCAAGGACAATAATGTCTTAAAAAATTAAATATCTCGTGTGTTTTTTTTACTGGGTAAATTAGGATATTCGGTGTATCGAATACATTGCTTGGGTAAATAATGTCTAGTTTAAATGTGGCGGGCAATCAATGTCCGATCAATTTTGGTTCGATTTTAATGTGTCATCTAATTAGGAAAAAAATAAATCTTGAAAATTCATTCACCCGGGACATTGGGCAAAAGAACATTGCACAATATTAGATTGTCCGGGTAAATTAATGTTCAACCTTTTTTATTCGACAAAAGAACGGACCCTAAAACAAATAAGTCACTCGGCCATATTTGATCATGATCAGCACTATTTATAAAGAACTGCCTCAAAGTATCGAACCTCCAATTACACTCCTGTCTCTAAATTTATCCTCCGTCTACTCTATTGTTCTTTGAGAAAACAACCACATAGGACCAGATAAGTTTCAAAACTAACGTACAAGTTCTTTTTGAAAGAAAATATCAGCGAGGGATGGGAGAGATGAGATCGCGAGGTTAAGGGTTCCGCCTTCGTTGCCGAGAGATGGGAGAGAACGACGTTAAAACAACGGTCTCCGAGGAATCAAAATATTCGTTCCGGATCAAGGAGCCTCTATTTTGGGCTCCCTCAAAATAAATTCTGAGAGCTGGTTTTGGGCTCTCCGCGGAAACAATTTTTTGGCTCTCGTGTTTAACCAAATGAGCTCTTATTTTATTTTCTGTTTTTGGGCTCTCAGGAATCCAGAATCAAAAGATTGGAGCTTATCCAAAGAGTTGTTTGGATATGATTCTGATTCTACGATTCTAGGAGCTCGGAATCCCAAAAAAGAGCTCTCGAGTCCGAAGCCTCGATTTTGGGATGCAGAAAAATGATTCTTAGAAGTACATTTTGGACTCTCCATAGAAACACGTTTTAGAATCTGGTTGTATCCAAACATGCTAGCTTCGTCTTTTTTAGGGATTATGGGCTTCCAGAATCCCAGAATCCTGAAACCGGAGCGTATCCAAACAGGCCCTTAGACTCCTGGAAACATAAAGGCCATGTATTGAGAGAGAGAGAGAGAGAGAGAGAGAGAGAGAGAAAGCTCACACCAATAAAACGGTGTGGACCAAGGAGGAGGATGATCGGCTCATCGCCCACATCGACGCCCACAGCAAGGGGTGTTGGCACTCCCTCCCCAAGGTTGTCAGCTTCTTTCGCTGCGGCAAGAGCTGCCACAACTACTGGATCAACTACCTCCACCCTGAACTCAAGTGCGGCAACTCCACCGACGAGGGAGAAGTGGACAACAATGTCTCGAGCATAACCATGCATCTCCTTCTATGACCAAGAGGAGAAACCTAGATATCGATGATGACCAAGAGAAGTCAAGAAGCAAAGCGAAGAAGCTGCACTGGTGTTCTAACCTTAACCTAGAGCTCTGCATCAGTCCTCCCATCCAACATGAATCCATCAACAATGAAGAGATCAAGTTTTGGACTATGTAAGACTTGAAATGAAGTAATTTTTGTCACTAAAGTGATATGTATGAGAGAGAGAGAGAGAGAGAAAGAGAGAGAGAGAGAGAGAGAGAGAGAGGAGGCGGTAAATATAAGGGAGATAAAGAGGAAGTGATATGAAGAGGAGAATCTATGAAAAATTGGAGAACGAGTAGAGAACAAAGCTAAGGTAAATGGAGAGGACGATGAGATGGAGGGTATTTAGGTTATTTTGTTTAAGTGTTAGTATTCTATTAGTCCCACCTCGGTTATGATAATGTAAAGGTGTGTGTTCTCTCTCTATATAAGGAGAGGTAGTCTTATGTAATGACAATGAGATTGATGAGATAATACAAGGAGCTTTTCTCCCCAAACCTCTTCCTCTCTCTTCGTAACATGGTATCAGAGCCAACCCTCTTGGCCTAGGGTTTCGACGCTCTCCTCTTCGACCTCGGCATCCTCGGTCATCGTCGATGATATCGAGGAGGCCGGGAACAGTAAAAAATATTTTTTCCCGTCTCTCTCTCTCTCTCCCCCTGAATACCTGATCGATCTAGTGTGGTTGCCTCTCCATCGCTGCAAGCCAGACGCCTGCGATCCCTGCGTGCCGGTCTACTTGCCTCGTCGGATCGCATACCATCGGCCACCCTCGATTGCTCCTCCGCAACCTGTGCTTCAGATCCGGCTGCCCACATCGACCTCCGGTCGTAGCCTGCCTCCTCCTCCCTGCGTACTGGTCCTGCGCCCGCCGTCCGATCCAGGCCGTCAGGTCCCAGCCCTGCGCCCTGCGCCCTGCGCCCGCCGCCCGAGCCCTGCACCCGTCGGATCCGGTCACTCGTCGGATCCCTGCGCCGTCGGATTCGGTCGTCTACTCCATCTCCGGCCTACTCCCTCCTGCGCGATCCCTTTTCTCTCTCTCTCTCACCCCGATCACCGGATCTACTCATCGGATCGCGTGCAGATCGCACAGATCTGCGCCCACTCCCACGCCAGCCTCCTCCCTACGCACTGCGCCACGCTCGTCGTTCTTTCCTTGGATCCGGCCAGATCCATCCCTATCGACCTCGCCGAATCCGGGCCGGTATTGGGGCCCTCTCCTCTGCAATCGCGGCCGGCCGTTACGCCCGTCGTTCCCTTCGCCCTTCGGCCCTGCGCTCACCGGCTCGCCGCGCCCGTCAGAGCTGTTCCCTGTGCCCGCTGTCCCCATCGGAGCCCGATCCTGTGCCGATCGTCTCCGCAGGCCCGCTGCGCCCATCGTTCCCTGCGCCCGCCAGCCCGCCGTTCCCGCTGTGCATACCAGATCTACACGCTGGCCCGTCGTTCCCGCTGTGCATACCAGATCTGCACGCTAGCCCGTCGTTCCTTGCGCCCGCCCATGCCCTCCTTCGCTGCCACCCGGATTTCTCTCTCACGTCCCGGATCTCTCTCTCCCGTCTCTGACTTTCTCTCTGAACCCCCTCCTCTCTCTCTCTCCTAAGAACCGGTGATCCCCCTCCTTTCTCTTTCTCTTTCCTTATCTCCTCTCTCTCTCTCTCTCTCTCTCTCTCTCTCATCTGAACATCTCTTCTTTCATTTCTCTCTCTTTTTAGCTGATCACAGTCGTCCCTTGTCGTCCGAGCGGATCCGGTCCTTCAACCCTGGCCCTGTGTCTCCCATCTCCGACTCTCTCTTTTATTTCGTTCTCTCTATATAAGTGATCACAGCCATTCGATTTGCATCGGATGGCTGTGCTTTTTTGATTTGCTGCACTTATGCGTCTGAGCCTTGCGCTCTACACTTTGACCCAGTGCGCTCTCCCTGCGCCCTGCACTCTATCGGCCCGCTGTGCTTGGTCGATCTTTATCTGTTCGCTGCGCCGGCCTCCTCCCTGTGCCCCGGTCACCGTTAGCCCTCGCCGACTGCACCCTCGCTGGATCTAGCCGGGCCGACCTCCTCCATCACCGGATCCTCTGCTCGCCGGACCACCCTGCACTTTACCGGTCTGCCCCTTTGTGTCTGTGCTTAGTCGGTCTGCATGCACTTTGTACTTTATCGGTTCGCCTGCGCCTACATTTACGCCCTGTGCCCTTGCGCTTTGTCTGTATTTTTGCACCCTATGCCCTACCGGTCCGCCTTGTGCCCTACAGGCCTACCCCCTTGTGCCTTGCGCTCTATTGGTCGTGCCCTATGCTCGGCGCTCTACCAATCCATCTACTCCCTTCTTCTCTTGTCGATCGAGATCTTCTCCCTCCTTCCGATCGAGTTTCTTTCCCTCCGGTGTCTCTCTCCTTAGCCGGTTGGCTTTATCCTCTTTCTCTTTGGTCATGTGACCCTTGGATCCTCTCTCGTTTCGGTCACTCTTGTGCTGGCTTTTGGATCCTCTTTCTCTCTCTCCGGTCACTCTTGTGCTGGCTTTCCTATCCTTTCTCTATCTCTCCGGTCACATTTGTGCCGGCCTTCGGATCCTCTCTTTCCGGTCAGTCTTGTGCCGGCTTTCGGATCCTCTCTCTCACTCTCTCCGATCACACTTGTGTTGGCTTTCGGATCCTCTCATCGGTCACACTTGTGCCAGCCTTTTGGATCCTCGATATTCCTTTCCTTGGTCATGTGACCCTATCAGAGCTACGACTACATTCTCTCCTTCCTCTATTTTTCTTCTTTGTCTGTGATGATTGAGATCTTCTAGGTGGTGTCAAGTGCTTGCTTCGGCCGGGTACTTGCCTCCTATAAGGTCTCACGCATCCACACCTTTTTTCTTAGTCGTTCTCTCTCATTTCGGCCTCCTTTATTGCCGACTTCCATCACCGTCAGCTTCCTCTGCTCCGATCCTTTGTGATTATTGCCAATTCCCCCGGTTGACCTATTTACAGGTTGGTCGGGTTCCCCCAGTTGTCCTGCTTGCAGGTCAATCGGGTTTCCAGGATGACTTGCTTGCAGGTCGCCCTGGCACTATCTTTATTTTATAGCATAAAAAAAAAAGAGTTATTTGATGTATTTTTTTTTCTTCACTCTTTCTTCTTTCTTTTATTAAGCAAACTGATGGTTTATACCTTACATCAGTTTGATGGGGGTATACGATGTAGTGTACGTGTTAGTATTCTATTAGTCCCACCTCGGTTATGGTAATGTAAAGGTGTACATTCTCTCTCTATTTAAGGAGAGGTAGTCTTATGTAATGATAATGAGATTGATGAGATAATACAAGGAGGTTTTCTTTCCAAACCTATTCTCTCTCCCTCTCTCTTCGTAACAATCGTACTAGTGCATTCCTGTGCCAATTGGCACGAAGCGGACACCTTCGGTGTAACCAACACCCCCCTTCCCCCCCACCCCGAGAGAGAGAGAGAGAGAGAGAGAGAGAGAGAGAGAGAGAGAGAGAGAGAGAGAGAGAGATCATGGGGAAGGGAGAGAGAGAGAGAGAGATCGTGGAGAAGAGAGTTAGTTAGTTAGTTAAAGAGAGAGATAGATCGTGGGGAAGAGAGAGAGGACGAAGAGAGAGAGAGAGAGAGAGAGAGAGAGAGAGAGAGAGAGAGAGAGAGAGAGAGAGAGAGAGAGAGAAGTTAGAGTGAGAGGGCACGAGCAAGAGAAAAAACTGGGGAGGGAGAGAGAGAGAGAGAGAGTTAGTCTTTTATACTAATCCATCCATCTCTTCCATAATTGTTCCTTTCCTTTTCGTTCTGCTTGTGGTGCATGTTCGAGAGTTACATTACTAATATTCTAACATTAAAAAAAATTAAAAATATCTATCGGTTATCATTTAGACCTTTATGATTTAATCTTTTATATCTTTATCAACTGACATTCCATCCTTAATATAATTATCACTTTTTATGTATAAACTTATATTTATCCCCAATTTTATTAGATGTTTCTCCTTTCTATTTGGTTTCTTGTAAGCGAGTCATAATAACTCTCATTGTCACATCACTGTATTTAGGGGTGGCAATGGGTCGGGTCAGGCCGGGTTGAGACATAGGTATAAGGGCAAAACACCCAATCCGAACCCGACCCGTTTAATAAACGGGTCAAAAACTTAAACCCAAACCCGACCAGCCTAATAAACGGGCTGACCTGACACGACCCGTTTACTAAACAGGTCGGGTCTTGTCAGGTTGGGTTGGCTCGGGTTGGGTCAACAGAACCCATGTAAACCTGTCGGGTTGGTTCAGGTTGGGTCAGGTTGACACGACCCATTTGGTAAACGGATCAAGTCGGGTCAATCGTGTTATAAATACAAACCCAAACCCGACCCATTAAATAAACAGGTCAATCGGGTCAACCCATTTATGACCCAAACCCGAACCCGCTAACTTCGGGTCGGGTTGGCGGGTCGGGTCAAGGATAGCCACCCCTAATTGAATCTATCGACCCATTACTCTTTCTAGTTAAAGTCCAAAAATTCCGAACGGTAAACTCAGTCATTTACTTTTGCGCGACTTGTTCCGTATCCCGGCCTATTTCCATTTGGTGCGCAAATCCTTTCTTCGTCTCACCTGTCATTGCATATTCAGCAATTGTATATTTCTCACCACAATCGGGTTTTGTTATATCTAATAGCGAAGCAATCGGATTCGCCATTCGATATAATTTTTACAACCGTAACATCTCTCTCTCTCTCTAAGTAAGTTTCGGTGGACCCTGCCACCCCCAACTGAACAAACCAATGCTATTCAGATGGTAACAGGAGAAGAGAAGAACCATTCTGAACTGAATTAGAACTGTTAGTATCATCACATTCACCAGTTGATTAACTTGATGCTTGAAGTATGAAGACAATATTATTTGGTATTTCTCTTCAAGGAATGAGACATGAATAACATTACATACCAAAAAATACAAGCTTTAATCAATTTATTTGTACAGTATCTTTCCTTTTCTGCCACCTTATGATCAGGCTAAGAACACAATATTAAAATTGGAGTGGATACTGTGATCTTAAACCCTGCATACATATCCAGTATGGCCTCGTCCCGGATTGATCATACTACCGTCAGCTTCAATCGGTAATTCAGCTTCCTAGTCGATCCTTTCAAGATTATACTTCACCATTCCCTCGAGCGAAGATCTGAACTCACTCTGAGGAAGGCACTGAAGGTTCTGGATCGCCAAATCAGCCTTCTCTCTAGCAAGATCTTGTGCCCTCGCGATCCCTCCGCGCTTGTGAACCAAGTCGATCGCGCTGTCCAATGACCCAACTTCGCTGAACTCCGAGTCGATGAACTCCCTCAGCTTCGGCTCCTCCTCCAATGCAAAAATGACCGGGGCGGTCAGGTTCCCCTTCGCCAGGTCAGTGCCAGCTGGCTTGCCGAGTTGCTCGGCCGACTGCGTGAAATCCAGGATATCATCGACGACCTGAAATGACAGGCCAAGGTTCTTTCCGTACTCGTACATCTGCTCGCATGTGCTTCTGCTGACGCCGCTGAATATAGCAGCAGCTTTTGTGCTCGCTGCAATCAAAGAAGCGGTCTTGTAGTAGCTCTTGAGTAGATACTCTTCAAGAGTGACGTCGCAGTCGAAGAGGCTTGATGCTTGCTTTATTTCACCACTAGCAAAATCCTTAATAACCTGTGGCGCCCATTCTTGTTTGAGAGATAAACCAATATAGTTCAGACCTCAGAAGGATGAAGAAGAAAATTTTGATCTGCTGAACTCACCTGACTGATTAGTTTAATGACTTCAATGTTTTCGAGGTTGGCAAGGTACCAAGAAGACTGAGCAAACATGAAGTCTCCTGCTAGTACTGCCACCCGAGTCCCGTATAGTTGATGAATGGTCTCCTTCCCTACAGATGATGAAGTAATTGGTCTGTCAACTAAAACGACAAAATGTTCAAACATAACTCTACTCCTAAGCGAGTTTAGTATTAAAAAATAAATCCTTTAGTAAAATAGGGGACAGTAATGCAAGGCCGAAGCACTAAGCAGCGCACTGATACGACATATTTCATTTCCTTTCCTTTTGGTTGCTTTCTTCTCTTATTCTCCCTCTTCCTCCTTTTCTTCTTTGGCTTTCCCAATCAAAACGGTTAAGTAGATAACTTTTTCATGGAACAAATCCAATAAAAAAAGTTAATATAGTCCAATTTTCATTCTATGATCATGATATGAGTACCAATAAAAGTTGTGTTATGAAGGAGCCCATTTTTTCCTCCAAAAGTGAAGAATGCTTAATATCGCATTATTGATGCATACAACTCCATGCTCTATACATAATTCAATGGTCACAACTCACGATATACTTTGATATCATTATTTAATTGCGACTGAATCTTGAATACGTAAATTCTTTCATTTTCTGAAACATTATCCACTCATATACTCTTATGTCAAATACAAGTGTCTATAAACACATTATACACATATACATGCATAACTTCATCCATATATATGCATATACATTATCTTTAAATGAAAACTGCCTAGGCTCCGCTGGTATGTACGGGTCCGCTGGTATGCATATACATTATCTTTAAATGAAAACTGCCTAGGCTCCGCTGGTATGTACGGGTCCCTACTGCATAGCCACTTTTACAACTTCTCTGTCCTAGAGTAAGCAGGACATAATAGTAAATATGCATCATACATTAAACTTACTGTTGCTAAGACGTTGTATCAATAAGACAAACAAAAATGAAGAATGTGATTGTTAAAACCTCGTTATGATGGGGTTCACATGTAATCTAATATTTTTGTATATGATACTCAAGACATTGACATAATCTTAATCATTGTCAACGACTCAAGATCAAGTCGAATAATATTTTCTTCAATCTCATGCTAAAATCATGCAGAGGGATAGAAGAATTACAATTGATTTTTCAATTTCATCTTGCTTTATATGAAGAAAATGTGTAATGCGTTGTGTTTTTCATGATGCTGGTTATTTCCGCTAAGAGTTTTCTATTAGAGATACTTGAATGTATTATCAAATCCAACATATTTCGTAAAGTGAGATACTACATAACAAATCTACCTCTTCGCATTTCACTGTCATCCAGCACATCATCATGTATTAAACTAGCAGTATGGATCATCTCAATGATCTCCGCTAAACGTTGATGTTGAGTAGTTAGTTCCCTGGATTTTGGAAAGCACATGAATTAATCCTCCATGGGTTTTTCCAAGTTTGGTTGCAAAAACTCTAGAAGAAAATGGAAATAACCTACTTTGAACCTGCTATTTGAGAAGTGGCCCTTGACACAAGGAAAACTAGAGCTGGTCTCAGCCTCTTTCCACCAGCACCAAATATTTGTTCTGCTGCAGATATTAAGACTGGATTTTCTGCACCAACAATCTAACAGATAGTTTTTCAGCTATAAAATTTGAGAGATTTATTAATAAAAACAGGAGGTTATGGTATAGTCAGAGCGAACATTTTAATGACTGAACAAACTTTGAAACAATATATTAGTAATTTACCCATGAGAGTTGTACACAAGTTTTTCACCCAAGTAAATCTTTTAAAGTGTTGGATACAGATGAAGAAAGGAATAATTCATGAACATGATAACTAATGGTGATCAAGTCTCAGATAAGAAAATACAAACAAGCAAGAAAGGTTCAAGGTCTGTATCTAATGGATACCGATAGCATTCAAATGTATAGGTTGAAAATCCTAAAGTGTTTCAGCTATCATTTGATCTCTTTTATATATAAAGATGTACCAAATAAGAAGTTAAACAAACTATCCAGGTTTTACCTCAGGAAATCCAAGTAAATAGACTATGATTTTCATGAGCATATGAATTTGGGGATGGTATGGATAAACTATTAGGTATGATAAATATGAACTAATCATGGTATTAAAAACAAAAATCAATTGGAATCATATGCAGTAATATTCGCAAACATAATAATTTTAAATAAATTCCTTTTGTACCAACTGAAAGTTCCTCAATCCAAGATAAAAATTAGGAAGATATTTGAGTACTATAGCCATTTTTGGCTCAAAACTTCGATGGCTGAAGGCTAAATGGGACGAAGCGAGACAGGAGTGAGCAGATGTCCATATGCAAAATATCAAGTGCTTGGAGCACTTAACAAACATGTCCATAGATGAGTTTAATGCAAAAGCCTATTACCCAAAATATGCACACCATTCAATTCAGTGTCTTATAGTATACTTATATGTATAAGAATTACATTAACTAAAACTATGATGAGACCTAAAAATAATGACATAACAAGAAATTTACTCTTGTGTTTGAGAATAAAACGAAGTGATCTCGCTGCAAGTAGTATTGTCCAATTAAATCATCTACACAAATTATTTACACAAAAATTTGTATATAGATCCCCGTTATCAAGAATTAGGAATCATAAAAGTAAGACCGGAGCACATTCCCATTAGGAGTGAGTTCCCATCTTACTGGAACAGTTTTCCCTAAAGGATCCGGTCTAGGAAGTGTCAAATCTTGTTTCCCAAGCGGAGGTGGCAGATATTTGCAAGGTTCCTGCAACTAAGGTTGAAAGTAAGCCAACTCAAGCTGGATGCAAGCAGGATTAATATTTTAAAATAAGAGGATAAAAATATGCCACAGCTTACTCAAATCGAAATAAGTGATGTTGGGTGTAAATAGCCTTATATTATGTGCCTATTTTGTAAAAGAAATAGATTATAAATAGTCTCAGGCGTTATCAGATTGACAAGTTTTTGTGACAAGAGTTTCATTTATGATTAGACTAGAAGGTCACATGCATCCCAATATAAATTTGATTACCCCTATAGAATTCATTGTATACTGAACCTTGAACCAACACATCATGCCCTAGTGATAGGCCGAAAATATAGAAGTCAGTAATATGGAGAAAGGATGGAAGACATGGAGATCAATATGTCTAGGCAAATGCTAACAAAAATTGCTGCAGGGGAGGAGTTGAAGCAAGCAGGATAGCAAACAACAAAAAATAGATAAGAAATTCAACTAACTAAGCCAAGAGGAAGTTAGGGACAGAGCTGGTTTTGGCCTGAAATTGAAATGTGCAAGTATTTAATTAAAAGGATATAGATGATGAACGTTGACGCATGGATCACGCATCAAGAGATAATTTACTTCAAAACAAAAAACTAATGCTAATGGTTGATGATCAGTAGAATCTGAAATAAAAAAATCAAGAGTCTAGATGATAAATTTGACAGGTAATGAAGTTAACTAAGGAAAAATAAGAAGATAGCACAAAGAATTTGACAAAGAAGATAAGCAACAGAGGATCCAGAACCTCCAGCACCTTAGGGGGTGTTTGGCAAGAGGAACAGCTGTTCCTCTTATTTCTCATCCAGCAGGGGGTATTCCCATAACTTACTTTTTCTAGTGTATTTTGGTGGTTCAGCATGCCGGTTGGCAAAGAAATGCACGGAAAGAGTAATTGTCGTTCCCGATTCTTCATGCCAGCGGAACAAAACTATCCGTTACTTTCAAAATAACGGCTCCAAAGAATAGAAATGGTGGTTCCGGAAGGGGTGCTTCGATCATCTTTTCTTTAATCACCTTGAATACCTTTGTGGCTGCATTGGTCCATTAGAAGGAATTTTTCTTTCAAGCACCCAGGAATAGGCGCCATAATCGTGTTGAAATTTTAAATGAAAAGTAAAAAATCCATGGAAACTACATACTTCATGAACATGTTTTAGGTGGGTCCGATCAAGTATAGTCTTAATGTTCCCCAGAGTTACATTAACTTTCAAAGAAATCATAGATCCCATAAAGGTACGTAGGTAAGTAGGTAACTCAAGGCATAAAAAGTACACTACGTCAAATCGGTGAAAATCTTCTCATGACATAAAGTCCTCATTGCTTAAGGAAGATGTATTTACTAGCCCTTGATCTTGTCGTAAACTATGTTATCAAAGCAAACAACTACAATAATGTCGATATAAGTCAGGATACTTGTCATTACCCCATAAAGGAACGGTAAGTTTTAGAAAGTCTAAATGGCATAAACAACCATAGTACCTTACATATACCAATCATCGACTTTGAATGTGGTCTTGCATTCATCCAATCCGTATGTATGTGATGATATCCACTTCACACACCAATCTTGGAAAGGATAGTGAATCACGCCATCACGTCAAGCATAACTTCCAACATTGGAATAGGGAAAGGATATTTGATAATAATTTTGTTGATTCCTCTACTATCCACACATCCTCTAATTTTCATCTTTCTTTGGTGTTAGCGATGTGGTACAACACAGGCTAAGAACATGGGCTAAGACTCTCTCCGATGAACTACTTCTTTAACAATGCTCCATCTTGTTGTATGAGCTTTGCACTTTTAGTAAAATTTCATTGATAAGCCGGAAAGTTGGGCACTACTACTCCTGGAACCAAGACTATATAATGTTATGGCTCTCAAAGTGGCAGTAACCCATTTAGTGATTCCTTAGGAAACACATCTGAGAAGTCTAAAAGCAACTTTTGTAGAGTTGGATCCTGTAGATGAATCTTCATTCTTTGGTTCTTTCACCTCCCACATCACCAAAGCATGCATATTTCTAGTTTCCTTGAATTTTGTATCAAATTTCCACAAGGATACTACAATCAGATTAGAATACATGATAGGTTTTTACTAAAACATCATCCAACTTCATTGGCTCTAAATTCATCCGACAAGTTTGCTCCACATCTTAACGAACCTCTCCATCATACAAAATCTGTGTGACATTCAGAATGATGCCACACCATAATGAATCTTCATAAGCACCATTTTTTAATTTGATCAAAGACCTCTTATTAACTAGAGCTAAGACATCACTCACCCAAGCAATCTTGTAAAGGTAAGGGTGTTTCTTTATTAGTTCCTCAATTATCCACTTAATCTTGGGAAGTCGTATTCATATTGCTTCTGTTGTCGGTGATGAGATTGCACATCTTCTCCTCGCATCAAACATGGATACAGAATATGGTGTGTAACTAATCCTTTTCTCCAGTTTTGGTGTTGAGAAAATACCTCTCACAATCATTCAGAAAACAATCTTCTTCTAAGGAATCAAGTTACTTATTTTGCTCATGTTCCTCCTCTCTTTCCGAAAGCTTTTGATCATGATCCCTTTCGATGTAATTAAGACGCCACGGTGGGACAATGTAAAATATAGTACATTTTCCATCCTAAAAATATCCAGATCCTTAGCGCCACGTCCAGGTTGATTTCCCAGGACCACTTTTCCTTTAATACAATTAATACCATAGGCTTAGAATTTTTTGTTTTGTTTACATGTGAGTTTCATGGGTTTGTTTCTTATCGCCTTAATGTTCTAGGGTACCTTTAACAAGCTAAACTCCTACACTGAGAGCTACATTGTCGAATAAGATGTTGTTTCAAGTGGTGCTCGTTCTCGAGAGTCATCCCAAATGCCTCATCCACACTGCAAAGACGTAGTGTAGTCGTCTCTCTTAATTTCAAACCGAACCCTAGTATTGGATAGAGAAAGATTTTCTTTTAATCCTCCCCAATGCCACACATGATTTTTTATTCATCAAACTTCTCCATATATTCTCAACCTCACATTACCTTATTGAAGAGCAGCCAACTGCTCGAAAATAAGCACATTGTTCCTCGGTGAAAGGTGTTTCTCCTTCAAGCGCATCTCCATCTTGTCCTAAAGGATGATAGGACATTGGCCTTCACAAACCAAGCAATTTTGATGCTTCTTCACCATATGCATGCTTTCCCCATTAGCTTCATTGTCACAAAGCGAACACATCTTTTATAGCCCATGTCATACCACTAACAGTAGTCTGTCATTACCGTAAACCAGTTGAGAAAGACACTAGTATTAAGCTTTCCTAAGGAATCTATGACTTAATGTATGCTTTCTTCTGAATACTGCCCAAGAAGTCATGCTCCTTGAGTCGAACATGAATAGTTGAACATTGAACAGTATTGCAGGACTCCTAAGCAAGTTCATGTACATGAGAATGCTGATGAGGGAGAATTCATTATACAAGTTCTGAAGATGGGCCATCATGGAAATCCAGTTTCAAGTTTGCCAAGACTTTCAACTTAGGAATCCAATTTCAATTTGAATTAGACTCAGAGTCCGAAGTTCAGTGAAATAGGAAAACTGAAAACTCCTTTACTATAGAAAAGAGGGTCGGCCTTACTAGATGAATTAGTAGTATTATATCATGTGGATTGGAATTAGGTAAGAGAAGGGGATGGTTGCTTGTACAGTTGTACCTATACAAAGGGACCTTTAGTCACCATAATGAGCACCAAAATTTGTTGACATCTCTTTCTTATTATTGCAATTCTGTTGCACTTTTCTTAGCGTGATGCCTTAGAAATTCCTTAGTGTGTGCCTCGGAAATACTAAGGTGCTGCTCTTTAGTTCATCACTAGCAGTACGACGAATCAATAGATATCTCTCACTTTATTATCCTTTGTAATGTAGTATACTCGGAATTTTGTGCATGTTATCTTCGACTTCTGCATCTTAGAGTAATTGAGTATTCTATTACCTATCCTAGATCACTACTTGATACATCTAGAATCCTAGATTAACTAGAGTACTTATCTAAAACCTTCTAGATCCCTGATTTTCTGCATCAAGACCATATTTAAGATACCCCCCCCCCCCCCCCCCCCTATCCTTCATTTCTCACAAAACCCTTTTAAATAATCCTCCTAATAGAAAACACCTAGATAGGTGCCCAAAAGGGCCAAAACCACTTTTCCAATACAGTTTCAGATCAACATATATTTGATTGCACTTTGATTTACTTTCAAATCCACACCCAATTTATCCAAGTCCTTTCACTCATGCTCCACGGTAACATTATCGTTTATACATAAAAAGGAGCCAAGTTCAAAACTCTAGATGCAAGGTTACCCACGCTTATGAGATAAGACAAATAATATTTGATTAGTTCTGTACAATTTCTCAACCAGATGAGAATCGAGGTTGATGTTAGGTTGGACAAACATTCATAAAAACCAACTCAAACTATGAAATGAATCCTAGGTGAAGACCCCAAGTAGATGGGACATGACTTGGTGGTTATGGTTTTTCAACATATTCTTTCATAAACATATCTCCAAGATATCATTATGTCATAAATGAATCTCAAAACAAAGCAGATTCTACCAGCTTATTTCAACACCAAGTACGATAATATGACGAGAATGCATATTTTCATATTTTACATGGATGTTTACATAAAATAAAGTTCTTTAAATTTCTCAAATAAAAAAGGCGGTATTGTATACACATTTCTAAAGACAATAAGCAGACAAAATCAGCAAAGTCAGATAAAATACCATTGATTTGGTAGGTTTATTTCTTAAAGGTATTTTTCATAATGCGTTCTTTTCTGTATATATATAACTATTTTGTAAAATGCTTTATTTCAAAAATATTTGCCAAGGGATGCAAGTCGGTAATTTCAGTTAGTTTTGCTTTCCAGAAGGAAGAACGAACAAGAGAAACGTTCGACCTTTGGTCGAGAGTTTGAAGGCACCGAGTCTGCAGGGTCCTTGAGGCACATTGTGTACCACACTTATGGACCTTCCCAGCTTGGTGAGTTTGGGGAGTCGACTTGATGGCTAGGTGATTGCTTTGAGGTATGACGACCAATACTACCTCAAGAGTCAAGACTATGATTTGTTAATACCTTCGCACCCTTCCATGGTGCAATAGGGCACTAGTTGATACTTCATCTTGACGTGCCAAATCATCATACCGTTTCAATAGTAGTCAATACTATCATAAGTTTTGTGTTCTCCATATACTTATGCCAATAGACAATTATATTTTGTTCTTCTATACATAAAATATCATAGTGTTATAAATAAAAAATCAAAATATTTATTCTTAAAGTTACCTTCATAGAAAATGACTAGGAAAAATAAAAGTTTAGGCTTTATACTAAATAAGAAACTAATAATTGTAAAAAAAAGTAGATAAATTTTATTTTGTTGTATGCCTACCATGGCCTTTTACAAGTAAGCATCTCTCTACAAGATAATTTTTATTAGTGTTTGAAACAAATTTTTATTAGTAGACAACAGATATAGCCCTAAATAGAAATGAATGGCAAAGAAGGATTCATAAAGCCGATCCCAAGTAGATGGGACATGGCTTGATGGTTATGGCTATGGTTATGGTATTTGAAACTTAGTAAAAATCAATGACTCACCGACTATCACTTCACAAAGTTGGTACTTCATATTGTTGCTAATCATAATAAAAAAAGATAAAGCAAAAGGATGAAGATATATGCAAGTAAAAAAGAAAGGATTTAGTACCAATGTCATCTTATGAACCCATACTATAGATAATAAAGAACCCTTAATCCCAGAATCTCCAAAAGTCAAGTAGCAGATTCATTCAAGTACAATCAAATTACCATGCCCCATACATTCTTTTCTTGGTTGAATTTATCCCTCAAAGTCTACACCAACATGGACCTTCCTTGGAAGATAGGCGTCTCCTATTCCTCCAAAAATTATTCCACTAAGAATACTTAACAAGGCCCACTTGGATTTCTAGCCACTATTTATTTAGTCTAGACACACTAGCTAAACAAGTCGAAAGGGGTGTTTGAGCATGACCATACTTCAAATTATCTAATATGAAATATAAGTAGTTAAAAGATCGACATGATGTTTTACAATGTCGTTTAATGCTGGCAGATACACTTCGAGTTTTACCAAATGGTTCCCTTTTACAAGTATAATCATGATATCATTACTCGTAGAGAAGTGTCCACATTTTTCCGAATTAGGATATTGTGGTGTGGAACACCTACACCAATGTCACAGCAATGGTCATTATGTTGTGTCGATGTTTTGAGCTATAAGAGCATTTAGGCAAATTATTAGTCGAAAATGCCTGGCCTATCAAAAGATAGTGGTTTTGAAATAATAGTAGCAAGCATGTCAAAATTCTTTGGGGAACGCACCGCACTTTATACAAGTATACAACAATTGGGAAGATAAGAGTGAAGTGCATGCTTGTCTGTCATATTAACTTGTAACAATAAAACTAACCAAACAACATTTGCACCATGAACCTAACCAATTACCAAAAGGATCTAGCTAGATGCAAGGTTTAAAATCACGGTATGGGTCGGCTCCGAACCGGTATGTACCGGCCGATACGGACTGATACCGGTTGAGGAAAAAAAAAAACATGTTGGTACCGGTCCGTACAGGCCGTACCCGTCGGTACCAGTCGATACGGACCGGTATGTACCGGTACGGGCCAAGTATCGGGATCGGATGCAGTACCGGCCTCGAACCGGCCAAAACCGGTACGTACCGGTATCGGCCGAGATTTAAAACCCTAGCTAGATGATGATCCAACAACTCCAAGTTGTGACAGATATTCCTGAAGCTAATCTATCCGAACTAGAAGATTAATGAAAAAACATGAGCTAAACCATTGTTGTCTATTTGGGTCAGTCGATCGTAATTAGATACAAAGAGTCAATAAGGTCAATTCATTATGCAAGGTGTTAAGTGTGACTGAGCTAAGGTTATCAAAATAAAAGAGATCTAGTTAAGTCAATTTAGGATTGATTGCTTCAAGCCAACCTTAATATCCAAGATACAATTCAGAGTCAAATATATGAAAATTGTACTTAGATGTAGGTGAGCACAAATAAATCAATTGGTTTGTTGAATTTTAGGATGGTTTGCTTGCAACCCAATAACTGATGTACATTAAGAAGAAAAGTGGGGATCATGCCTTAAGCACAGCAATCTTTAAATGGCCGAATAGAATCTTGAGTTCATTAAAAGAATCATCTTTTCTTAGCGATATATCTCACATCAAGTAAATAATAAGTGAAAGCCTAGCGGAAGAAAACTAGGGTGTCAGTCCTGATAATTTTTTTGCTCCAGTATCACCCATAGCAGCTAAGTTATCTTCGGTTTAGGTTCAATTGTCGCAATTCCTCGTTCCTTCATTCACTCACAGCGTTAACATTTTCTTCAAGCTCACTTGTCACAAGTGATCTTGCTTTGAGTCCCCAAATAATAACAAAGATTTGTATAGGTTTGACATTTGCCATTGACATTGTGGTGGTGAGTTTACGAACAATTTTACTTTTATAGGTGTGTACGTGTTTGCGCACAAACATCTTTGGGGCTATACCACTATAATTTCATCTAGTCAAGATGCCCAAGAACCCAAATTAGTTCAAGTATTACGACATTTGGATTCTTTGGAACCATCAATTCAGTATTGCTGAAACTATATTGGTTAAAAAGCAATAAATTATGCATTGCAATTCTCTCAGTGTTATACATTATTTTCCACAAACAATCTTTGGTACCCGAATTAATTTAGACCCATTGGACCATTTTCCATCACAAATTAAAGCGTGCAGAGATAACCACAACGCGGGTAACTAGCATCACTGAATATACAGATAAACTTCCGGGCAAGAAAATAAATAACCAAAAATCACTTACTGATTGCAGATTCTTGTTCAGATTCTGCAGGTCATTTGAAACTGCTTCGAGCAAGGAGGACACCGAAATGGGGCTATTACTCAAGCCCAACTTCTTAACAACAGTAGATCCCGAACTCCGAACATCCACTGCAATCATAAAACGACGCCATGAATCAAACACCAATACCTCACCTCTGCAATCAAGTCGGGCCAAGGAGAAAACAGGATACCAGTTTGCGCCGGTGAGACCCGGGAACGAACGGCTTCGCTGCGCCAATGGAGCGACCCCCTCCGCGACCTCGGGCACCCGCAAGAAGCCGGATCAAATCCCCTCTGCCCGAGATCAACATTTGGGCAGCTCAGTGACAGCATCATCCCAGGAACCCAGAAAAATTCTGAGGCGCCAACTGACAAAGAAGCAGCCCAATCCTCAGTGGGGGCTAGAATTCAAAGCCCTTCAAGGGCTCTCCTCTTGAGAATCGAAACACCCATCAAAGGATTTGAGCTCAGCTGTGGAACCCAACAAGAATTTTCCCTTGAGAGGTGATTCTAACATAGAACAGAATGGGTGTGTGTGTGTATATATATACACATCGGAGATGGGGTTTCTTTTTTTTTTGTGGATCCATGAGGTCCACAGGAGCTTCTGTGAAGTGGGTATCATTTAAGAGGACGAGAGTGAAGCACAGCAAAGAGACATGATTGGTCTATCGGACGAGATGTCGCCACGTCTGGAGAATCTTTGGAAGTCCCTGATCGAGATTGGATTTTTCCCGGACCAGCAGCTGACGATCGATGGATTGGGGTGCTGACAGAGACGGAAGACGGGGTTGAGTGGTTGCGTGTCTCAACGTCACTTCTCTTTTCTCATTCGGGAATGAGGAGATAAATGAATAATTGTATTGATATGCATTGTTAGAAGATAGACGCAAGGATTTGGAGTGAATGTAAACTTACTTTATTTAAGGAAATAAGTTCAATATATATGCACAACTAGAAATGATATTCAGTCCGAAAGTTTTTTCGATTCCGCTTAGCCGTGGCAGCATGCAATTAGTGGTGTAAAAGATTTAAATATTACTAGTGGGTTTCAGCCACCAGTTGCACACTGCCACGTCAATCGAGCCGGCGAAATCGAAAAAGCCTTCGGGTTGAATAGCATTTCTCATGCACAACATTACACAATGAATCCAACCCGTCTGTATATAAAATCCGACCCATCTCTATATATATTAACACTCCTCCTCAAATTCATTGTGGATCATACACCGAGAGTTTGCTGATAAAATACCAGAAGCGAGCAATTATAAGAGATTTCATGAGAAAGTCAACAGTTTGCTCCGTCGAGTGAATAAATAGCAAGGAGATGGTGTGGATAAGAAACTCCTGGTGAACATAGTGACAATCAACCTTGATATGTTTCATCCGCTTGTGAAAAATCGGATTGTTAGCGATCTGAATATCACTCCGGTTGTCACAAAAAAGAGATGTGGACTCGGATATCATGACTCTCAGGTCTAGTAGAAGGCGGCAAAGCCAAACAATCGCTGCAGTGGTGGAAGCCATAGCTCTGTATTTGGCTTCGGTGCTGGAGTGAGCAACAGACTCATGTTTCTTATTGCGCCAAAAAATGAGGGAGTTGCTAAGGAACACACAGTAGCCAGTGGTAGAACGGCGAGTAGCAACATCTCCTACACAGTCTGCATCAGAGTAGGCGCGAGCACTAGAGGAGAGGTGGAAGGTAGAAGTAAAGAACGGGTGATGGTGCCCCGGAGATAACGGAGTCCGGAGTACCGTTGTATAGTGAACAGACCAGGGAGCCTGAATAAACTGACTGACAATGCCTACAGTATGGGCAATGTCTGGTCTAGTCATAGTGAGATAGACTAGCATCCCAACCAACCTCTGGTATCTAGAAATGTCTCGGCGAAGCTCCCATCTGTAGGGAGGAGCTTCAAATTAAGCTCCATTGATGTGTCAGTAGTGTGAGAGTCAGTGAGATTAGCATCGGCAAGAATATTGAAAAATGTACTTATGCTGGGAGATCAATAAACCACGAGTCGAACGGGCAATTTCAAGACCAAGGAAGTAGCGAAAGAGGGCCCAGATCCTTTATCTCGAACTGACTCTAGAGGTGACACTGAAGGGATGCTATGATGGCACTGTCGTCCCCGGTGATGATCATATCATCCACATACAGGAGCAGAACAGTAAGGCCCTGACTAGAAGAGCGGGTGAACATGGCATAGTCAGGAGTGTCGATCACTTTACAAACTCAGCGACAAGAACCACACTGCAAAATTGCTCTAACCAGGCACGAGGGACCTACTTGAGCCCATAAATTGCCCGGCGCAGATGACATATGTGCCCCGAAGGAGCAGAGACGCCCGGTGGAGGAGCCATGTACACCTCCTCTGAGAGGTCACTATAAAGAAAAGCATTTGTCATGTCCATCTGATAGAGAGGCCACCCTCAAGCAGCTGTCATAGTTAAGAGGGTGCGTACAGTGGTCATCCAAGCAACTGGAGCAAACGTCTCCTCGTAGTCAATCCCATACTCATAGGAGAAGTCATGAGCAATAAGACAAGCTTTTTGTATCGTTCAATAGAGTTGTCAGGTCGAGTCTTGACCTTGAAGATCCATTAATTTGCAGCTAGTAGGCACCATACCTGAGAGATAAGGAACCAGATCTCAAGTCTGGGTCCGCTGAAAAGCCTGAAGCTCCTCTGTGGGTGCAAAAATTGTACCGGACCGGATCAGAGCAGTATGGGCCCGTGCAACGGCCCAAGTGGGTAAGCCCGCCCGATCTCATGGGCCCACTCTACGGGGATCGCAGATCAAACCCTCCCCCTTATTGGGCCCGAGCAACGGCCCAATAAGGGCCCAGCAAGAAGGCCCAGAACCAGTGCCACGTCATCATCGCCACATCATCACTGCCATATCGGACACGTGCCTACACTATAAAAGGACCCCCAAGGCATTCAGAAAGGGGGTTGGTCATTCAATCAGAGGAAGAGAGGATCCCAGAGCAAGTGCTAGAGCTTAATTCTCCTCTTCTCGTTTCTCTTCTAATTGCCCCGTGCAAACACATTGTAAGAAGCCTCTCTCGGCCTGTCGAGAGAACGCTCAACCCTTAATACTCAAATTATAGTGAAGATCAGGTGGCACCTCTCGCCCGGAGACGTAGGTCGTAAGACCAAACTCCGTCACCAATCCTTGTGTCATCACACTTTACTCTCTCTATCTATTCTCCCATCTCTCTAACTCTACAAACCGTCCATATTCAATCAAGGCTGTGGGGCGGGGTTCCCGATCAAGGCGGCTCGGAAATTTCCCCCCACAATCTTTGGCGCCGTCTGTGGGATATCGATAGAGGTCTTACCCACACCTCTACCGACTCCTATTCAACTTGCGGTGACGAGCCACAAGTCCTTATCCAAATCAACATCAACGCCATCATCACGCCGACATTAACACGCTCGATGGTGAAGGCCAGCACTAACCCATCAAAGGCGGGTGCTGAACGAACAAACGATATGCTGATCGAAGAAGAACAAGAAGTCTCGGTTGCAACCAACCGAAGAAATGGTCGGGAACGACTGGGGCCGTAAGGCAGCCTTCCAGAAGGGCACAGCGATCGGCGAGACCCGTCATCCCCGAGGCGTCAATCTGGCAAAGAGCACGCCACCCAAGGGGACAACGATCTAACTACATACCAAATTTCGGCTGCTGACTTCCAGCTGCTAAATCTCATCAAGAAGAATGCGGCCCTCGAGCAAGAGAGGGATTCCCTAAAGAAGGTAACTGAAAGAGCGGGGGTTGTGGCCCACAACTCTCCAACTACTGATGAAGACCAACCAAGGACTCGCCCAGCCGTGATTCATCATCTTGAAGAATCACATGTGCCACGTATTGAGAGGCGTCAAGTATCCACACAAGCACCAAAGCAAACGGTGTGGGATCGCCTCGACGTCAACGGTGCGCCCAACTATCGCGGAGAAGGATCACCTCAGTCAACAGGGTCCACTAGACATTCTATCCCTTCGCACACGAAAGCAACAGATGCCCGCGAGCTGCTCAACCAACTAAGGCATACTGCCGACGTGGGACGCCGCCATCAAGACCGTAGGCAACTAATCACCTCGGTGGGGCCACTGCATCCCAAGGTTCTTGCAACACCATTTCCTTTGGGTTGGCGAACACCGAACCTACCAAAGTTCAACTGCATCCAGGGAGACCCTGCTCTCCATATCCTAGCCTACAAGCAAGCCCTGACGCCCTACGAATTTGAGAACCATTTTCTCTGCCGTATGTTTGCGGGAAGCCTCGAGGGACCTGCCCTCGACTGGTACTACACACTGTCTACCGGTACGGTGGCCACATTCAAAGAGTTGGCTGAACTCTTCATGGACCATTATCGGCTAAACTTAAAGCCGAAAAAGAGGCTGGATACACTCTACCAGCTGAAGATGGGCTCCGACGAGTCTTTAAGGAGCTTCACGATGAGGTTTCGTAATGAGCATTCTGAGCTCACCGGTCGCACCTATAATAAGGAGGCCATCATGCTGGCATTCCAGAATGCTATCCGGCCAGAGCTCCACGTCTACACCGACTTCATCCGGCATCTTCCCAATAACTTGGAAGCGATGTTCAAGCACGTACAGCGGGAGATAGAGGTGGAAGACAATCAGCGGGCTAGAAGACTACGCGAGCCCCGCGAGTCTCGTGACTCTCAATATAAGAAAGATGATGAAGCTCTGAATGAAGCACACTACAAGAAGTCGGCCCATGCCGCGTCCGACCAAAAGGTGCAGGCCAAAAGGTACAATGAAGATCCAAAAGCCCCTCCAGCAGAAAAGAGGTGAACTCCAAGGGAGCAAAGGGTATTCACTGAGCTGAACACCTCCATTGAAGACATCTTCGTATACTTACAGAACGAGCCCTTTTGCAAGTGGCCACAGCCTCTCCCTCCAAATTCCGACCAGGTGGGAGATACGACAGCCTACTGTGAGTTTCATCGCAGCCATGGCCACCCAACCTCTACATGTCGGAAGCTAAAGCATCACATCGAAGACCTGATCCAAGAAGGGCGGCTCGATGGCTACCTCGCTAATAAGGAACCAGGTCGAGAGTAGGAGAGGCTGCAGCAGTGGAGAAAAGAAAGTCAATGTAATACGTGGATGCATAATCGTAATGTCCGCGGGGCAACCTCTGAAAAAGTGTAACTGCAACTTTGTTATTTCAATAAAGTGTCTTTCTTTTCTCAAAATCAAATCTCTCGAAGTTTGATTCCACCATATTAAGGCATAAAAAACAAAAGGGCTCCTGGCAACCCAGGTCAACCAAAGACCTTTGATTCCGCCCGTTCAAGTCGGAAGCTCAAAGGCAATTCGGCTACGCCCTCTCGAGGCTAAAGTCCGACAAAAAGGCTCCTGGCAACCCAGGTCAACCAAGGACCTTCGATTCCGCCCATTCAAGTCGGAAGCTCGAAGACAATTCGGCTACGCCCTCTCGAGGCTAAAGTCCGATAAAAAGGCTCCTGGCAACCCAGGTCAACCAAAGACCTTCGATTCCGCCCATCCAAGTCGGAAGCTCGAAGGTAATTCGGCTACGCCCTCTCGAGGCTAAAGTCCAATAAAAAGGCTCCTGGCAACCTAGGTCAACCAAAGACCTTCGATTCCACCCATTCAAGTCGGAAGCTCAAAGGCAATTCGGCTACGCCCTCTCAAGGCTAAAGTCCGATAAAAAGGCTCCTGGCAACCCAGGTCAACCAAAGACCTTCGATTCCGCCCATTCAAGTCGGAAGCTCAAAGGCAATTCGGCTACGCCCTCTCGAGGCTAAAGTCTGATAAAAGGCTCTTGGCAATCCAGGTCAACCAAAAAAAAACCTTCGATTCCGCCCGTTCAAGTCGGAAGCTCGAAGGCAATTCGGCTACGCCCTTTCAAGGTGAAAGTCAGATAAAAATGCTCCTGACAATCCAGGTCAAGCTAAACTATCAACTATACTCATCCGAGGCGATGAGAATAAGTCCAAGGTAGACGTCGCCTCTTTAACATGCACCAAGTTCAAGGAGACACCCTTGGCACTCGAAGACAAAGTCCGAGGTGAACAATGTCTCGACATTCCACAAGCCCAAGGCCCAGCCCTTGGCACTCGAAGACAAAGTCCGAGGCGACCAGTGCCTCGGCACTCTACAAGCCCAAGGCCCAGTCCTTGGAACTCGATGACAAAGTCCAAGGCGACCAACGCCTTGGCACTCAACAAGCACAAGGCCCAGCCCTTGACACTCGAAGACAAAGTCCGAGGTGACCAACGCCTCGGCACTCTACAAGCCCAAGGCCCAGCCCTTGGCACTCGAAGACAAAGTCCGAGGCGACCAACACCTCGGCACTCTACAAGCCCAAGGCCCAGTCCTTGGCACTTGAAGACAAAGTTCGAGGCGACCAATGCCTCGGCACTCTACAAGCCCAAGGCCCAGCCCTTGGCATTCGAAGACAAAGTCCGAGGCGACTCTGTCAGTGGTTGGTCTAACTCTGTCAGTGTGTGTCTCTACACTGGTGCAGTCGACGGTGGGTAACACGGGATAAAATGGTGCTTCCTTGATCCTGGCCAAGTCAACACCCTCACGTGACCGTAGTACCTGGCGAATACAGTAACTAGGTGCGGTAGTACATTGGGTGAAGACTGACTGGCCATCATGTGGCATCATCCTAGATTATCTCTAAGAAGCCCCCTCAAATATAGCATCGTCCCTCGCCGACATCCCCGCGCACCAGTATTTTACCGAAAAAAGTGTCGGTTTCAAATGGGGCTAAAATTTGAAAAATATACTATTTTCAATACCGACACTTTTTGGCCTCTTCTAGCAACCTCAATAACGGGGTGTCGGCATCAACAAGCAGCCCCCCCTCGGTTTTGCACAAAAAACCGAGTAGGGAGGGGGTGACGGCACACCATCGGCAGCACACCCCTCGATTTCGTTAGAAAACCGATAGGGGGTGTGTGTCACCATCCACAAGCAGCCCCCCCATCTTGGTTTCGCAAAAACCTAAGAGGGGAGGGGGTGTTGGCATCAGCTACAATCACCCCTCAGTTTCGTCAGAAAACCGAGATGGGGTGTGTGTCGGCACCAACAAGCAGCCCCCCCCTCGGTTTCGCAGAAAAACCAAATGGGGAGGGGGTGATGGCACATCGTCAGTAGCACACCCCTCGGTTTCGTCAGAAAACCGAGAGGGGATGTGTGTCGGCATCAACAAGCAGCCCCCCCTCGGTTTCGTACAAAAACCAAGTAAGGGGGGGTGTGACGCCATCAACAAGCAGCCCCCCCTCGGTTTCGCACAAAAACCGAGTGGGGAGGGGGTGACGGCACACCATCAGCTACAACCACCCCTCGGTTTCATCAGAAAACCAAGAGGGGGTGCGTGTCAGCATCAACAAGCAGCTCCCCCTCGGTTTCGCAGAAAAACCAAGTGGGGAGGGGGTGACGGCACACCGTCAGCAGCACACCCCTCGGTTTCGTCAGAAAACAGAGAGGGGATGTGTGTCGGCATCAACAAGCAGCCCCCACTCGGTTTCGCACAAAAACCAAGTAAGGGGGGGTGCGACGGCACACCATCAGCAGCCCACCCCTCGATTTCGACAGAAAACCGAGAGGGGGGGTGTTCGGCATCAATATCAACCCACCTCGTGGTTTCGTCAGAAAACCGAGAGGGAGGGTGCTCGACGTCATCCAAAATCTATTAGTTAACCCGATTCAAGTGTCATCCACACACAATGATCATTCAAAGACGAAGAGCTATCTTCCATTGAGTTGGTTGAATAACATCTCAAATAAAACTATCAAGTTGGTTGTACAAACTTCACAAGCTTGGAAATTCCTCTCTCATCTGGGGGTGGACCCGCAGTAACCACCACGTCATCGTGGAGGCCTGACTGTAGTCCCTAGTGAACACAGTAACTAGGTGCAGTTGGGTGCCGACCAGTGATAGGTGAATTATTGCAAGTCAATGCGTCTTAGAGATGCGAGCAAAAAAAAAAAAAACTGGCCTGCTTGCTTTTTAAGTCACCTTTTTACGAAGATGAATATCGAAAATGTTACACGTTAAAGTATATGATGTTTCACGTCCACTTTGATCGATTTTTTGGTGCCGACGTGACGTTACCTTATACGCGTTGATCCGACGCACGTATGAAAAATTACGGCTGTCGGAAGTTTTCAACACCTTTTTCTCCGAAGGCAGACACCGGAAAAGTTACTCGTCAAGGTGTACAATGTTACATGTCCACTTTGATCGATTTTTCGGCACCGACACAATGGCACCTTATACAAATTGATTCGATGCACATATAAAAAGTTATAGCTGTCAAGAGGTTTTGAGGCTTTTTCTCCGAAGAAGACATCGGAAAAGCAACACGTCAACGAGCCCGATACCTCACGATCGCTCAGACTGTTTTTTGGTGCCAGCATGACGGAACCTTATGTGCATTGATCCGACACTCGCATGAAAGGACATGGTGGCCGAAAGAGTTTGAAGCCTTCCCCTGGGACGGTCGGACAGACAACCAGAAATCAACTCGTCACTAGCTACCTCGCAATTCCGCTTGCCACAACAACGAAGGACTCTTTCATACCCTCAACTTGGCTCGCAAAGCTCCTCGCTCAGGGCAAAGCCTTCCCCCGCATCTGCACGCTCTCCAAGTGGTGGCAGCCGTCTTTGGCGACGCCAACTCATCCACACGAGCAGCCGCACACTCCATCACGCTGCGTGATGCCAACTCCTCCATGCGAGCCTCTCCTCGCAGCCGACCGAGATAACGCGGAGGGGGTCAGACGAACCGAGCCCCCTCCCATCACGCGCGTGTCACTCCTTGCAACGCCCCACGGTGCGCACCTACACTCGCAGCGACGGACCAAGAGAAGTCGCTCGCAATCTCTGGAGGAGGGCTCGCGACTAGGGCACCTGATCACGGGGGCAGGCTCCAGGATCTAGAGGAGGAACGGCTCACGATCGTAGAGGGATCGATGGGTCGCGAGGTTTTCTCACCCAAAGACAGACGTGCGAGGTTCTCTCGCTGCTGACGCTCGCGCGCGAGGTTCTCTCACCGAAAGAGAGACGTCACACACGAGTACACGACAGACGCCCCCTCGCTTAGTCACAGAAGCTCTATCCCCCGGGAGCGCTCCTTCACGCGGCAATGGTCAGGCCGACGGCTGGTGCGGACAAGGGCGGATAGCGCTGAGGTGCGCGGGCTGACGCGTGACCCACACGCCCCAGCCTCCTTCACGATCTCCAGAGAAGAGGGGGGGTCTGACCCCACCCCCATGCTCGCCTCTCGTTGCACTGCAAAGAAGAGGGGAGGGGTCTGATCCCTCCCTTGTGCTCGCCTCCTGTTTCGCAGCGGAGAGGAAAGAGAGGGGGGGAGGGTTCCACACCCCCCTCCCCGGCGCGACTCCCATCACGATGCAGAGAAGAGGGGCGGGGTCCGCGCCTCCTCGTCGCACTACAGAGAAGAGGAGAGGGATCCGACCCCTCCCCCGTGCTCGCCTCCCGTCGCGATGCAGAGAAGAGGGACGGGGTCCAGCTTTCCCTCTCCTTCTCCTAAGAGGGTGAGGCTCGCGACGCCCACTCCGGCGCCTCCCTTCTCAACGTATCGAGCACCGCCAACAAACCCTACCTCGCCGATGAGAACGATGATGAAGACCCCGAGCTCCGCGTCACCGTTTGTGCTAACAACGAGCCGATTGCTGCGTCGATCAATGAGCCATAGGTGGAGTGCTCGGCCTGGTGATGGAGATGGAAGGGAGGAGGGATCCGACCCCACCCCCGCGAGATCTCTTCGCTCAATGGCGACGGGCGAAGAAGGAACGCTCACCAAGAGGAGCGGCTCACAGGGACGGATCGAAGGCCTTTTGATCGCGATCTCCGGAGGAAGAAAGACGGATCACGACCTCTTCTCACCATGCGGCAGATGCTCTCTTGCCCAGTGACCTTCTCTCACCAAGAGAGACGCTCACGTCTCTCCTACCCCATAACGTTCTCTCACCTAATGATGGCTCGCAACGGCAAGGAGGGACCGCCAAAAAGGAAAGAGAGAAGAAAATAAGGAAAGAGAGAAAGAAAGAAAAGGAAAAAAGAAAAAAAAAAGCTGTTCTTTTACCAAAAGGGTCTCGGTACCCTCTCGGTATGCTCTCGGTATGCTCTCGGTACCCTCTCGGTATGCTCTCGGTACCCTCTCGGTATCCACTCGGTCGGAAAAAACACTGCTTTTTCGGAAACACACCCTTGCAAAACCGAGACTTTTTGGCTTGCACCAAAAGGGTCTCGGTACCCTCTCGGTCGGAAAACACACTGCTTTTTCGGAAACACACCCTTGCAAAACCGAGACTTTTGGCCCGCGCCAAAAGGGTCTCGGCATCGGCAGAAGGAGACTCTGCTAATGCGAACCGCGGCACCGACAGCCCTTGCCAACCACGCCAGGATCCTAAGGCGTTTGCACCTCGGAATCCCAGCCGACCCAGAGGGTCCTGACCCGACTGGGAGGGGGTAACTGTGGGTGCAAAAATTGTACCGGACCAGATCAGAGCAGTATGGGCCCGCGCAACGGCCCAAGTGGGTAAGCCCGCCCGGTCTCATGGGCCCACTCTACGGGGATCGCAGATCAAGCCCTCCCCCTTATTGGGCCCGAGCAACGGCCCAATAAGGGCCCAGCAAGAAGGCCCAGAACCAGTGCCACGTCATCACTGCCATATCGGGCACGTGCCTACGCTATAAAAGGACCCCCAAGGCATTCAGAAAGGGGGTTGGTCATTCAATCAGAGGAAGAGAGGATCCCAGAGCAAGTGCTAGAGCTCAATTCTCCTCTTCTCGTTTCTCTTCTAATTGCCCCGTGCAAACACATTGTAAGAAGCCTCTCTCGGCCTGTCGAGAGAACGCTCAACCCTTAATACTCAAATTATAGTGAAGATCAGGTGGCACCTCTCGCCCGGAGACGTAGGTCGTAAGATCGAACTCCGTCACCAATCCTTGTGTCATCACACTTTACTCTCTCTATCTATTCTCCCATCTCTCTAACTCTACAAACCGTCCATATTCAATCAAGGCTGTGGGGCGGGGTTCCCGATCAAGGCGGCTCGGAAATTTCCCCCCACATCCTCTGCCATGGCATGTCGCCACGCTGGGTGCAAAATTACCTCATGGTACAATTGGGGCTCCTGGTAGGTGTGCAGAACAGTAAGAAAGGCCTGATATGACGAAGAGTAATAGGCAACATCAAAGTATCCAGAGGTAGCATGAAAGTCAAAGGTAAAAGTATAGTAGCCAAACCTGTCAGGAGAGTAGTTATATCTATTAAGAGGGTGATGTTCGTACCCAGGGTAGTGCTGAACAAAACCATGATCCACGACCAGAGAAGATGTAGCAGCTGCAGGCGAGGGGAGCACTAGTAGAGGCAGTCATGATGGGAGTAACTGTGGAGCGACAAACATAGACACGAGTGACAGCTGGTAGTGATGGTGGGGGTAGGGGAGGTAGAGTAGGCGGGGTGGCATGGTAGGTGGGGGTGGGGGTAGGGGAGGTGGAGTAGAGACGGTGGAGGCCAAGGAGGGTTCTGACGATGGTATAGAGGCTCAACCAGGAAAGGTACAATCGTGGGTGTGGGAGCAGGATACGGAGGTTGGAAGGGGATGGTGAGAGGTGGTGGAGGCATAGAGGACCAGAAAGGAGACAAGGTGAAGGGGGGTGGAGGCGTAGAGGGTGACACACGTTGTGAAGGAAAATCCTGGGACTCAGTGGAAAAATACATGATATCCTCAACAAAGGAGACATGATAAGAGATAAGGATCCGACGAGCCAAGGATTACATCATCAATAACCATTGTACTCCTGACTGAGCCCCAAGTGGACACACCTAACAGACCTAGCAAAAGAGTTTGATGCGCTCATGGGAAAGAAGGTGAAAGAAACACGTGCATCTGAAGATGCGAATTAGGGAGTACTCAGTAGATATAGTGTAAAACCGCTCGTAAGAGGTAACACCAGAGAGGGTGGAGGATGGAGTGATATTGATAAGGTGAACGGCGGTCAGAACAGCCTCGGTTCAGTAGGAATATGGAACAGAAGCAGACAAAAGTAGACTTTCCGCTGTCTTGAGGACATAGCGATACTTGCGCTCGATAACTCTATTTTGTTCATGGGTATGAGGGCACAACTGCTAGTGAAGAGTGTCACGAGTTTGAATGATCTTATGCATCTCAGATAGGAGATACTCCTGAGCATATTTAGACCGAAATGTCTTAATGCGCTTGTAGACACACGAATTTCGTATGACCCGGACCCGACTTACGTGTGCCAACGCGGATGCAAACCCGACGCGCAGACCCGACTCGCACGCACCAGTGCGGACCCGGACCCGATTCGCACCCAGCAAAAGAGGAGCGGACCCCACGCTTAAAGGGGGGGGCGGCCCCTACTAGGGTCCAAACCCCATGGGGCCGGCCCTACTAGGACCCGAACCCCATGGGGGGCCGGCCGGCCCTGCAAGGAAAAAGAAAAGAAAGGAAAGAAAAGAAAAGGAAGGAAAAGAAAAGGAAAGAAAAGAAAGGAAAGAAAAGAAAAGGAAAGAAAAGAAAAGGAAAGAAAAGAAAGAAAAGGAAATAAACACCGCCATGCGCGGGGGGAGGTTGCGTATAACGTCTGCACACACGCGGATCTGCGCCGATCCCTCGATCCGATTCACAAGAAGAAGCGCCCGATCACCATCGATTTCGTGCGCAAAATCCAGCCATAATTGCCCTGCCAGGAAAGGAAAGCGAATGAAGACTTATTCCCCTCATCAATGGATGAATAAATCTTGGGTAATTATGAGGGAGATATTAAAGGGATTTTAAATTAAAACTTCCCATATCTCTCCCCTCCCCTTTGCCTATAAATATAGGGGGTGGGGGAAGGTTCAAGGGGCGGTTGAAGACTGAAGATGAAGCGCGGGAGCTCTGCAAAAGAGGAGACGCTTCTTCACCGACCCAAGGCTTCACGAGGCACGGGCAAGCCTGTCCCGCCGGGATCGGCTTAGTCCATTGAAAGCCCTCATCAACGTGAAGACCCTTGCACACAAAGATCAAGACTTCGACTCCGAGCACGAAGAAGAAAGCTCAGAGAAGAAGATCCTTCGACTCCGAAGACGCCAGAAGCAAAGGCCGGAGAAGAAGCTCGGAGCGGCACTACCCCGTCGGCTCCAACAAATCCTCGACCCCGATCAAGCTCCAAAGCCCGGAGGAGAGAAACGAAGCGTCATCACCCCGTCGCCTTCGACAAACGTCTGCACCATCCACGAAGAAGAAAGCCTGGAGCAGACCACCCGAAGCGTCGCTACCCCCGTCGTCTTCATCAACAAAAGCCGACGCTACAACCGTCGCACGGAGACCGTCGCTACCCCCGCCGTCTTCACCAATGAAAGCCGACGCTACAACCGTCGCACGGAGACCGGTGCTACCCCCACCATCTTCGAAATCATCCTTCGACTCCGATCACGCCAAAGAAGCCCGGAGAAGAAGAAAAGTCAAGCCAACACCCAAACCGTCAAAGCACCGAAGAAGTAGCCCACGTCGTTCGAAGAAGGAGACCGAGTTGATGCTGAAGCTAAAGTCTACGCAAGAAGCCAGAGCAAAGCCCCAGTAAAGCCCGTGCCAAAGCAACGCAAGTGCCAAAGCCAAGCGACTACGCCAGCCACGAGCAAAAGCACCGCACGTTCTAGCTGATACGACGCGAAGTCCGGAAGAACGAAAGCATCGCAAGTCTCTCCCGGCTACGTCCAAGTGCAAGCGCCGAAGCAAAGCAAAAGCCAGAGCCACGCCGGAGCCAAGCCAAAGCCAAAAAGCCGAAGCCAAAGCCGACGCCAAAAGCACGATCGACGCCGCGAACCGACGATCAAGGACCCCGAGGTCAAGCAAGGAACGAGGAAGACACGAAGACCAAGGAACGAAGCCGAAAACCCCCTAGCCGAGAAAGCACGAAGCACGGAAGGGACAAAGCGGCGGTGGACATTCCTTAGCCTCTCCAAAACCCTCACCCTGTAAAGGCCTCTGTCCTGGGCAACCCCTTCAGAGCTCTCGCACGAACACCACGTGGAGACGCGGATCAAAGGGATCCTCCAGAAGATCTTTCTCACAATCCCCTGATCAAAACTCGCCGCAACCCGGACTCGCTACACCCGAGCCACCCGGGTCCCGGCCACACTTGCAATCTCGTTCTACGCAATAAAGACGACCCGTACCTTTTCCAGCGCTACAGATTTCTGGCACGCCCGGTGGGACCTCTTCTCCTTTCATCAGTACGGCTGAAGAAGCTGCTTAAAGATTGCGATGGCCGGAACAAACAACGATGCGTTTGCTCCAAGCCTCTCACCAATCGTCGAGTCCCCTCTACTCCGACACGGTGATCCAGCCAACCCGGAGGGTGATGCTCCTCCGATGGTACGCGTCTACACTCGGCGTACTCGGACTCTTGCGGACGTCTTCGTGCCAGAAGCTACTACCGAAGATGCTCGCCAAAGCGCCGACGAGGCCCTGGTGCATGAAGAAACGAGCCTCGATCCTGGAGTCCATGTCCAGAAGTTTGGGGAGGACCAGCCCCAACCCCGAACTCGTTCGGGTTCTCCAGCAAATGTGGCACCTCCCCCGCAGGGGGCAAACATTAGTCATCAAGCAGAAGCAAGTCGGCGTAACTATATCTCCGATAACGACGGCGAGGATGCTAGCATGCAATATCGAGACGTCCTCCGTCCGCTCTTCAGCTCCAAGTCATGCAGATGAACGAGCATATGGCACAGATTACTCGGCTGATGGAGGAGAAGGATCGTCACATCAATGCTCTGCTCCAAAAGCTAAGTGCAAAGGACGCTACAGCAGTCGGCCAACCCGTCGCTTCTCCGGTAGCCGCTCCAGCTCCGTCTTCAATGCCGGCTCCTGCAGAGGTTGTTCCGATGATTCAAGCAGTTACTCCAGCGCTCTCCTCGGCTCCCGTCCCAGTGGAAGTCATCTTCCCAGCGCCAGCCTCGGTGGCCACACAACTTCCGGCAACAGTAACGATGAATGCTCAGCAAGTCCAAGCGTTGGTAGCCGACATGATGCGTTCCCACGGCGGTGGCCTTCCTCCGATCACGGCAGCATACTCGAAGCCCTACACCGCGAGGATCCAGCAGCTACGCTTCCCAGTCGGATTCCAGCCACCAAAGTTCCAGCACTTCGACGGAAAGGGAAATCCAAGACAGCATGTCGCCCACTTCATAGAGACCTGCAATAATGCCGGCACATATGGCGACGAGATGGTGAAGCAGTTCGTTCGCACCCTCAAAGGTAATGCTTTTGACTGGTACGTTGATCTTCCTCCAGGGACCATCGACAGTTGGGATCAGATGGAGAGGGAGTTCCTCAATCGCTTCTACAGCACCAGACGCACAATTAGCATGACCGAACTCACCGCTGTCAAGCAAAGGAAAGATGAGCCAGTGATCGACTACATCGACAGATGGAGGAACCTCGCGCTGAATTCATGAGACCGCTTGTCTGAAGACTCGGCCATCGAGATGTGCACCCAAGGCATGCACTGGGGCTTACTCTACATCCTCAAAGGTATCAAGCCTCGGTCTTTCGAAGAACTCGCAACTTGGGCTCACGACATGTAACTCAGCCTAGCAAGCCGCGGGGACTTGAAGAACAAGGACTTCTTGAAGGTAGAGAAGAAGGACAAGCCGCAGGCACCGAAACCAAAGCAAGTCAATGTTGCGGACGTCGCTTCAACCTCCAAACCGCTCAAGATAGGTGGCAAGCCAGATCAGAAGAAGGGAGTCACCATACCGCCGCCTCCGCCACCAAGACAAAGGATGACTCTCGAGGAGCTCGAAGCAAAGGAGTACCCCTTTCCGGACTCGGAAGTCTCCTCCATATTTGACCAATTGCTGCAAGAGAAGATGATAGAGCTCCCTCCTTCGAAAAGGCCCGAGCAGATGCATCACGTTGACGACCCCCTCTTCTGCAAATATCACCGAGTGGTAAGTCATCCCATCGAAAGATGCTTCGTCTTCAAGGAGAAAATAATGGCACTCACAAAGCAAGGGAAAATAGAGATCGACTCCGGAGACGTTGCTACGGCCAACATGACGTCCATCACCTTCGGCTCCTTCTCGCCAGTACTCGTTACTGCTCGGCGAAGCGTGCCCAAATTGCGCATCAACCATCAGGCGCCAACCACGAAGTCAATTTCCTAGCCGAAAGTCTCAAAGCGATGTCGACGTACTCCTGCGCTCACCGAGGAAGAAACACCGCTGCCCTGGGGGCAACCATCGCTCACGCCAGCACCTCTTCCAAACAAAGCCACATCCCAACGAGCGCTCCAAAGGAGATACGAGCAAGGAGATCCAGAAGTCGGTTTGCTGGGCTAGCCCTCGGGGAAATTCGACTACTACGTCCTCTACTCAAAGCCTTCGCCCGTTTCAGTCGACGAAATCAAGCCCACCGGCTGGGAATCGGAAGACGAGCCAGTGGAGCCTCAAGAAGAGCAAGTTCCTTCCAGTCAAACTACGTCCCAATACGCTCTCCAGAAAAGATGCGAGCAGGGAGATCCAAAAGTCGGTCTGCTGGGCCAGCCCTCTAAGAAATTCGACTACTACGTCCTCTACTCAAAGCCTTCGTCCGTTTCAACCGACGAAATCAAGCCCATCGACTGGGGATCGAAAGACGAGCCAATAGAACCTCCAGAAGAATAAGTACCTTCGAGGGAACCAGTTGCTCCTGTCGACCGACATCCTAGCGGAGGGGAATCCACCGACAAAGAAGCATGGGTGTGGCGCTGGAAAAAGCACGGGTCGTCTTTATTGCGCAAAACCAGATTACAGGTGTGGCCGGGACCCGGGTGGCTCGGGTGTAGCGAGTCCGGGTTGCGGTGAGTTTTGATCAGGGGATTGTGGGAAAGATCTTCTGGAGGATCCCTTTGATCCGCGTCTCCACATGGTGTTCGTGCGAGAGCTCTGAAGGGGCTGCCCAGGACAGGGGTCTTTACAGGGTGAGGGTTTTGGAGAGGCTAAGGAATGTCCGCCGTCGCTTTGTCCCTTTTGTGCTTCGCGCTTTCTCGGCTAGGGGGTTTTCCGGCTTCGTTCCTCGGTCTTCGTGTCTTCCTCGCTCCTTGCTTGACCTCGACGTCCTTGATCGTCGGTTCGCGGCGTCGATCGTGCTTTTGGCGTCGGCTTTGGCTTCGGCTTTTTGGCTTTCGCTTGGCTCCGGCGTGGCTCTGGCTTTTGCTTTGCTTCGGCGCTTGCACTTGGACGTAGCCGGGAGAGACTTGCGATGCTTTCGTTCTTCCGAACTTCGCGTCGTATCGGCTAGAACGTGCGGTGCTTTTGCTCGTGACCGGCGTAGTCGCTTGGCTTTGGCACTTGTGTTACTTTAGCGCGGGCTTTACTGGGGCTTTGCTTTGGCTTCTTGCGTTGGCTTTAGCTTCAGCGTCAACTCGATCTTCTTCTTCGAACGACGTGGGCTACTTCTCCGGTGCTTCGACGGTTTGCATGTCGGCTGGACTTCTCTTCTTCTCCGGGCTTCTTTGGCGTGATCGAAGTCGAATGATGCTTTCGAAGATGGCGGGGGTAGCACCAATCTCCGTGCGACGGTTGTGGCGTCGGCTTTTGTTGATGAAGACGACGAGAGTAGCGATGGTCTCCGTGCGACGGTTGTAGTGTCGGCTTTTGTTGATGAAGACGACGAGGGTGACGACGGTCTCCGTGCGACGGTTGTAGCGTCGACTTTTGTTGATGAAGACGACGGGGTAGCGACGCTTCAGACGATCTGCTCCAGGCTTTCTTCTTCATGGATGGCGCAGGCGTTTGTCGAAGACGACGGGGTGATGACGCTTCGTTTCTCTCCTCCGAGCTTTGGAGCTTGATCGGGATCGAGGATTTGTTGGAGCCGACGGGGTAGTGCCGCTCCGAGCTTCTTCTCCGGCCTTTGCTTCTGGCGTCTTCGGAGTCGAAGGGTCTTCTTCTCCGAGCTTTCTTCTTCGTGCACGGAGTCGAAGTCTTGATCTTCGTGTGCAAGGGTCTTCAAGTTGATGAAAGCTTTCGGTAAGCCAATCCCGACAAGGCAGGCTTGACCGTGCCTCGTGAAGCCTTGGGTCGATGAAGGAGCGTCTCCTCTTCTGCAGAGCTCCCGCGCTTCGTCTTCAGTCTTCAACCATCGACCCGTTGAATCTTCCCCCACCCCCTCTATTTATAGGCAAAGGGGTGGGGAGAGAGATATGGGAACTTTTTAATTTTAAATCCCTTTTGTATGTCTCTCATAATTACCCTGGATTTATTCATCCATTGATGAGGGGAATAATATTTATTTGTTTTCCTTTTCTGGCGAGGCAATTATGGCTGGATTTCGCACACGAAATCGATGGCGATCGGGCGCTTCATCTTGTGCGTCGGATCGAGGGATCGGCGCAGATCCGCGTGTGTGCAGACGTCATACGCAACCTCCCCCCGCGCATGGCGGTACTTATTTCCTTTTCTTCCTTTTCTTTCCTTTTCTTTTCTTTCCTTTTCTTTTCTTTCCTTTCTTTTCTTTCCTTTTCTTTTCTTTCTTTTCTTTTCTTTCCTTTTCTTTTCCTTCCTTGCAGGGCCGGCCGGCCCCTCCATGGGGTTCTGGTCCTAGTAGGGCCGGCCCCATGGGGTTCGGACCCTAGTAGGGGCCGACCCCTTTTAAGCGTGGGGTCCGCCTCCCTTGTGCTGGGTGTGAATCGGGTCTGGGTCCGCATCGGTGCGTGCAAGTCGGGTCCGCGCGTCAGGTTTGCATCCGCGTCGGCCCACATAAGTCGGGTTCGGGTCCGACAAAATTCGTGTGTCTACAAATGCCCCCTCAAGGACGAGCGCGTCGGTGAGAGCGTGTAGGGTTTGGACACGTAGGAATCGTAGAGCGCTTGTCCTTGATTCCTTTTATGGGCAGGGTTGGGAGTCTATTTAAGGACCCCTACCCTCTTCATCTGTCGTTGTGCTTCTTTGCGAAGGTTCTGCCGGCTTCTGGAGACCGCCGTCGGAAGTGAGCTGCCTGGGGTTGCACGAGACTTGCTCCGTCTTCCCGGTGTCGCCTCTTTCGTCGGCGGCGATGGTGCGCGATTTGGCGATCGTTGCGAAGCCGGGCTCGAAGCGACGATGCGGCGAGGATCGAGGCGGGGAGGATGGAGGAGCACGGCTGAGGTGCGGGTCGCCTTCGCCGCCTCTCTCTTCCTCCTCCTTCTTCTTCTTCTTCTTCTCTTTTTCTTTTCTTTTTCTTTTCTTTTCTTTTCTTTTCTTTTCTTTTCTTTTTTCTTTTCTTTTTTTTTTTTTTTTTTTCTTCTTCTCCTTCTGCTCCGGCCCGTAGAAGCAGCAGTGGCAGCAGTGGGGCCGGCGCACGGGGCTGCGGTGCGGTGGTGCGCAGGCGGCGACGGCGCGTGGGCGGCGGCGGCGCGCGGGGTGCGCGGCGACCGGGTGCGGGCGCGGAGGTCACGACGGCCGGGTCAGGGTGCGCGCGCGCGGCGCGGTGCTGCGCACGGGGCCAGAGGCCGGGGGTCACGGCGGCGCGCGCGGCGCGGAGGTCGGGTTCCCGTACGGGTCGGGGTCGCGGGGCTGGCGTCCCCGAGCTGGGCGGCGAAGAAGAAGGAGAAGGAGGGGGGGCTGCGGGCCCCCCTTCTCTCTTGGCTGTTGGTTTCCGATTGGAAAGGGGCTGCGGGCCCCCTGTGGCAACTGCTGCACTTTTTTTTTTTTTTGATGCTTCCCCTTGCTTTCCTTTTTCTTCTGGACTCCGAAGGTGCCGATGATAACGGCGTCGGCTCGTGGCGCACGGGCCGCGACACGGGTGCGGGTTGGCTGGCGAGTGACCTTGAGTCGGGCAATCCTCTTGACAGGGGTGCAGGGCCCCTTTTTTTTTTTTTTGATACGCACTTGTCTTGACTTGCCTCCCTTCATGGCCCTCCAGGGCTCGCGTCTTCGAGAGTTTGACTTCTCTAGGGTGGATAGCCGAGGACTTCTCCGATGGGAAGAGGTGCCTTCGCTTTCCCCACACTCGTGTGCACCGTTATCGCCACTCGAGGCGGGAAGACCTTCTGTCGTTGCTCCGTGTCTTTGTCCACGAGTGCATCACGGAAGATGGAGTCGCGGATGCGACTTATGGGCTGCTGAAATTGAGCGAGAAGATATATACTGATGAAGGGATTTCCATGAAGCTTTTCCGGCCGAGTTTGAGTATTCCGTTCCACCATTGTGATGAAGACTTCGTGCCTACGCCGGTTGTTGCCTCGAAGATCTGTGCCCGACTGACGCGATGGGGTCCCGATTCTTGGCCTCGGGGAGACGTCCAATACCTTTGCGGCTTTCGTGAATGGATGGGCGAGCTCTGCGAGGTCTTTGGCGCGGAACCCGAGATGAACTTATTAGCCAAGTTTCTGGCTCCGGCTCATCGAGAGTACAGCCGTCCTGAGGGGATGTATCGCGCCCTTTGTGAGCTCTGGTGTCTGGACACCAATACCTTCCTTATTGGAGCGGGGGAGATAGGAATCTCGCTTCGCGATGTCCACATCATTTCCGGGTGTCCCGAAGTACGGAACTACTACCAAGAAGAGGTGTCAGCCTTGAAGGATTTGTTGGACAGCAGCTACGCTCCGGGTTCTTGCCTTCTTTTGTTCAAGGCATATGCTATCATTGCGGTGCGGGATCAGTCGGATCGAGTGCGTCCTTCTTCTTGGGTCGACTTTTGGTTCAGAGGCGAGTATAGGTCTCCGGCGGCTTCGGCTCACCCCATGTGGAAGGTCGCTCAGATGCAGCGACCTCCGCTTCACTCCTTCGTGAGACCTATCGACTCTTTGGCTTGAAAGAAGCATTCAATGGAGGGGAAGCAGTGTCCCTGGGAAGTCCTTGGCTTGAGTCGTGACAGCGAGGAGTGGCGAGCGGTTTACCGAGCTACCGGGCTGGTCATCTTCCTCTGTCGGTTCGTGCTTCCGTGCTCTGGTGAGGTTATCCGTCTGGGGACCTTCCTTGCAGCTTCCAGGATGGAGAGGGGCGAGCTTTTCAACCTAGCCCCGGCCATATTATGCACCTTGTACCGGGCTCTCAGTGGGACTTACTGGGACTTATCCGGCTAGGATAAGGCCAAGGAGGAGCTTGGCCGGTCGGCTGCGTTCGGACCCTTGCACTACTTATACGGCTGGATAGCTCTGCATTTTCCCAAGGGGATTTTCGCCAGACGCGGGCATCCAGTTGAATTGCCGTTCCTGCCCGGGATAGGGGGGATTTTAAATGCCTTTATCAGCTGGGAGCGTCCGAGAGAGTGTGCTCGCACCCTTTTGAGGAGGATGGGCAACGCCGACTTTGAATTTCTGGCGGAGCATTCGGTACTGCCTTTGGAGAGGTCGACTGTTTTCGACAACGAGGAGCTCCCGGACCACCTATACTGGAACATGGTCAGTTGCCGCCCTGGCTACTTGGTTTGGCGAAAGGGGGACGAGGTAGAGGTGGAGCAGTACTCCCCTCACCGCTTCGCTCGCCAACAGAGATTTCGACAGGAAGTTCCTGGCATGCCTCAGTAGTTGCAGGGGCGCTTTAGTCCGCTGGAGGGTTACCGCCTCTGGGCTTCTCTCTACGCTCGGTCGACTGGCAGTAGCTTCTTTCCTGGGACAAAATCCGGGTTTCGGGACGCTGCCACTCCGGAGTACTGCAAGTGGCTTGAAGGGTGAGTTTCCCCTTTGCTTGCGAGTTTCCCGGTCGACATCTTGGCGAGTAGCGGGTTCAGGAATTTCTGCTTTAATTATTCTGCGGGAGTGGAGGACCGTCGCCTCCGACTGGGGCTTCAAAGAGCGCAGAGGAGCTGTAGCCGTCTTTCCAGTGCTCGTCGTGTCCCTTCTTCCGTTCCGGCGTTGGATGCCGAGCTTACTAGTGCCCCTAGGGCATCTTGTTTCCCGAAGGCCGAAATTGAGGTTGTTCCTCCTAAACGAAGAAAAGTTTGCATTCCTCGCGGGATAGTCCCAAGGGTCCCTTGTCTAGTGGAGGATACCGAGGAGCCTAGACTTCTGAAAGATGAAGTGATTCCCCCGTCTAGGGCTGCTTCATCTGACCACACAGGTATGGAGTTCTCTTTATTTTATTTGTCCTCTATGTTCAGGAAGTTTCATCACGCTGAGCATCGGATCTTCCTTTTGACCAGATTCCGTTGTAGTGGTAGAGCGCAAGGCGAACTCTCCAAAGGCGCCTCTTGGGCACTCGTCCACTGGCGCTGCGCAGGGGGTGCCCGAAGCCTGTGGGCTAGACATCCCTCCGGATGATCTGGATCTCCTTGGACTTTGTGGGGAGAATTTCCCTAGTGGCGACATTGACCTGGACGACATCGATGTTGACGCTTTGTCCTTCCACGAGGAAGCTGAGGTTTCGAGCGTCGACAAGCGGCACTCCCCAGTGGCTGTATCCTCGTGCCCGTTGGGGGAGACGGTTGTTGCAGCGGTAGCGGCGGTTTCTCCGGTTCCGCCACCCTCGTTGGCGTGGGCGGCTCCTGTCACGGCTGCAGTGGGAGGGAAGGTCTTGCCTACCTACTCCGAGGCACCTCGCCCGGATTTAAGGCCGAGGAGCAGAGTCTCAGAGTTCCTTCTTGCGATCTGCCGGCAGTATATCAAGTCGACGTTGGAGCCTTTCCAAAATACCGGCTTTGGCGCTCTCCAGGACTGGTGGTCGATGGACGGTGCGGAGTTTTGCGCAAGCCTGGAGGAGTTCAAAGTTGACAGCTCTTCTTTCGTCGCTCAGATGGCCTTGCTTGTGACCGATGGCGAGGTTTACCAATCCCGGCGAGCTTTGCTAGAGGGGAGCTCCCCTTCTGAGTTGGAGGCTGCTGAGGCGAGTCTAAGTCAGTCAGAGCTCCAACTTGCGGAGGCGACTTCCAGCCTGTCGAAGGCTCAGAGAAAGATAGATTCTGTGCGTGCCTCGCTTCGAAAGGCGGAGTCTCGTCTGGAGCGAGCCGAGGCCGCGGAGAGTGCTTTGACGGCAAGTTACTCGAAGCAGCAGTCGGACTTGGCGACCCGTCGTGAGCTTCTGGCCACTCGTCCCGTGGAACTTCAACGAGTGGAGGCGACTAGAGAGGAGTTGCTACGCCGTCTTCGAGCTATGGACACATTCTTCTAGTTGTTCCTTGTTTCATTGTAACTTTCTTTTCGGGACTTATGCCATGTATCGCATTTTCTTCATTATATAATAATATCGCCTCGTTTTGCCACATCTTTTGAATGGACCATTGTTGACTTTTTCTTTTGGTTGGACTGAACCTAAAGTAACTTCTCAGGCTACCTACGTACCCCCCTAAGGGGGATCAAGTCGTACGTAGTTCTTTTTTTTTTTTTGGGCAAGGGGTGTGGCCTTGCTTTAGGCATAGTACCTTTTGAGGTACTTGCCATTGATAGGACCGAGTGTCAGCCCTTCTGGCGTGGTGAGGAGGTAGGTGCCGTTGGAGTAGACTTCCTTGACGGAATGCGGGCCATCCCACTTGGCATTAAATTGTTTTCCTCCTCGATGCGAGAGAATGATGGGGCGTTTGACTGCCAGCACCAGTTCCCCTATCTGGAATGATCGAGGACGAATCTTCTTATTGAAGGCGCGAGAGAGCCTGGCCTGATAACACTCCAGACGCTGTTGAGCTTCGAGGCGTCTTTCATCCAGTGCTTCCAATTCTGCTAGACGGAGTTGGGCGTTGTCGTCGCTGGTGAGGCCTTCCTGGATTGCTATCCTGAGCGACGGGATCTAGAGCTCGAGCGGAAGAACGGCTTCCACACCGTAGACGAGGGAATACGGTGTTGCTTGCGTCGGCGTGCGGAAGGACGTCCGGTAGGCCCATAGTGCTTCGCCCATGCGTTCGTGCCAATCTTTCTTTGTCTTCGAGACGGTTTTCTCCAGCAGCTTGCACAGAGTCTTGTTGAAGGCTTCTGCTAGACCGTTGGCCGGAGCGTTGTACATCGTCGAACAATTCTGCTTAATATTGTACAATGTGCAGAACTGGCTGACAGCAGCATTCTTGAACTGCTTCCCGTTATCTGTTACGATATAGCGGGGGACTCCGTAGCGAAAGATGATGTCATTCTGGATAAAGCTGATGACAGAGTGCTTTGTAACTTCCCGCAGAGGTGTTGCTTCAGCCCACTTGGAGAAGTAGTCCGTTGCCGCCAAGATATAGAGATGTTGCTTGGATGACTTGGGCAGAGGACCGACGATATCGAGACCCCATCCGTCGAAGGGCCAAGACGCGATTGTTGGGTGTAAAGGCTCCGGAGGTTGACGGATGTAGTCCCCATGCATCTGGCAAGCTTGACATCTTCTCGCGTACTCCAAGCCGTCCTTGATCATGGTAGGCCAGTAGTATCCCATCCTCCTGACGCGAAAGTGAAGTTTCGGACCGGACTGGTGTGATCCGCAGATTCCAGCGTGTACTTCTTCGAGCGCGGCTTCTGCTTCTTCTTTCGCGAGGCACCTCAGAAATGTGCCATCGTAGCTTCCTCGGTATAGCTCGCCGTTGAAGTGGTAGAACCTTAGAGATCGTCGACGGATGTCACTTTTGCGCTTCGGATCTTCGGGGAGTTTACCATGAACGAGATACTCCACAAACGGTTGCCTCCAGTCTTGTTCTTTAATCTCGAGGACATGCACCGCATTGGTTTGAACTGGTACTTCGGGCGGACCCTCTTCTTCGGTGATTACGAATCTCTTGCAGACGGGGACGACGAGCGAACGTTCATCTGGAAACGGGAGTGTAGCTGCCAGATTTGCGAGTGCGTCAGCCTGCTGGTTGCGGTTTCGGGAAACATGCTGAATGGAAGCGGCCTTGAGTCTGCCGAGGAGCTCCACGGCCCGTGCATGCAACGGCACCAGGTCTTCTTTGTTGACTTCGTATGCCCCCAGGACTTGCTGGATCACGAGTTGGGAGTCTCCAAAAATCTCTAGTCCTCGAAGCTTCATTTCGTCGGCTAGCTTGAGACCGATAAGTAGGGCTTGATATTCTGCCACGTTGTTGGAACATGATTCCGATAGTAGGAATGAGAAAGGGAGTATTTCGTTGTCTGGAGTGACGAAGATGACTCCGGCTCCCGCTATGTCTTGCCTAGCTGCGCCGTCGAAGAACATTTTCCAGGACGGGGCGACGTCGACGGAGAACACTTCTTCATCTGGAAGATCTTCTGATAACTCCCATTCCGCTGGGAAAGGGTATTCCGCGAGGAAGTCCGCGAGGGCCTGACCTTTAACCGCTTTCTGTGGCACGAAGGTGATGTCAAATTCAAGTAGGAGCAGGGCCCACTTGGCCAGACGTCCGGAAAGCACTGGTCTCGACATGATGTACTTGAGTGGGTCAGCCTTCGAGACGAGTCTGATGGTGTGAGCGAGCATGTAGTGTTGCAGCTTTTTCGTGGCGAAGATGAGCACTAAGCAGACCTTCTCGATTGGGGAGTAATTCAGCTCTGCGCCAACGAGAGTGCGACTCAAGTAGTAGCAGGCTGTCTCTACGCCAAGTTCATTGTTCTGAGCCAGTAGTGCCCCCAAGGATTGCTCCTGGGCGGCAATGTAGAGGATGAGCGGCCTTCCTTGAACTGGTGCTGATAGAACTGGTGGCTTCAGTAGATATGCTTTGATGTTTTGGAGTGCCTCTTGGCACGCTTCATCCCATTTAAACGACGCTCCTTTCTTCATGAGGCGACTAAAAGGGTGGCACTTTCCGGCCAGGTTGGCGATGAACCTTCGGATATAGGCCAAGTGCCCTTGGAGGCCTCTGAGGTCTCGTACTGTCTTTGGTGCGGGCATATTGACGATAGCATCAATCTTGGATTGATCTATCTCAATGCCTCGATGTCGGACGACGAAGCCGAGGAACTTGCCTGAGGAGACTCCGAATGCGCACTTGAGCGGATTCATGCGGAGTTAGTACCTTCGAAGCCGTTTGAAGATTAGCTCGAGATCTTGTAGATGTGCCGACTTCTTCTTGGATTTCACTACGAGGTCGTCGACATAACACTCCACGTTTTGATGAAGAATGTCGTCGAAGATTTTCTGCATAGCTCGCTGGTAGGTGGCTCCCGCGTTCTTCAAGCCGAACGGCATTACCTTATAGCAGTAGATTCCTTTCGATGTGCGGAATGCCGTGAGCTCCTCGTCCTTGGGTGCCATCCGAATCTGATTGTAGCCCGATGATCCATCCATGAAAGTGAGCACCTCGTGACCTGTCGTAGCGTCCACCATTAGCTCCGTGATCGGCAAGGGAAAGTCATCCTTTGGACATGCATTGTTCAAGTCTCTGAAGTCCACGCACACTCGGATTTGGCCGTTCTTCTTTTTTACTGGGACGACACTAGAGATCCATGTCGGGTACTTGACCTCTCAAATGAAGCCGGCTTAGATCAACTTGTTGACTTTGCCTTCTATTTGGGGTACCAGTTCTGGTCAGTAGCGTCTTTGCCCTTGCTTGATGGCGCTGGCTCCGTGTTTGACGCTGAGCTAGTGCACTGCGATTTTGGGATCGAGGCCTGGCATCTCCTTGTAGGACCATGCGAAGACGTCTCTGTATTCTTTAAGCAGTTTGATGTATGCGGCTTCTTCCTCAGGGGTCAAGAGTATGCTGACGAATGTAGGCCGAGGCTTCGTCTCTGTGCCCAAGTTGATTTCCTTCAAGTCATCAACGGTGGACTGTCCCCCTTCTTCGAGGACTGGCGGGGCGTCGGGCAACTCGTCGTCCGAAGTAGAAGTATCACCGTTGTCGGGATCCGTAATGGAGATATGATGGACGGCCGCCATGGGTGGGTGGGTGGGTGTTGAGACGAAGTCCTCGATTAGCATTTCCAGATGATCGAACACTGACTTCTTCTTTGAGTGCTTAACTGGCCTGAGCCTTTCGAACACAGACATGCGTCTTCGATTCGTCTGGTTTCTACCACCTCTGATTTGCTTCTGGAGCAAGGCTTGGCATCGAGCTCTTTGTCGTCTTTTTTTGCTGTCGGGATGGCTTGCGTAGGAAGAGCTTGCATCGGAAATTGTCGATCCTTCAGCTGCTTCGTCTACCATCTTCGCTCCAATGTAGTTGGAGGTGAAGGTCTTATTCGCCGCGGTTCTGATGACCAATGGAGCTTGACTGGAGCCGATGCCTCGGCGGTTCGGGGGAATTTGTTCTCCGTTTTCAAACAGCCGAGCTTGCGTTCTCGTCATCCCATGTGGAGTTGCTGCTGGTGGAAGTGTGCCCATGGCGCTTTCTTCGTTGTAGCCGGCTCTGAACAGCAACTTGGCAGCGTTTTGCCCCCAACTCCCTTTCGGCTTGAATCCGAGTTGCTCGAGGTCTGCCGATTTGACAGGTTTACTTGGGTTCGGAGCTTGCGTCAGACTAGGTAATGGCACCGTCATTTCTTGCAGAGTGATGACATTGGCCTGAGATAACGATGGGGCCAGCTTCCTTGTCGGAGTAGAAGGCGATCGCTCGGATTTACGGAGCCACTGAGGCGCGAGACGCAGGACAGGCGTCGTTTGGATTGGCAACGGGGTATGTTGCATTGCTCTTGGCTCGGGACTGATGCGCATCCATTGCCTGGGTTTCGGCGTTCCTTGGACCTTGAGTCTCGCCTCGTCAGAAGGTGGCACCGGATTCGCGGGAAGTGGAGTCTTGTCCTTCTTTTCTTCTTCAATTTTCTGGACCCGAGGGGCTTTAGCTGGAAGAACTTCCGCGACCAGGCCCTTTGCTTGGTAGAACTTAGCGTCGGCCAAGTGTGCCTCGGCCTCGTTGAATGGCTTGTCGTCCGCAACTATGCACCTCTCCACGCCTTCTTCGTAGTACTTGAGGCACTGGTGCCAGGTGGATACCACGATGCCGTTCTCGTGTAGCCATGGTCTTCCTAACAGGAGACGATATGATGTCTGGCAATCGATGATGTGGAAGAGGACCGTTGTGTCCAGCGGGCCGATTGACAGCTTCAGGCGGATGATTCCGATAGTGGACTGTCCGTCCTGGTTGAACCCTTGAATGAGCAACTGACTCGGCGAGAGCTGGTCATTGGTAATGCCGAGTTGCCGCATTGTCTAGATAGGCATGATGTTGACGGCGGAGCCACAGTCCAACAGGATTCGGTTCACGGGCTTCTCCTTGATGTATCCCGAAACGTAAAGCGGCCGGTTGTGCAATCGCGTCCCGAGTTGCAGGTCCTTATCCGAAAAGGTAATCGTCGCATCACACGAGGCCACAACTCTACCCTTCTGGTCGTTCTTCCTCTTCCTTTTGTAGCTATCTGGATCGGCTAAGGCCGCAGCCATCGCCAGGCGAGCCTTCTTCGGGAGATGCAAAGCTTCTACGAGAGGCATGTGCAGGATTGCTTTGTCGCGAGAGGCGGTGCCCCCTTCGTTGGAGTTGTCTCCCTCATCGGTGGAGTCGCCTTCTTCAGAAGTTTCGCTTTTGTTCTTTCCTTCCGACGCCTTATAAACTTCGACCATGCAACAAGACACCTTGACGCGTTGGTCCATTGGGAGGAAGTGATCCGGGAAGAACTCTTGCAAGGTTGTCGGCTCTGGAAGACTCTGCTGAAGGAGATCGTCTTGGCTTGCTGGCGGCACTTTGAATGCCTTCCTCCCTGGAGTCTTGCTTTTCTTCTTGTAGGTCTTCCGCTTGGTGGACCTCCTCATCATGCGGTCTTGCTTGAGCTTCTTTTCTTGTCATGGCTTCCGTCGCCGTGGTAGCATGACCCATGCTTCTTCGTCGGTGGATTCTCCTCCGCTAAGATGATGATTGGCCGCAGCAACTGGTTCCCTCGAAGGCACTTGTTCTTCTGGAGGCTCTACTGGCTCGTCTTCCGATCCCCAGCTGGTAGGCTTGATTTCTTCAGCTGAAACCGATGGAGGCTTTGAATAGAGAGCGTAATAGTCAAACTTCCTCGAAGGCTGGCCCAGCAGACCGACTTCCGAATCTCCTTGCTCGTATCTTTCCCGAAGAGCGCGTTGGGACATAGCTTGACTGGAAGGGACTTGCTCTTCTTGAGGCTCCACTGGCTCGTCTTCCGATCCCCAGCCGGTGGGCTTGATTTCGTCGATAGAAACGGACGGAGGCCTTGAGTAGAGGATGTAATAGTCGAACTTCCCCGAAGGCTGGCCCAGCAGGCCGACTTCTGGATCTCCTTGCTCGTATCTCCTTTGGAGCGCTCGTTGGGACATAGCTTGACTGGAAGGGACTTGCTCTTCTCGAGGCTCCACTAGCTCGTCTTCCGATCCCCAGCCGGTGGGCTTGATTTCGTCGATTGAGACGGACGGAGGCCTTGAGTAGAGGACGTAATAGTCGAACTTCCTCGAAGGCTGGCCCAGCAGACCGACTTCTGGATCTCCTTGCTCGTATCACCTTTGGAGCGCTCGCTGGGATGCAGCATTGCTTGGAAGAGGTGCTGGCGTGAGCGACGGTTGCCCCCAGGGCAGTGGTGCTTCTTCCTCGGTGAGCGCAGGAGTACGTTGACGTCGCTTCGAGACTTTCGGCTGGGGAGTTGACTTACCGATTGGCGCCTGACGGTTGACGCGCAATTTGGGCATGCTTCGTCGAGCAGTAACGAGTACCGACGAGAAGGAGCCGAAGGTGATGGACGTCATGTTGGCCGTAGCAACCTCTCCGGAGTCGATCTCTACCTTCCCTTGCTTTGCGAGCGCCATGATTCTTTCTTTGAAGATGAAGCATCTTTCGATGGGATGACTTACCACCCGGTGGTATTTGCAGAAGAGAGTGTCGTCGACGCGATGCATCTGCTCGGGCCTCTTCGAAGGAGGAAGCTCTATCATCTTCTCTTGCAGCAGTTGGTCGAACATGGAGGAGACTTCCGAGTCTGGGAAGGGGTACTCCTTGGCTTCGAGCTCCTCGAGAGTCATCCTTTGTCTTGGCGGCGGAGGCGGTGGTATGGCGACTCCCTTCTTCTGATCTGGCTTGCCACCGATCTTGAGCGGTTTGGAGGTTGAAGCGACGTTAGCAACGTTGACTTGTTTCGGTTTCGGTGCCGGTGGCTTGTCCTTCTTCTCCATCTTCAAGAAGTCTTTGTTCTTCGAGTCCCCGCGGCTTGCTAGGCTGAGTTCCATGTCATGCGCCCGAGTTGCGAGTTCTTCGAAAGACCGAGTCTTGATACCTTTGAGGATGTAGAGCAGGCCCCAGTGCATGCCTTGGGTGCACATCTCGATGGCCGAGTCTTCAGACAAGCGGTCTCGTGAATTCAACGCGAGGTTCCTCCATCTGTCGATGTAGTCGATCACCGGCTCGTCCTTCCTTTGCTTGACTGTAGTAAGCTCGGTCATGCTGACGGTTCGTCTGGTGCTGTAGAAGCGGTTGAGGAACTCCCTCTCCATCTGATCCCAGCTGTCGATGGTCCCTGGAGGAAGATCAGCGTACCAGTCGAACGCGTTGCCTTTGAGGGTGCGAACGAATTGCTTCACCATCTCGTCGCCATATGTGCCGGCATTATTGCAGGTCTCGATGAAGTAGGCGACGTGCTGTCTTGGATTTTCCTTTCTGTCGAAGTGCTGGAACTTTGGTGGCTGGAATCCGACTGGGAAGCGTAGCTGCTGGATCCTCGCGGTGTAGGGCTTCGAGTATGCTGCCGTGATCGGAGGAAGGCCACTGCCGTGAGAACGCATCATGTCGGCTATCAACGCTTGGACTTGCTGAGCATTCATCGTTGCCGTTGCCGGAGGTTGTGTGGCCATCGAGGCTGGTACTGGGGAGACGACTTCCACAGGGACGGGAGCCGAGGAGAGCGCTGGAGTAACTGCTTGAATCGTCGGAACAACTTCTGCAGGAGCGGGAGTTGAAGACGGAACTGGAGCGGCCACTGGAGAAACGACGGGTTGGCCGACTGCTGCAGCATCCTTTGCGCTTAGCTTTTGGAGCAGAGTGTTGATGTGACGATCCTTCTCCTCCATCAGCCGAGTAATCTGCGCCATGTGCTCGCTCATCTGCATGACTTGGAGCTGAAGAGCGGACGGAGGATGGTGACGGAGAACGTCTCGGTGTTGCATGTTCGCATCCTCGCCGTCATCATCGGAGACGTAGTTACGCCGACTTGGTTCTGGCTGATGATTGATGTTTGCCCCCTGCAGAGGAGGTGCAACGTTCGCTGGAGAACCCGAACGGGCTCGGGGCTGGGGCTGGTCCTCCCCAAACTTCTAGACATGGACTCCAGGATCGAGGCTCGTTTCTTCATGTACCAGGGCCTCGTCGGCGCTTTGGCAAGCATCTTCGGTAGTAGCTTCTGGCACGAAGACGTTCGCAAGAGTCCGAGTACGCCGAGTGTAGATGCGTACCAACGGTGGAGGATCACCCTCCGGAATTACTGGATCACCGTGTCGGAGTAGAGGAGATTCGGCGATTGGTGAGAGGCTTGGAGCAAACGCATCGTTGTTTGTCTCGGCCATTGCAAACTTCAAGCAGCTTCTTCAACCGTACGGATGAAAGGAGAAAAGGTCCCACCGGGCGTGCCAGAAATCTGTGGCGCTGGAAAAAGCACGGGTCGTCTTTATTGCGCAAAACCAGATTACAAGTGTGGCCGGGACCCGGGTGGCTCAGGTGTAGCGAGTCCGGGTTGTGGCGAGTTTTGATCAGGGGATTGTGGGAAAGATCTTCTGGAGGATCCCTTTGATCCGTGTCTCCATGTGGTGTTCGTGCGAGAGCTCTGAAGGGGCTGCCCAGGACAGGGGTCTTTACAGGGTGAGGGTTTTGGAGAGGCTAAGGAATGTCCGTCGTCGCTTTGTCCCTTCTGTGCTTCGCGCTTTCTCGGCTAGGGGGTTTTCCGGCTTCGTTCCTCGGTTTTCGTGTCTTCCTCGCTCCTTGCTTGACCTCGACGTCCTTGATCGTCGGTTCGCGGCGTCGATCGTGCTTTTGGCGTCGGCTTTGGCTTCGGCTTTTTGGCTTTGGCTTGGCTCCGGCGTGGCTCTGGCTTTTGCTTTGCTTCGGTGCTTGCACTTGGACGTAGCCGGGAGAGACTTGCGATGCTTTTGTTCTTCCGGACTTCGCGTCGTATCGGCTAGAACGTGCGGTGCTTTTGCTCGTGACCAGCGTAGTCGCTTGGCTTTGGCACTTGCATTACTTTAGCGCGGGCTTTACTGGGGCTTTGCTTTGGCTTCTTGCGTTGGCTTTAGCTTCAGCGTCAACTCGATCTTCTTCTTCGAACGACGTGGGCTACTTCTCCGGTGCTTCGACGGTTTGTGTGTCGGCTGGACTTCTCTTCTTCTCCGGGCTTCTTTGGCGTGATCGGAGTCGAAGGATGCTTTCGAAGATGGCGGGGGTAGCACCAATCTCCGTGCGACGATTGTGGCATCGGCTTTTGTTGATGAAGACGACGAGAGTAGCGACGGTCTCCGTGCGACGGTTGTAGCGTCAGCTTTTGTTGATGAAGACGACGAGGGTGACGACGGTCTCCGTGCGACGGTTGTAGCGTCGGCTTTTATTGATGAAGACGACGGGGTAGCGACGCTTCAGACGATCTGCTCCAGGCTTTCTTCTTCGTGGATGGCGCAAGCGTTTGTCGAAGACGACGGGGTGATGACGCTTTGTTTCTCTCCTCCGGGCTTTGGAGCTTGATCGGGATCGAGGATTTGTTGGAGCCGACGGGGTAGTGCCGCTCCGAGCTTCTTCTCCGGCCTTTGCTTCTGGCGTCTTCGGAGTCGAAGGGTCTTCTTCTCCGAGCATTCTTGTTCGTGTACGGAGTCAAAGTCTTGATCTTCGTGTGCAAGGGTCTTCACGTTGATGAGAGCTTTCGGTAAGCCAATCCCGACAGGGCAGGCTTGACCGTGCCCCGTGAAGCCTTGGGTCGATGAAGGAGCGTCTCCTCTTCTGCAGAGCTCCCGCGCTTCGTCTTCAGTCTTCAACCATCGACCCGTTGAATCTTCCCCCACCCCCTCTATTTATAGGCAAAGGGGTGGGGAGAGAGATATGGGAACTTTTTAATTTTAAATCCCTTTTGTATCTCTCTCATAATTACCCTGGATTTATTCATCCATTGATGAGGGGAATAATGTTTATTTGTTTTCCTTTTCTGGCGAGGCAATTATGGCTGGATTTCGCACACGAAATCGATGGCGATCGGGCGCTTCGTCTTGTGCGTCGGATCGAGGGATCGGCGCAGATCCGCGTGTGTGCAGACGTCATACGCAACCTCCCCCCGCGCATGGCGGTACTTATTTCCTTTTCTTCCTTTTCTTTCTTTTCTTTCCTTTTCTTTTCTTTCTTTTCTTTTCTTTCCTTTTCTTTTCCTTCCTTGCAGGGCCGGCCGGCCCCTCCATGGGGTTCGGGTCCTAGTAGGGCCGGCCCCATGGGGTTCGGACCCTAGTAGGGGCCGACCCCTTTTAAGCGTGGGGTCCGCCTCCCTTGTGCTGGGTGTGAATCGGGTCTGGGTCCGCATCGGTGCGTGCAAGTCGAGTCCGCGCGTCTGGTTTGCATCCGCGTCGGCCCACATAAGTCGGGTTCGGGTCCGACGAAATTCGTGTGTCTACAATGGGTCATGCTACCACGGCGACGAAAGCCATGGCAAGAAAAGAAGCTCAAGCAAGACCGTGTGATGAGAAGGTCCACCAAGCGGAAGACCTACAGGAAGAAAAGCAAGACTCCAGGGAGGAAGGCATTCAAAGTGCTGCCAGCAAGCCAAGACGATCTCCTTCAGCAGAGCCTCCCAGATCAGACAACCTTGCAGGAGTTCTTCCCGGATCACTTCCTCCTAGTGGACCAACACATCAGGATGTCTTGTTGCATGGTCGAAGTTCATGAGGCGTCGAAAGAAAAGAACGAAAGCGAAACTTCTGAAGAAGGCAACTCCACCGATGAGGGAGACGATTCCGATAAAGGGGGCACCGCCTCTCACGACGAAGCAATCCTGCACTTACCGCTCGTAGAAGATTTGCATCTTCCGAAGAAGGCTCGCCTGGCAATGGCTGCGGCCTTGGCCGACCCAGACAACTACAAGAGGAAAAGGAAGGATGACCAGAAGCGCAAAGCTGTGGCCCCGTGTGATACGACGATAACCTTTTCGGATGAGGACTTACAACTCGGGACACGGTTGCATAACCGGCCTGTCTACGTTTCGGGATACATCAAGGAAAAGCCAGTGAATCGAATCCTGTTGGACTGTGGCTCCGCCGTCAACATCATGCCTATCCAGACAATGCGGCAACTCGGTATCACCAACGACCAGCTCTCGCCAAGTCAGTTGGTCATTCAAGGGTTCAACCAGGGCGGACAGTCCACCGTCGGAATCATCCGTTTGAAGCTTTCCATCAGCCCGCTAGATACAATGGTCCTCTTCCACATCATCGATTGCCAGACGTCATATCGCCTCCTGTTAGGAAGACCATGGCTGCACGAGAATGGCATCGTGGTATCCACCTGGCACCAGTGCCTCAAGTACTACGAAGAAGGCGTGGACAGATGCATAGTTGCGGACGACAAGCCATTCAATGAGGTCGAGGCACACTTGGCCGATGCTAAGTTTTACCAAGCAAAGGGCCTAGTCGCGGAAGTTCTTCCAGCTAAAGCCCCTCGAGTCCAGAAAATTGAAGAAGTAAAGCAGGATAAGACTCCTCTTCCCGCAAATCCAGTGCGACCTTCCGACAAAGCAAGACTTGAGGTCCAAGAAGCACCGAAATTTAGACAAAGGATGCGCATCAGCCCCGAGTCAAGAGCCGTGCAACATACCCCATTGCCCGCCCAAGCGACGCCAGTCCTGTGTCTCGCGCCTCAGTGGCTCCGTAAATCCGAGCGATCGCCTTCTACTCCGACAAGGAAGCTGGCCCCGTCGTTATCACAGGCCAATGTCATCACCCTGCAAGAAATGACGTTGCCATTACCCAGTCTGACGCAAGCTCCAAACCCGAGCATACCTATCGAATCAGTCAACCCAAATCAGCTTGGATTCAAGCCGAAAGGGAGTTGGGGGCAAAATGCTGCTAAGTTGCTGTTCAAAGCTGGCTATGACAGAGAAAGCACCATAGGCACACTTCCCCCAGCAGCAACTCCACATGGGATGACGAGACCTCAAGCTCGGCTGTACCAAAACGGTGAACAAATTCTCCCGAACCGCCGAGGCATCGGCTCCAGTCAAGCTCCGTTGGTCATCAGAACCGCAGCAAAGAAGACCTTCACCTCGAACTACATCGGGGCGAAGATGGTAGACGAAGCAGCTGAAGGATCGACAATCTCCGATGCACGCTCTACCCACCCCAACCGTCCCGACAGCAGAAGAAGACGACGACAGGCTCGATGTCAAGCTTTGCTCCAGAAGCAAATCAGAGGTGGTAAAAACCGATCGAATCGAAAACGCACGTCTGTGTTCGAAAGACTCAGGCCAGTTAAGCAATCAAAGAAGAAGTCAGTGTTCGATCGTCTGGGAATGCCAATCGAGGGCTTCGTTTCAACACCCACCCACCCACCCATGGCTGCCGTCAATCATATCTCCATTACGGATCCCGACAACGGTGATACTTCTACTTCGGACGACGAGTTGCCCGACGCCTCGCCAGTCCTCGAAGAAGGGGGGTAGTCCACCGTTGATGACCTGAAGGAAATCAATTTGGGTACAGAGACGGAGCCTCGGCCTACATTCGTCAGCACACTCTTGACCCTTGAGGAAGAAGCCGCATATATCAAACTGCTTAAAGAATACAGAGACGTCTTCGCATGGTCCTACAAGGAGATGTCAGACCTCGATCCCAAAATCGCAGTGCATCAGCTCAGCGTCAAACACGGAGCCAGCATCATCAAGCAAGGACAAAGACACTACCGACTGGAACTGGTACCCCAAATAGAAGGTGAAGTCAACAAGTTGATTGAGGCCGGCTTCATCCGAGAGGTCAAATACCCGACGTGGATCTCTAGCATCGTCCCAGTCAAAAAGAAGAACGGCCAAATCCGAGTGTGCGTGGACTTCAGAGACTTGAACAACGCAAGTCCAAAGGACGACTTCCCCTTGCCAATCACGGAGCTAATGGTGGACGGGACGACAGGTCACGAGGTGCTAACTTTCATGGACGGATCATCAGGCTATAATCAGATTCGGATGGCACCCAAGGACGAGGAGCTCACGACATTCCGCACACCGAAAGGAATCTACTGCTATAAAGTAATACCGTTCGGTTTGAAGAACGCAGGAGCCACCTATCAGCGAGCTATGCAGAAAATCTTCGACGACATTCTTCATCAAAATGTGGAGTGTTATGTCGATGACCTCGTGGTAAAATCCAAAAAGAAGTCGGCACATCTACAAGATCTCGAGCTAATCTTCAAACGGCTTCGAAGGTACCAACTCCGCATGAATCCACTCAAGTGCGCGTTCGGGGTCTCCTCAGGCAAGTTCCTCGGCTTCGTCGTCCGATATCGTGGCATTGAGATAGATCAATCCAAATTTGATGCTATCATCAATATGCCCACACCAAAGACAGTGCGAGACCTCAGAGGCCTCCAAGGGCACTTGGCGTATATCCGAAGATTCATCGCCAACCTGGCCAGAAAGTGCCACCCTTTTAATCACCTCATGAAGAAAGGAGCACCGTTCAAATGGGATGAAGCCTGGCAAGAGGCACTCCAAAACATCAAAGCGTATCTACTGAAGCCACCAGTTCTGTCAGCACCAGTTCAAGGAAGGCCGCTCATCCTCTACATTGCTGCCCAGGAGCAATCCTTGGGGGCACTCCTGGCTCAGAACAATGAACTTGGCATGGAGACAGCGTGCTGCTACTTGAGTCGCACTCTCGTCGGCGCAGAGCTGAATTACTCCCCAATCGAGAAGGTCTGCTTAGCGCTCATCTTTGCCATGAAAAAGCTGCGACATTATATGTTGGCTCACACCATCAGACTCGTCTCGAAGGCTGACCCCCTCAAGTACATCATGTCAAGACCAGTGCTTTCCGGACGTCTGGCCAAGTGGGCCCTACTGCTACTTGAATTCGACATCACCTTCGTACCACAGAAAGCGGTTAAAGGGCAGGCCCTCGCGGACTTCCTCGCAGAATACCCTCTTCCGGCGGAATGGGAGTTATCAGAAGATCTCCCAGATGAAGAAGTGTTCTCCATCGACGTCGCCCTATCCTGGAAAATGTTCTTCGACGACGCAGCTAGGCAAGACATAGCGGGAGCCGGAGTCATCTTCATCACTCCGGACAACGAAATACTCCCCTTCTCATTCCTACTATCGGAATCATGTTCCAACAACGTGGCAGAATATCAAGCCCTGCTCATCAGTCTCGAGCTGGCCGACGAAATGAAGCTTCAAGGACTAGAGATTTTTGGAGACTCCCAACTCGTGATCTAGCAAGTTCTGGGGGCATACGAAGTCAATAAAGAAGACCTGGTACCGTTGCATGCGCGGGCTGTGGAGCTCCTCGGCAAACTCAAGGCTGCTTCCATTCAGCACGTCTCCCGGAACCTCAACCAGCAAGCTGACGCACTCACAAATCTGGCGGCTACACTCCCGTTTCCAGAAGAACGTTCGCTGGTCGTCCCCGTCTACAGGAGATTCGTGATCACCGAAGAGGAAGGTCCGCTTGAAGTACCAGTTCAAACCAACGCGGTGCATGTCCTCGAGATTAAAGAACAAGACTGGAGGCAGCCGTTTGTGGATTATCTCGTTCATGGTAAACTCCCCGAATATCCGAAGCACAAATGTGACATCCGCCGAAGGTCTCTAAGGTTCTACCACTTCAACGGCGAGCTATACCGACGAAGCTACGATGGCACACTTCTGAGGTGCCTCGTGAAAGAAGAAGCAGAAGCCACGCTGGAAGAAGTACACGCTGGAATCTGCGGATCGCACCAGTCCGGTCCGAAACTTCACTTCCGCGTTAGGAGGATGGGATACTACTGGCCTACCATGATCAAGGACAGCCTGGAGTACATGAGAAGATGTCAAGTTTGCCAGATGCACGGGGACTACATCCGTCAACCTCCGGAGCCTTTGCACCCAACAATCGCGTCTTGGCCCTTCGACGGATGGGGACTCGATATCGTCGGTCCCCTGCCCAAGTCATCCAAGCAACATCTCTATATTTTGGCGGCAATGGACTACTTCTCTAAGTGGGCTGAAGCAACGCCTCTGCGGGAAGTTACAAAGCACTCCGTCATCAGCTTTATCCAGAATGACATCATCTTCCGTTATGGAGTCCCCCACTACATCGTAACAGATAACGGGAAGCAGTTCAAGAATACCGCCGTCAGCCAGTTCTGCGCATTGTACAACATTAAGCAGAATTATTCGACGATGTACAACGCTCCGGCCAACGGTCTGGCAGAAGCCTTCAATAAGACTCTGTGCAAACTGCTGGAGAAAACCGTCTTGAAGATAAAGAAAGATTGGCACGAACGCATGGGCGAAGCACTATGGGCTTACCGGACGTCCTTCTGCACGCCGACGCAAGCAACACCGTACTCTCTCGTCTATGGTGTGGAAGACGTTCTTCCGCTCGAGCTCCAGATCCCGTCGCTCAGGATAGCAATCCAGGAAGGCCTCACCAGTAACGACAATGCCCAGCTCCGCCTAGCAGAATTGGAAGCATTGGACGAAAGATGCCTCGAAGCTCAAGAGCGTCTGGAGTGTTATCAGGCCAGGCTCTCTCGCGCCTTCAACAAGAAGATCCGTCCTCGATCATCCCAGATAGGGGAACTAGTGCTGGCAGTCAAACGCCCCATCATCCTCTCGCATCGAGGAGGGAAGAAATTTGATGCCAAATGGGATGGCCCGCACTCCGTCAAGGAAGTCTACTCCAACGGTGCCTATCTCCTCACCACGCCAGAAGGGCTGACACTCGGCCCTATCAACGGCAAGTACCTCAAAAGGTACTATGCCTAAAACAAGGCCACACCCCTTGTATCAAAAAAAAAAAAAAAAACTACGTGCGACTTGATCTCCCTTAGGGGGTACGTAGGCAGCCTGAGAAGTTACTTCAGGTTCAGTCCGACCAAAAGAAAAAGTCAACAATGGTCCATGCAAAAGATGTGGCAAAACGAGGCGATATTATTAGATAATGAAGAAAAGGCGATACATGGTATAGGTCCCGAAAAGAAAGCTACAATAAAACAAGGAACAACTAAAAGAAGGTGTCCAGAGCTCAAAGACGGCGTAGTAACTCCTCTCTAGTCGCCTCCACTCGTTGAAGTTCCACGGGGCGAGTGGCCAGAAGCTCACGACGGGTCACCAAGTCCGACTGCTACTTTAAGTAACTCGCCTTCAAAGCACTCTCCGCGGCCTCGGCTCGCTCCAGACGAGACTCCACCTTTCGAAGTGAGGCGTGCATAGAACCTATCTTCCTCTGAGTCTTCGACAGGCTGGAAGCGGCCTCCGCAAGTTGGAGCTCTGACTGACTTAGACTCGCCTCAGCAGCCTCCAACTTAGAAGGGGAGCTCCCTTCTAGCAAAGCTCGCCGGGATCGATAAGCCTCGCTATCAGTCACAAGCAGGGCCATCTGAGCGACGAAAGAAGAGCTATCGACTTTGAACTCCTCCAGGCTCGTGCAAAACTCCGCACCGTCCATCGACCACCAGTCCTGGAGGGTGCCAAAGCCAGTATTTTGGAAAGGCTCCAACGTCGACTTGATATACTGCCGGCAGCTCGCAAGAAGGAACTCTGAGACTCTGCTCCTCGGCCTTAAATCCGGGCGAGGTGCCTCGGAGTAGGTAGGCAAGACCTTCCCTCCCACGTCAGCCGCGACAGGAGCCGCCTACGCCAACGAGGGTGGCAGAACCGGAGAAACCGCCGCTACCGCTGCAACAACCGTCTCCTCCAACGGGCACGAGGGTACAGTAACTGGGGAGTGCCGCTTGTCGACGCTCGAAACTTCAGCCTCCTCGTGGAAAGACAAAGCGTCAACGTCGATGCCATCCAGGTCGATATCGCTACTAGGAAAGTTCTCCCCGCAAAGTCCAAGGAGATCCAGATCATCCGGAGGGATGTCTAGCCCACAGGCCCCAGGCACTTCCTGCGCAGCGCCAGTAGACGAATGCCCGAGAGACGCCTTCGGAAAGTTCTCCCCGCGCTCTACCACTATAACAGAATCTGGTCAAAAGAAGATACAATACTCAGCGTGATGGAACTTCCCGAACAAAGAAGACAAATAAAATAAAGAGAACTCCATACCTGTGAGGTCAGATGAAGCAGCCCTAGACGGAGGGATCACCTCATCTTTCAGAAGTCCAGGCTCCTCGGTATCCTCCACCAGACAAGGGACCCTTGGAACCATCCCATGAGGAATGCAAACCTTTCTTCTTTTGGGAGGGACACCCTCAACGGCGGCCTTCGAGAAACAAGATGCCCCAGGGGCACTAGTAAGCTCGGCATCTAACAACGGAGCTGAAGAAGGGACACGACGAGCACTGGAAAGACGACTACAGCTCCTCTGCGCCCTCTGAAGCCCCAGTCGGAGGTGGCGGTCCTCCACTCCCGCAGAATGGTTAAAACAGAAATTTCTAAACTCGCTGCTCGCCAAGACGTCGACCGGGAAACTCGTAAGCAAAAGGGAAACTCGCCCTTCAATCCACTTGCAGTACTCCGGAGTGGCGGCATCCCGAAACCCGGATTTGGTCCCGGGAAAGAAGCTGCTGCCAGTCAATCGAGCGTAGAGAGAAGTCCAGAGGCGGTAACCCTCCTGCGGACTGATGCGCCCCTGCAACTGCTGAGGCATGCTAGGAACTTCCTGTCGAAATCCCTGCTGGCGAGCGAAGCGGTAAGGGGAGTACTGCTCCACCTCCACCACGTCCCCCTTTCGCCAAACCAAGTAGCCAGGGCGGCAACTGACCATGTTCCAGTATAGGTGGTCCGGGAGCTTCTCGTTGTCGTAAACAGTCGACCTCTCCAAAGGCAATACCGAATGCTCCGACAGGAATTCAAAATCGGCGCTTCCCATCTTCCTCAAAAGGGTGCGAGCACACTCCCTCGGACGCTCCCAACTGATAAAGGCATTTAAAATCCCCCCTATCCCGGGCAGGAACGACAGGTCGGCTGGATGCCCGCGTCTGGCGAAAATCCCCTTTGGAAAATGCAGAGCTATCCAGCCATACAAGTAGTGCAAGGGTCCGAACGCAGCGGATCGGCCAAGCTCCTCCTTGGCCTTATCCGAGCTGGACAAGTCCCATGTAATACCCGGTACTCTAGGTTTGTTTTTGCTTAGGGCAGACCAGATTCATCCTTTTATTAGTATTATATTTCTGGAATATTATATTCGACCCCGCATAAATGTTGTTGATGCTATTTATTGAACTAGAGCAAGACCGGACAATGGATCCAGGGTCCGGGTCGCGAGGCGACAGCTCTCAGTATGCAAGTGTTTTGGTGCACAAAAAAAAAAAAACTTAACATATATAATTAATTAATTAAGTCGTTGTTTTAGCGGGTCAATCGGATCCGGCGAGGTTCGCGTGCCGGAGGGTCGTGACACGACGTGGGTTCGTGTGCGAGTCGGGCTGATGAACTAAGAGAAAAAAAAATGATAATAATAAAATAAATAAATTAAAAACAAAAACAAAATCTAAATCCAAATCCAAACCCAACCCAAAACCCAAACCCAAACCCGTTCCCCCTCTCTCTCCCTCTCCCTCTCAACCCACCCGAACCCGAACCCGACCCAATCCCAACCCAGCTCTCTCTCTCTCTCTCTCTCTCCCTCTCCCTCTCATCTCACCCTCTCCCTCACATTCCGATCTCTCTCCCTCTCTCTCAGATCTCCCTCTCTCTCACCCGATCTCACTCTCTCTCTCTCTCTCTCTCTCTCTCTCTCTCTCTCTCGGATCTCTCTCCTCTCTCTACCCGATCTCCCTCCCCAACGGCCGCCGCCCCCCTTGACCTAAGCCCTGCCGCCCCTCCATCACATCAGCAGCCCGCCGCCCTATTTTGTTGACCTCGCTGCCGGCCCCTCCTCCGTCACCCTTTGCTAACCAGCCACCATAAGGCCATAGCCTCTCTCTGCCGCCCCAAATCCCGCAGATCCCGCCCCGGATCATGCCTGTACCGGCCGCCGCCCCCTTTGTCCTATAAAAACCCTAACCCGCTCCGATCTCACACTCCACTCCTCTCCGATTTGTCCCTCCCTCCCTCAGCTCCCTCTTTCTTCCTCCCGGTCTCCCCATCTATCACTTTTTCTATTGATATCTCTCTCTTTCTCTTCGACCTCTCTGCTTTTTGGTGTCGGTGTGCAGCCGACCGGGACAGAGGCAACCGACACTGAAGAAGGACAGCCGGCCGGAGTGAGGAATCCGATCAGGTCAGTCCCTCTTTCCCCCCTTCGTTTCTCTCTTTTTGGTTCCTTCAAGACCAGCAGTCGCCCCCTTGGTTTTCTTTTTTTTTTTTTATCATCTTTTGCCAGGGCTGCCGGCCATGTGGCCGGTGACGGGCAGCCAACGGAGTCCAACCAAGCCATGCCAGCCCCCCTTTTTTTTTTTTTTGAGTCGCAACTGCCATTGCACCGAGCGCCAACGATTGGTGACCAATCGGCGGTCCGGTCAACCCCGTTGTGTTTAATCATAGTCAACAAAGTCTTGTGTCACTGACTTCGATCCATCGGATCATGCGATTCAGTAGCAATCTTGTTGAAGGCTGTGTAATTCCATTTTGGCTCCATAATCTCCGTACCCGTAGGAGAATCAATAGGCCCAAACCCTATAATGCCCCTTCGATGTACCGATAGCACGTTTAAGTATGATATAATTTTTTTTTAATGTTGATGTGGCTCTGATCGCACTCGGCCATGAAATCGATCCTTGTGACCATCCTTGACGCAACAACACTTTTTGGTTGTCTTTGTTGGTCGTGGGTACGACTCGTGCCAATTGTCCCTATTTTATGTAAACCTTCGTACCAATGTGAGCACGACAACACACTATCGAGTGGCCCTCGTGCCCATCTTGCCTACTTGTAAATAGAACGAAAAGGGCATAGTATTGCTCATCCTTCTTAGCTTAAATTCGGTGGGCTCAATGAATTATGATTGTACCTGTCAACCCGTATCCCCATATGCTCGAGGGCATCTCTAACGGATGACATGGAACCCCGAACCTTGGCTTAAACCTTTTATAGATGCATATATTTAAATTGATATAATTGATATAGTAGTAAAATAAATGTCTACAACATGGCAGTTCATGACCGTGACGATCCAGCTGAATACGGTATGAAGGTCAACTGGTAGAAAGATCAATTGAACAATCAGAAATATCGATTTCTTATCACAAAATCTAAGGCAAGTATTCACTTGCTCTGAGGTTATTTTCAAATTATGTTTTCGTACGCATAGTTTGTGATTTTTGTAAATGATTCCTCGTATGTTGTATAATATAACCATGAGTCGTATGTTGATTAATATTAAACTATGGTGATATGTTGGGTTTAGTATGGTTCAATTAGAATTGTATGGTTTAGTTCCTAATGCTGTTGAGTAACACTCTGGTTGAGACCCGTGCTCACTAAATGATTGAAAACGACTAAACACTGTATATATATATGATACATGGTTAGTACTATGTCATATACTATTGTAAACCATTATAACGTGCCTTTAAACATATTATAATTAATAGTGAATGCAATATTGGATGAGAGTTGAAAAGCCAGTAGCTAAGTGGTAGATCATAATATATTTTTCTTTCTCTCAGATTGTTTATTATTAAGTTACGCTCTCTTTCATCTTGTTATATTAAAACTCATTTCAAAGACACCCTCTCGCACACACGCACCCCCTTAGAGCGGGGGTTTACTTGCCAGTCAGTGGTTGGGACTGACCCCGTTTGGGGCTCTACTCTCTCCACGAGCAGACTTTCTTGCAACTGCGGAGTATAGTGGCAGTGGCAGAGTTAGTAGCTGTAGTTTTCTTTTTTTTACAATAGTCATTTGTAGATATTATGTTATATTTATTGGGACTGTATCATGAATATTAGAATGAGAATATTATTCGGTTTAGTATTGTTAGTGTAGATAGTGATTGAAATGATCCAGTTGTAAAGCTCTTTTGGGTAGGCCTCACCTCAAGGCCCAAGCTTAGGATAGATCACTTTAAAATATAATAAGGCATAAGTGACCTAAAAATTTAACCTTGTAGATAGGACCCTCAGACTAGCCTACTCGTGTGGCAGGGAGTGAGTGAGGATACCTGGCTCGCCGACGGAGGCTTGAGCTTAGAGTCGTACTTCCGTAGCGAAAAATCCTGACAACGTTTAATGGCATCGACGTGCCATAAATATATAGATATATAAAAAAAAAAATGTAGAAATAAGCCCTGAGATTTTTAAAATTAGTTTAGTATTATGGCCATAACCCAACCCTTCATCTCTTTTTCCCCTCACACCTCAGAAATTGACATTCAAATTTCTGGGGCGTGACAGCTGGTATCAGAGCCTAGGGATATGATTCTAGGGACTTAAGATTATAGGAGTCAAAGTTTAGATCTGGAAGTAGTTTTCTAATGTAGATAGTGATTTTGCAGATTGCGGGTACTAGAAGCGGCAACGGTGCGGGGTCGTCCGCTGAGCCTGATGGCACAATAAGGATGATAGAGATGCTCCAGGGGATGACCACCGTGGTCCAGCAGCAGCAGGTTGCTATTAACCAGCAACAGACGGCTGCTCAGCAGCAGGCCGAGCTAGCTCAAGCTGCCCTTGCCCAAGCCCAGGCTCGTCAGCAGGCCGAGGGCGAGCGGCATGGAAAATTACTGAAGGACTTTAAGGCGATGGGACCACCGAGCTTCAAGGGTGAGCCAGACCCGTTAGAGGCTGATCGATGGTTCCAGCAGGTTGAGAAGATACTTAACGCATTGGGCATCATCGACGATAGGAGAGTCACTTTCGCTTCATACCAGTTCGAGGCTGAGGCAGACTTCTGGTGGCAGACAGTCAAGCGTACCAGAGCTGCAGATCGAGGAGGGATCACCTGGCAGGAGTTCGAAGAACTCTTTCGAAAGAAGTTTTTTACAGTTACCGTGCAGTACCGGATGGAGATGGAGTTCTTAGCCCTTAACCAGGGGTCTCGTGCTGTGGCACAGTATGAGGCCAAGTTTTCGGAGCTTTCTAGATATGTCCTGCACCAAGTAGCAACTGATGCCCGAAAGGCCAGACATTTTGAGCATGGCCTAAAGCCGGAGATCAGAGGAAAACTTTCTGCATTCTTAGGTCAGTCTTATGAAGAGGTGGTTAATCGAGCATTGGCTGTAGAGTGCGAAATAGAGGAATCTGGGAGATTCCTAGAAGGGCATCAGGAAGAGTACTGCAACAAGCGACAAAAGGCTTCAACCAAATCTCAAGATGATATTGAAGGAGGAAAAGGTCAGGAGCAGCTATTATATCATAACTGCAGATGAGAGGCCCATGTTCGAAAGGAATGCCCGTTGAAGGGGGTATGCTACATCTGTGGCCAGAGTGGCCACAAGAAGAGAGAGTGTCCTTCTTTACGAACTTAATGTAATAATCAATCACGTAGGTTTTCATTTGTATTTTAGTAATAATATTGTTGAGTTGAGTTTTTATCTAGATATCGCAAGAGAATTTTATACTTGGTGGGTGTTAGACTTTTATGTGGTTGTGTGCGTCGTGCATTTGAATGGGGTAACTTTGAGGAGTTATTTTGAGAGCAAATTATGTGATAAGATCCAAATGAGAATTTGGTGAGGTACTGTTCCTACTGGGGACTTTGGCATGTTAGGGTTGCATTGTCCAGAATTAGGACGTTGACAGTTGTACTGAGTAGATAGTAGTGGCAACGATCGTTGGACCTAATGATTTTTCATATAGGTAGGTGATCTTTGGCTTTGAGAAATCGTAGTAAGGGAATTACTTTTTCTTATGTCACTGTAGGAGGAAATTAGGATTTCTTGATTTCCATTGACCTTTAGTATTAGAGACTTAGCCGGTGTTTAGGATTCCTTGATTTCTGTGACCTTTAGTACTAGAAACCTAGTCGGTGTTTTAGGATTGTCCATTACTTTCTCTTTGCTAAATTTCTTCGATCCACATGAGTCTTTCTTGTTTGATGTTTATGGTATGAATGCTCTTTTAGAATGGATCCCTCTAATAATAATGCAGACCCTTGAGAATAATGGTTTCAAAGAGTGCACCAGGAGGTGGAATGTGGTGGTTAGAATTCTTATGGTTAGCGGATTATGCATTGTCTCGATAGAGACTCTCGTAGTAAGATACGCACTGTTCCTTGGGAACTTTGGCGGTGGGTTATGACTGTTCGGTAGAGGACATAGTGAGGCTACGCACTTTCTCTTCGGAGGATTTGGCGGATACATACGCACTGACTTTTTAGAGGCTTTGGCGGCTATGCACTTTCTCTTCGGAGGATTTGGCGGATACATACGCACTGACTCTTCGGAGGCTTTGGTGGCTACGCACTTTCTCTTCGGAGGATTTGACGGATACATACGCACGTTCTCTTCGGAGGATTTGGCGGATACATACGCACTGACTCTTTAGAGGCTTTGGCGGCTACGCACTTTCTCTTCGGAGGATTTGGCGGATACATACGCACTGACTCTTCGGAGGCTTTGGCAGCTACGCACTTTCTCTTCGGAGGATTTGGCGGATACATACGCACTTTCTCTTCGGAGGATTTGGCGGATACATACGCACTGACTCTTCGAAGGCTTTGGCGGCTACGCACTTTCTCTTCCGAGGATTTGGCGGATACATACGCACTGACTCTTCGGAGGCTTTGGCGGCTACACACTTTCTCTTCGGAGGATTTGGCGGATACATACGCACTGACTCTTCGGAGGCTTTGGCGGCTACGCACTTTCTCTTCCGAGGATTTGGCGGATACATACGCACTGACTCTTCGGAGGCTTTGGCAGCTACACACTTTCTCTTCGGAGGATTTGGTGGATACATACGCACTGACTCTTCGGAGGCTTTGGCGGCTACGCACTTTCTCTTTCGAGGATTTGGCGGCGGAGGATTTGGCGGATACATACGCACTGACCCTTCGGAGGCTTTGGCGGCTACACACTTTCTCTTCGAAGGATTTGGCGGATACATACACACTGACTCTTCGGAGGCTTTGGAAATTGGTTACACAGTCCGGTTGAGACTCACGGGAAAAAGTACACTGGCTAGATGACAGTGATGTTAAGATGAAGTTGCGATAATTGAGTACGAGAAGGATGTTAGTGGTAATGTCAAGGGAATTTCTATATTTATGAAATTTGAAAATGCTTTATCAGTTAGGACCTTAAGAGTAGTCCCTGTTTAGCTGCTTCACCATGTCTTGTTTCTAGTTGATTACCGTCCTAGTAAACTTTTATCATTTCAGTTTCTTCTGACTGACTTTCATTAGTACTCAGTAGGTTCAGGTTTATACTAGGGCTATTAGATTTCTAATAGGTAACTTCTTCAACTAAATCAGAGTTGTTTTAGCCTAGAACTAATCATCCAACTACGTAGTGTGTATTATGTCATATCCTAGTTTTCAGCTCTTTTCTGTCATTATGTTAATTATTCTCTTGTTTCATTGTTCCCTATTTAGGTAGTAAGTTTCCTTCTTCACCTGATTTGTGGACCATAACATACCTTTAGAAGGTTTCCGAGTCATGCCATAATAAGATCGTTAGGAGTGCTTGTGTTATGAGTTTCAAAAAGTATCAGTGTTTTCAATTCAGACGATGTTCCCTCCTTACTCTCGTTGGTATGTAACATAGTTATGTTATCCTGGATGTAGTATTCTCTAAGCCATATAGTAGTAATTGCATAAGTAATAGAAGCATTTTGTTTAAGAAGGGAATATTAAAGAATTTAAGTTTAAGTATACTAGTTAGGTCATTTATTTCGTAACGTTATTTAGGAATTTGTATTTAAACATATGTGTATGAGCGCATATGTGTAGTATACATCCCTACGATTATGTATTGATACTAAAATTATAAGATTTTATATGGGTGTATGGGCGCCCATATATATGATTATACTTTTAGTATCAACATTATTATTTGAGTGCAGTCTGAAGTTTCGGAATCTTTAAATTTTGGTAATTGCCCTACCGAGGGGGACACCCCTCGGCATAACTGATAAAGGGGATGCCCTTTATCTAGGCAGGGTTAATAATCAAAATTCATGATTTAGTTCAGTCCATAATAATAAGAATAGAAACTGGAAGCCAAAGCTCGTATTCGCGATGCGATAGTTTGGATGTTCATTTCTATTTTAAAAATTATGAGACTCGATTAGTATAAGTTGGGAGAGCCTTCTTTTTGGTATGATTGGTGTAGTGGTTTAGCTTTTTATTGTCGCTATTAGTAAGGATCTTCATGTCAGCCGTAAGTCATATTTCATTGATCTTGTCTTTCTTCACTTTGGTAGTGGAGATTGATGGTTATGTATCCTCAGTTCTAGTGGTTAATTTTCGGGACGAAAATTCTATTAAGGTGTGTAGGATGTAATACCCAGTACTCTGGGTGTGTTTTTGCTTAGGGCAGACCAGATTCATCCTTTTATTAGTATTATATTTCTGGAATATTATATTCGACCCCGCATAAATGTTGTTGATGCTATTTGTTGAACTAGAGCAAGACCGGACAATGGATCCAGGGTCCGGGCCGCGAGGCGACAGCTCTCAGTATGCAGGTGTTTCGGTGCACAAAAAAAAAAAAAAACTTAACATATATAATTAATTAATTAAGTCGTTGTTTTAGCGGGTCAATCGGATCCGGCGAGGTTCGCGTGCCGGAGGGTCGTGACACGACGTGGGTTCGTGTGCGAGTCGGGCTGATGAACTAAGAGAAAAAAAAATGATAATAATAAAATAAATAAATAAAATAAATTAAAAATAAAAACAAAATCTAAATCTAAATCCAAACCCAACCCAAAACCCAAACCCAAACCCGTTTCCAATCTCTCTCCCTCTCCCTCTCAACCCACCCGAACCCGAACCCGACCCAATCCCAACCCAGCTCTCTCTCTCTCTCTCTCTCCCTCTCCCTCTCATCTCACCCTCTCCCTCACATTCCGATCTCTCTCCCTCTCTCTCGGATCTCCCTCTCTCACCCGATCTCACTCTCTCTCTCTCTCTCTCTCTCTCGGATCTCTCTCCTCTCTCTACCCGATCTCCCTCCCCAACGGCCGCCGCCCCCCTTGACCTAAGCCCCGCCGCCCCTCCATCACATCAGCCGCCCGCCGCCCTATTTTGTTGACCTCGCTGCCGGCCCCTCCTCCATCACCCTTTGCCAACCAGCCACCCTAAGGCCATAGCCTCTCTCTGCCGCCCCAAATCCCGCGGATCCCGCCCCGGATCACGCCTGTACCGGCCGCCGCCCCCTTTGTCCTATAAAAACCCTAACCCGACCCCTCACCCCCTCCGATCTCACACTCCACTCCTCTCCGATTTGTCCCTCCCTCCCTCAGCTCACTCTTTCTCCCTCCCGGTCTCCCCATCTATCACTTTTTCTATTGATATCTCTCTCTTTCTCTTCGACCTCTCTGCCTTTTGGTGTCGGTGTGCAGCCGGCCGGGACAGAGGCAACCGGCACTGAAGAAGGACAGCCGGCCGGAGTGAGGAATCCGATCAGGTCAGTCCCACTTTCCCCCCTTCGTTTCTCTCTTTTTGGTTCCTTCAAGACCAGCAGTCGCCCCCTGGGTTTTCTTTTTTTTGTTTTTTGTTTTTTTTTTTTTATCATCTTTTGCCAGGGCTGCCGGCCATGTGGCCGGTGACGGGCAGCCAACGGAGTCCGACCAAGCCATGCCAGCCTCCTTTTATTTTTTCTTTTTTTGAGTCGCAACTGCCATTGCACCGAGCGCCAACGATTGGTGACCAATCGGCGGTCCGGTCAACCCCGTTGTGTTTAATCATAGTCAACAAAGTCTTGTGTCACTGACTTCGATCCATCGGATTATGCGATTCAGTAGCAATCTTGTTGAAGGCTGTGTAATTCCATTTTGGCTCCATAATCTCCGTACCCGTAGGAGAATCATTAGGCCCAAACCCTATAATGCCCCTTCGATGTACCGATAGCACGTTTAAGTATGATATAATTTTTTTTTTTATGTTGATGTGGCTCTGATCGCACTCGGCCATGAAATCGATCCTTGTGACCATCCTTGACGCAACAACACTTTTTGGTTGTCTTTGTTGGTCGTGGGTACGACTCGTGCCAATTGCCCCTATTTTATGTAAACCTTCGTACCAATGTGAGCACGACAACACACTATCGAGTGGCCCTCGTACCCATCTTGCCTACTTGTAAATAGAACGAAAAGGGCATAGTATTGCTCATCCTTCTTAGCTTAAATTCGGTGGGCTCAATGAATTATGATTGTACCTGTCAACCCGTATCCCCATACGCTCGAGGGCATCTTTAACGGATGACATGGAACCCCGAACCTTGGCTTAAACCTTTTATAGATGCATATATTTAAATTGATATAATTGATATAGTAGTAAAATGAATGTCTACAACATGGCAGTTCATGACCGTGACGATCCAGCTGAATGCGGTATGAAGGTCAACTGGTAGAAAGATCAATTGAACAATCAGAAATATCGATTTCTTATCACAAAATCTAAGGCAAGTATTCACTTGCTCTGAGATTATTTTCGAATTATGTTTTCGTACGCATAGTTTGTGATTTTTGTAAATGATTCCTCGTATGTTGTATAATATAACCATGAGTCGTATGTTGATTAATATTAAACTATGGTGATATGTTGGGTTTAGTATGGTTCAATTAGAATTGTATGGTTTAGTTCCTAATGCTGTTGAGTAACACTCTGGTTGAGACCCGTGCTCGCTAAATGATTGAAAACGACTAAACACTGTATATATATATATGATACATGGTTAGTACTATGTCATATACTATTGTAAACCATTATAACGTGCCTTTAAACATATTATAATTAATAGTGAATGCAATATTGGATGAGAGTTGAAAAGCCAGTAGCTAAGTGGTAGATCATAATATATTTTTCTTTCTCTCAGATTGTTTATTATTAAGTTACGCTCTCTTTCATCTTGTTATATTAAAACTCATTTCAAAGACACCCTCTCGCACACACGCACCCCCTTAGAGCGGGGGTTTACTTGCCAGTCAGTGGTTGGGACTGACCCCGTTTGGGGCTCTACTCTCTCCACGAGCAGACTTTCTTGCAGAGTGGTACCAGAGCTGGAGTACGGGTGGCAACTGCGGAGTATAGTGGCAGTGGCAGAGTTAGTAGCTGTAGTTTTCTTTTTTTTACAATAGTCATTTGTAGATATTATGTTATATTTATTGGGACTGTATCATGAATATTAGAATGAGAATATTATTCGATTTAGTATTGTTAGTGTAGATAGTGATTGAAATGATCCAGTTGTAAAGCTCTTTTGGGTAGGCCTCACCTCAAGGCCCAAGCTTAGGATAGATCACTTTAAAATATAATAAGGCATAAGTGACCTAAAAATTTAACCTTGTAGATAGGACCCTCAGACTAGCCTACTCGTGTGGCAGGGAGTGAGTGAGGATACCTGGCTCGCCGACGGAGGCTTGAGCTTAGAGTCGTATTTCCGTAGCGAAAAATCCTGTCAACGTTTAATGGCATCGACGTGCCATAAATATATAGATATATATATAAAAAAATGTAGAAATAAGCCCTGAGATTTTTAAAATTAGTTTAGTATTATGGTCATAACCCAACCCTTCATCTCTTTTTCCCACACCTCAGAAATTGACATTCAAATTTCTGGGGCGTGACATCCCAGTAAGTCCCGCTGAGAGCCCGGTACAAGGCGCATAATATGGCCGGGGCTAGATTGAAAAGCTCGCCCCTCGCCATTCTGGAAGCCGCAAAGAAGGTCCCCGGACGGATAACCTCGCTAGAACATGGAAGCACGAACCGACAGAGGAAGATGACCAGCCCGGCAGCTCGGTAAACCGCTCGCCACTCCTCGCTGTCACGCCTCAAGCCAAGGATTTCCCAGGGACACTGCTTTCCCTCCATTGAATGCTTCTCTCGAGCCAAAGAGTCGATAGGCCTCACGAAGGAACGAACCGGAGGTCTTTGCATTTGAGCGATCTTCCACATCGGATGGGCCGAAGGTACCGGTGACCTATACTCGCCTCTGAACCAAAAGTCGACCCAAGAAGAAGGACGCACTCGATCTGACTGATCCCGCGCCGCGATGATAGCATATGCCTTGAATAGAAGAAGGCAAGAACTCGAAGCGAAGCTGCTGTCCAACAGATACTTCAGGGCTGGCACCTCCTCCTGGTAGTAATTCCGTACTTCGGGGCACCCGGAGACGATGTGGACGTCGCGAAGCGAGATTCCTATCTCCCCCGCTCCAGTAAGGAAAGTATTGGTGTCCGGACACCAAAGCTCACAAAGTGCGCGATACATTCCCTTAGGGCGGCTGTATTCTCGACGAGCCGGTGCTAGAAACTTGGCTAATAAGTTCATCTCGGGTTCTGCGCCAAAGACCTCGTAGAGCTCGCCCATCCATTCACGAAAACCGCAAAGGTATTGAACGTCTCCCCAAGGCCAAGAATCGGTCCCCCATCGGGTCAGTCGGGTGCATATCTTCGAGGCAACAACCGGCGTAGGCACGAAATCTTCATCACAATGGTGGAACGGAATACTCAAACTCGGCCGGAGAAGCTTCATGGAAATCCCTTCATCAGTGTAGATCTTCTCGCTCAATTTCGGCATCCCGCAAGTCGCATCTGCGACTCCATCTTCCGTGATGCGCTCGTGGACAAAGACACGGAGCAACGACAGAAGGTTTTCCCGCCGCGAGTTGCGGTAACGGTGCACCCGAGTATGGGGGAAGCGAAGGCACCTCCTCCCATCGGAGAGGTCCTCAGCTATCCACCCCGGAGAAGTCAAACTCTCAAAGACGCGAGCCCTGGAGAACCACGAAGGGAGGCAAGTCAAAACAAGTGCGTATCAAAAAAAAAAAAAAAAAAGGAGGGGCCCACACCCCCCTGTCAGGAGGATTGCCCGACTCAAAGTCATGTCATCGCTACACCTGGGCCCTCGCACCGCATCCCCAGGGCCCGTGCACCGCCCGTGCTGATTAACTACCATTTCGCCATGCGGCGTCCGCACACCACCTGTGACGGTCAATTACGCTGACACCACCCAGCCGGAGTTGCAGCCACCTGCCAGCCCGGCCCCCGCCGCACGGCTCCGTGTCGCTCGCCAGTGAACCCATGACCGTCGCACTCGTTGCTGCTATTCTCCGAACCCGACTGGCCAAAAAAAAAAAAAAGGGAGAGGAGCAGCAGCAGCCGCCGGGGCCCGCGCTTCTCTCCCCAATCCGCGCCAAAGAAGAGAAGAAGGGGGGGGGGGCCCGCAGCCCCCTCTTCCCCCAATGAAGACCAGACAACAAGGGGAGAAGGGGGGGCCCGCTGCCTCTCTTCTCCGATCCAGTCGGGGCCAAGCCCGACAAAGCCGCCGCCGCACGCCCCTATTCCGACCCGATCGGAGCCGGCCCCCCTCCGCGCCCGACTCCGACGCGGCCGGCCCCCGCGCGCTGCAGCCTCGCGCCTCCGGCCCCACGCGTCGCAGCCCCGCGCGCCGCCTCGCTCAGCGCCGCCCATGCCTGAGCCCACGGCCGCGCTGCAGTCCCCCGCTGGCCCCGCGCCCGGCCGCCCCAGCCGATGCTTCCGCTGCTGCTTCCTTAGCACGGGCCGGAGCCGAAGAAGAAGAAGGAAAAGAAAAGAAAAAAAAAAAGAGAAGAAAGAAAAAGAAAAAAAAGAAAAAGGAAAAGAAAAAGAAGAAAAAGAAGAAGAAGAAGAAAGAGGAAGAGAGGGGCGACGAAGGCGACCCGCACCTCAGCCGCGCTCCTCCATCCTCCCCGCCTCGGTCCTCGCCGTATCGTCGCTTCGAGCCCATCTTCGCAACGACCTCCAAATCGCGCACCATCGCCGCCGACGAAAGAGGCGACACTGGGAAGACGGAGCAAGTCGCGTGCAACCCTAGACAGCTCTCTTCCGACGGCGGTCTCCAGAAGCCGGTAGAACCTTCGCAAAGAAGCACAATGGCGGATGAAGGGGGTAGGGGTCCTTAAATAGACCCCCAACCCCGCCCACAAAAGGAATCAAGGACAAGCGCTCTACGATTCCTACGTGTCCAAACCCTACACGTTCTCACCGACGCACTCGTCCTTGAGGGGGCATTTGTAGACACACGAATTTCTTATGACCCGGACCCGACTTACGTGTGCCAACGCGGATGCAAACCCGACGCGCGGACCCGACTCGCATGCACCAGTACGGACCCGGACCCGATTCGCACCCAGCAAAAGAGGAGCGGACCCCACGTTTAAAGGGGGGGGCCGGCCCCTACTAGGGTCCGAACCCCATGGGGCCGGCCCTACTAGGACCCGAACCCCATGGGGGGCCGGCCGGCCCTGCAAGGAAAAAGAAAAGAAAGGAAAGAAAAGAAAAGGAAGGAAAAGAAAAGGAAAGAAAAGAAAGGAAAGAAAAGAAAAGGAAAGAAAAGAAAGAAAAGGAAATAAACACCGCCATGCGCGGGGGGAGGTTGCGTATGACGTCTGCACATACGCGGATCTGCGCCGATCCCTCGATCCGACGCACAAGAAAAAGCGCCCGATCGCCATCGATTTCGTGCGCAAAATCCAGCCATAATTGCCCCGCCAGGAAAGGAAAGCGAATGAAGACTTATTCCCCTCATCAATGGATGAATAAATCTTGGGTAATTATGAGGGAGATATTAAAGGGATTTTAAATTAAAACTTCCCATATCTCTCCCCTCCCCTTTGCCTATAAATAGAGGGGGTGGGGGAAGGTTCAAGGGCGGTTGAAGACTGAAGACGAAGCGCGGGAGCTCTGCAGAAGAGGAGACGCTTCTTCACCGACCCAAGGCTTCACGAGGCACGGGCAAGCCTGTCCCGCTGGGATCGGCTTAGTCCATTGAAAGCCCTCATCAACGTGAAGACCCTTGCACACGAAGATCAAGACTTCGACTCCGAGCACGAAGAAGAAAGCTCGGAGAAGAAGATCCTTCGACTCCGAAGACGCCAGAAGCAAAGGCCGGAGAAGAAGCTCGGAGCGGCACTACCCCGTCGGCTCCAACAAATCCTCGACCCCGATCAAGCTCCAAAGCCCGGAGGAGAGAAACGAAGCGTCATCACCCCGTCGCCTTCGACAAACGTCTGCACCATCCACGAAGAAGAAAGCCTGGAGCAGACCACCTGAAGCGTCGCTACCCCCGTCGTCTTCATCAACAAAAGCCGACGCTACAACCGTCGCACGGAGACCGTCGCTACCCCCGCCGTCTTCACCAACGAAAGCCGACGCTACAACCGTCGCACGGAGACCGGTGCTACCCCCACCATCTTCGAAAGCATCCTTCGACTCCGATCACGCCAAAGAAGCCCGGAGAAGAAGAAAAGTCAAGCCGACACCCAAACCGTCAAAGCACCGAAGAAGTAGCCCATGTCGTTCGAAGAAGGAGACCGAGTTGACGCTGAAGCTAAAGTCTACGCAAGAAGCCAGAGCAAAGCCCCAGTAAAGCCCGTGCCAAAGCAACGCAAGTGCCAAAGCCAAGCGACTACGCCAGCCACGAGCAAAAGCACCGCACGTTCTAGCCGATACGACGCGAAGTCCGGAAGAACGAAAGCATCGCAAGTCTCTCCCGGCTATGTCCAAGTGCAAGCGCTGAAGCAAAGCAAAAGCCAGAGCTACGCCGGAGCCAAGCCAAAGCCAAAAAGCCGAAGCCAAAGCCGACACCAAAAGCACGATCGACGCCGCGAACCGACGATCAAGGACGTCGAGGTCAAGCAAGGAACGAGGAAGACACGAAGACCGAGGAACGAAGCCGAAAACCCTCTAGCCGAGAAAGCGCGAAACGCGTAAGGGACAAAGCGACGGTGGTCATTCCTTAGCCTCTCCAAAACCCTCACCCTGTAAAGGCCTCTGTCCTGGGCAACCCCTTCAGAGCTCTCGCACGAACACCACGTGGAGACGCGGATCAAAGGGATCCTTCAGAAGATCTTTCCCACAATCCCCTGATCAAAACTCGCCGCAACCCGGACTCGCTACACCCGAGCCACCCGGGTCCCGGCCACACTTGTAATCTCGTTTTGCGCAATAAAGACGACCCGTACCTTTTTCCGCGCATACAGCGCTGACCAAACTGGGTGTGGAGTATAGTAGTGAAGATCTTGTAACTATGAGGAATCTCGGAGCGGCAACTAATGAGATAGACCCAGGTACAGTAGGAGTAATCATCTATGAAGCTCACATAATATAGGAAACCAGTAAAGGAGGCAACTGAACCCCAAACATCATAATGCACTAGATCAAAAGGATCATTGGATCGTGCAGTGCTAGCAAAAAAAGGAAGAGCTAGATGCTTTGCCAATCGACAACCCCGTGCAGACAGAGAGGGGGGGTAAAGACACTCGACCCAAAGCGCCAAAGCGAAAAACACTTTGAAGTCTATCACTGGATATGTGATTTAACTGTCTGTGCTACAGGTCGGCATCAGAGCTAACAGAACGAAAGGAGTGGAAGTGAGAATCTAAAGGTGACTTAACTGGTAGTCCCCCTGCTCGATGACCCAGCCCAACCCTCTAACTTGTCTGCTGATCTTGTACAAAACAAGAAGAAGAAGTAAAGGTAACGGACAGGCCAGAGTCACAAAGGGAACTAACAAATATTAAATTAATATTTAAGAGAGGAGCATAGTGAATGGAGGACAACGTCAAGCGATCAGTGGGATCGGAGATATAGGTGATCGAACTACAATGTGAAATAGGTACAAAAGCCCCATTAGTAGTGCAGACCCCCAAATGGGTAGGAGCAGGGGTACAATCGGTGAGTACAATAGAGTTAGAAGTGAGGTGGCAGGAGGTACCAGAGTCGAAGATCCATGGAGCAGTAGTACCAGGAGTGACGGACAGATCGTGAGCTCCTGAATAGCTGGTAGAGGTGAGGTACCGAAGAAGTAGCTCCTCAAGTTGTTGAAGACGGTCAGAGTCAGACGGGGGTGGTACTAAAGAAGCAGGACCGACCGCGGTAGCATCAGTAGTGCTGCCATCATGGCGGAGGGGACCCTGACTACGTCTACAATCGGCTAACTTGGCGAAGGGACTTGGATTGCGAACATACTCAAAACAGAGGTCCAAAGGGACTCAGTGAGCAGCCACTGTGTGCAGGTGACACGAGAGCTGAGAGGTGCTGCAGGAGTCCATAGCGAGAGTACCAAACGACCATAGGGGGGTAAGGAGGTGGAGGAAGGGGTCGTGGGTTGCAGGCTGCGGTAGGAGAGGAGAGGGGAGTACGGTTGCGGGAAAGGGGAGGGAGGTCGGGGGAGGGGTGGTGGTGAGGGGAGGGAAACCGGCTGTGGTAGGAGGGGAGAGGGGAGGGAGACCGATTGCAGCAGGAGGTGGCAAGGAGGGGAGGGAGACTGGGGGGTGGTAGGGAGGTTGGCAGGTGGTGGCGCGGAGGAAAGGGGAGGGAGGTCGGGGGGGTCTGAGGGGGATGCGGGGTGCGCGCGCGGGGTGGGGGTGGGGTGGGGGGGGGGGGCGGCTATCGTTGAGGGAGGGAGTCGGGTGAGGAAGGGAGTCAGGTTGGCAGGTGGTGGCACGGAGGAAAGGGGAGGGAGGCGGGGGGGGGGGGGGGGGCGCTGCCGGGTATGGGGGATCGGAGGAGGGGAGGGCCGGTGGGGGAGGGGGGGTGCCGGGTGTGGGGATCAGAGGAGGGGAGGGCCAGTGAGATGGTGGTCGGGTGAGGAGAGGTTTGGGGAGAGGAGATCGAGTGTGAGGCGGGGCTACCGGAGGTGGATAGCACCCGGAACAGGAGATAGCCAGAGGTGGGCAGCCGTTGTCATTGCCGTCGTAGCAGGAGAAACCCTAGGGCTCTGATGTCATGTTAGGAGATGATGGCTAGGGTTTGGAGAGAATGGAATCTCCCTTCATTAAGGGACTAGGCCCAATATATATGCACAACATTACACAAAGAACTTGACCTGTCTGTATACAAAACCCGATCCATCTCTATATACATTAACATGCATAATAATATTTTATGAGCAATTTTTTCGTTTTTGTGGTGGAAAAAATGAAGGAGAAAGAAGGAGGAGGAGGAAGAATTACTTTGTGGTGCATATAGAATGCACGAATCTTAAATTTGTTGAATCAGTTTCAATGCTCCACAACTCGTTGGATGGAAAAAAAACTTAGTGGGGAATCTTTAAGACTTATTCTATCAAGATGAGATGGACAGTCAGACCGAGCTTTGGCGCCCCCTCTCGTTCTTCTTCTTCCTCCTTTCTTGGAGGTGTCTTGGTCGTTTCGGACTGACATGGTGTATGGAATACGTGTCGGTCAAGGACAACTGACACATTTCTAAGAAAAATGACCAGAAAAACTTATTATCTGATCGGTCAGTACAAGATCGGCGACGGTAGTGGTGAGATGCGTGGGACCGACGGCTCTGGTGATGGTGTCTATATTAGGCATGATCCCATTCATTGGATGGAGATTGTACAGTGCTGGGAAGACCCCTTTTCCAAATTAAATTAGTTTTTTTTTTCTCTCCCAAAATAAAATATACTATAAAATGAAAAAGTTTGACATAAGTCCTTTATGAGAGATGGCTTTTAGTTATAGGACACGTTAATTTCAAAATACGGCTCAAGTCCCTCCTGACGAATATATACTCGAACACGAATGTATACTCGTAGTCTCGTAGGTAGGGGTGTTCATGGTTTGGGTTGGTTCGGTTTTTTTATAAATTTGGAACCGAACCGAAGTTGATCGGTTCTTTGAAAATGGAACCGAACCAAACCATTCCTTGGTAAAAACCAAACCAAACCAAACCGGAAAAGTTCGGTTTGGTTCGGTTCGGTTCGGTTCTGCGGGTCTTTCAAATCGCTCGTCATCACACCGTTAGGCATGAATGGTTGAGCCGCCGAGTTAGTTCATATTTTATTTTTAAGCTTTTAGCTTTGGGTGCTGCTATTTGCCCCTATAGAATTACTAGTAACACTCTTAATTTTTCACTTTGAGATATTTCATAAGTTAGGATTTGGAGGTGCTAGTCATTATGTGGGTAAACACCCTTCACTTTTTAAGTTTCATCATATCGTTGAACACTTTGAAAGTTTTGAATGCACCGAATAGTGGTAATTGGGGTCACCACCATGTAATGTACAATATTAGTGAGATTGTACATTGTATAGTAGTAACTACTGAGGTTATAGTACCAATGATTCGGGTTGGGTTGGTTCGGGTTAAAAAACTCACAACGCAGAACCGAACCGAACCGATCATATCGGGTTTTTATTTTTTGGAACCGAACCAAACCGAACGGTCAAAAATACCCGATCCAAACCGAACCAAATAGACCGATTCGGTTCGGTTTGGCTGGTCAACCCGAACCGATGAACACCCCTACTCGTAGGGACCTTAGCTAATAACGCTAATTATGGTGTCCTGCGGCTAATATTGTAAAATAGTTAAGGACCTATACCTAATTTACCGTAAAATCCTTCTGTCATACCGCCTCTTCCTTGTCTACCCGTGCGCGCTCTTTCCACCAGATCGCTCTCTCCTCGCTGCGTGCCCCCTCCCCGACAGCCCCCTCTCCGCCGTCGATCACCGCCGGTAAGAGATCTCTCTTCTTCTCCTCCTTCCACTCGTCCCTCTTCTTCTTCTTCGCCTCTTTCCCGACCTGGCCTTCCTTCTATGTGATTAATACCTTATACGGTCAAGTGAGATCAATCCCCCAACTTGCTAGAGTGATTTCATTGTACTATTGTAGTAACTACAGTGACTTCGGAGTGCTGCAGTATTTTTGGACTGCTTTAATCATTTGGATTAGGGTTAGGGTTCGCTATTAGTGGTATAGAATTCGGATTAGGGTTTAGGTTTAGGGTTCGCTATTTAGGGTTAGGGTGCACTATTAGGGGTATAGAAGTAGGATTAGGGTTCACTATTTACGGTATAGAAGTAGGGTTAGGGTTCACTGTTTAGGTCATAGAATTAGGTTTAGGTTTAGGGTTAGGGTTTCACAACACGACCCGAGACATTTTTGTCGTGTTGTGAAACCGGTTTAACTAGATGGTTAATGGAAGGGCATATGAGTCGTTTTACTTGTTGTTGGACCTATTGCAATTAAACTTTGAATCATGGATCTCTCTTAAAAGGAAAGTTTTGTTGGGACCTACAGTTAATGGAATGTTATTAAATAGACCTAATGTAAACTCCCCCTGTTTTTAATAACAAGTATAACTGAAGTGAAGATTGTACAGAGCTAAGATAGCGATGAAACTCAAGAGGGTATTATAGCTATAAGATTTTGATCAACCAAATGGATAGTGCTATCAATGATCAGGCGTGAAGGCTGAAAGGTGTTAGACATAATATTTTTAACCGGACGCATGCTTTAGAGGGAAGTTTTTGATGAGGTATAAAATGATTTGCTGCCCTTGGGTTTCCCTTGGTAATCTGTAGAAGGGAGCTAGATGTTTCTTATATAGAATGGGTCAATAGATATGATATTATGATGACACCACATTGAAGAAATTTTTTTATTAGGGAGACAATATTGACAAACTTTGAGCCTCTATGGACAAATTCATGAAGAACATGCACCTAGGAGGTGCTACATAGCTTGGCCATTCTAATATCTGTTACCGCTTGCGGGGTCTCACCTTGTTTGGCTTAATTTGTGAGTTCAAACCAATATATGAGAAATTACATGTAAGTCTTTTACTGTTTGAGTTAGCAGTTCAAAATTAGCAGAACACTCAGTAATCCATCATACGACGTTCGTTGCTTACCTGAGAGTTGTGCGATGAGTGGGTTTATTGGGGTAGATAGCATTTTCTCGATTGCAACGTTTTGTGTGCATTTGCATAATTGCATCGTTTACATGATTCACGTTTTTTTTTAGGATTTCAACACGTTTTGAAAGGATTTTCATGTCTAGAATATTGTGCCTTAAAATAAAATATTTTTCTATTCTTGAAAATTCTAATTGATTACATCATAGTCCAAGTCGAGAGGATCCAACACAGAAATCTTCTAAGTGTTGGAAGTCCACGCTAGGCGTCCAAACAGCTGTTTGAACCCTTAGTGTTAACTGTTCGAACTCCTAAACATACGGTCGGATGGTCGCTATTGATCTGAACCGTTATGGACGTCTTGACACTGGACATCCGAACAGCTATTCGGATTGCCTTATTTGTGTCCAGGGGTGTATGGGTTTGTCGTCCGAACAATTTGTTTGGACCGAAACATTGGCGTCCGAACAATTGTTCGGACCGCTGTTAGGGATCTGGCAAGGTACACGTTCAATACATTGTCATGCCAACACACGACATACCACGACATAAAAAGATTTGCTGGCATGTCTAATGGGATACATTTGGCACCCTAAGATACATAGTTTTGCTGTCAATCTTTTAACATGTAGGCTAGTTGTATTTGCTTTGATGATCATAAGACATGTCTAAGCGAATAAATGCAAGTTTGATTCTCCCATAGAAATCTCAGCGTCCATATGATCATTTTACTCATGCTAATTGATGATAAACACACACTTTGCATGTTCATCAGTTTATTTAAACTTATAGAAGGTCTAAACTAGCATGATCAAGCAATATTATATTCATTTTGCAGACAGTAGGATATCTTGAACACATAAACATCAACTACTTGAACTTAACATCAAGATTAAGTTTCATTCACTCTACTAAACATCTATACCCGAGCGCCAAGTCCAAGCCCATATGTGGCTGCATATGTGCTTCCTCGCATGTGCAGAGTCCACATAAATAATTTTTATGAGCAGGTTTTGTATATGCGGTTGCATATGCGACCACACTTGATAACAATGAATAAAGTGAGTAGATTAGAGGAAGGTTTTAAGTTTTATTAATTGGGGACAAAGTTATGGAGACCCGATTGAGATGGTGTGAGCATGTACAACGGAGATATGAGGAGGCTACTGTAAGAAGAGGCGCTTGGATTTGTGATGAAATGGTAAGAAATATGAGTGGAGACCTAAAGTAATGCAATTGGAAATTATGAGCAAAGAAAAAGGGTTTAGTGATAATAAAGGTAACCCTCCATGGAAATTACTAGCGAAGAAAGATTTGTAAAGCTTTACTAGTTTTGTACAAGATTTGTCGTCAATGGTTATGGTAAATCGTGTGATGTAGACAAGTCCCCCCAAGGCCCCAACCTTTCAAATGTGATAGTTTCTGACTTCCCTACGTGGTTCATGAGAAGAAGTGGTTAAGACTTGGGATTTGGGAATGCTACTTGGCATTATAGAGGCTCAGGTTGTGCTATTTTCATTTCAAATCCGATGCCTTGTAATTCTTCAAAGCCTATTGGTCTATTATTAATTAAATATGTGATGTGGTCCACAATTTTTCAATACAAATCACCTCCCAATTTCTGGAAGAAAGCCTGTGTTGCCTTGATCTAAAAATTCTTCTAAACCCTTAAACTTCTTCCCATTAGTCTTTGTAACACCTTAAATGAAAATTTTCAAAAATCACATGAACCATCTTAAGCCTTACATTCTCAAATTCATTTCCAAAGAACTAAGTGCTTTTGTTTAGGATCATAGCAGTTTTTTTGACATATTATCGGATTAGGAAATTGTACATTCTACTGTGAAAGCCTCTCTAAATTATGCGGTTGCCATGATTTACATGGGAAAAGCCTTTAACAAAATGTGATAGGCCTTCCTTGAAAATGTTCCTAAAGCTTGTCTTTTTTGAGCTTGGTTGCCTAGGTTCTTTGGCTGAATACTTGAAACCCCCTCTCTTGCTCTTGTTAATGAATCTTTAACTGATTGGTTCATCGGTTTCACATGCCTTTTGTATGGGGAATTGGGATACCCTCTCTTATTCCCTTTTTATTTTTGCAATTGGAGCTCAACCTGGACTTTCCGAGGATTTTCTCTTCAGCCTCGGTATCAAAGGACTTTCCGAGGATTTTCTCTTCTAAGTGTTGGATGTTCATGCTAGGCGTCCGAATAGCTGTTTGGACCCTTAGTGTTCTAGGTCGGAACTGCTGTTCGAACTCCTAGACATACGGTCGGACGATCGCTATTGATTCGGACCGTTAGGGATGTCTTGGACTCTTTGCACGAGACGTCCGAACAGCTGTTCGGACTGCCTTCTTTGTGTCCAGGGGTGTATGGGTCCACCGTTCGAACAACTGTTCGGATTGAAACATTGTCATTCCAACACACGAAATACCACGACATAAAAAAATTTGCAGGCTTGTCTAATGGCATGCATTTGGCACCCGTAAGATACATAGTTTTGCTTTCAATCTTTTGACATGTAGGCTAGTTGTATTTGCTTTCTGTGATCATAAGACATGTATAAGCCAATAAACGCAAGTTTGATGCTCCCATAGAAATCTCAACGTACATATGGTCATTTTACTCATGCTAATTGATGATAAACTTGCACTTTACATGTTCATCAGTTTGTTTTAACTTATAGAAGGCCTAAACTAGCATGATTAAGCAACAATATATTCATTTAGCAGACAATAGGATATGTTGAACACATAGACATCAACTACATCACATGAACTTAAACATCAAGAGGAAGTTTCATTCACTCTACTAAACATCTATACCCGAGCACCAGGTCCAAGCTTATATGTGGCTACATATGTCCTTCCTCGCATGTGCAAAGTCCACATAAATATTTCTATGAGTAGGTTTCGCATTTGCGCATATATATGTGACCACACTTGATAACAATGAATAAAGTGAGTAGATTAGAGGAAGGTTTTAAATTTTATTACTTGGGGACAAAGTTATGGAGACTCTATTGAGATGGTGTGGGCATGTACAATGGAGATATGAGGAGGCTATTGTAACAAGAGGAGCTTGGATTTGTGATGATGTGGTAAAAAATATGATTGAAGACCTAAAGTAATACATATAGAAATTGTGAGCAAAGAAAAATGGTGTAGTGATAATAAAGGTAACCCTCCCTAGAAATTACTAAGCAAAGAAGGATTTGTAAAGCTTTACTCCAAATAATTTTGGACAAGATTTGTCGTTAATGGTTATGGTAAATCGTGTGATGTAGAAAAGTCCCCCCAAGGCCCTAACCCTTCAAATGTGATAATTTCTGATTTCCCTTTGTGGATTCATGAGAAGTGTTTAGGACTTGGGAATGCTACTTGGCATTATAGAGGCTCAGGTTGCCCTATTTACATTTCAAATCCAATGCCTTGTCTAAAAGCTTTTAGGATCATCTAGTGGTAGAAGCAAAATTAACGGTTACTACGGACGGTAGATAAGTCTCTACCATTCGATGACCCTAGAAGGTTTGGAATTCCTTGAAAATTGGTGAGGATGATCATGTTACCCTAGACAACACACCCACCAATTTTCACGAAATTCCAAAACTTCTAGGGTGGTTAAAATGATCGTAGCTCATTTTCTCCTTCCGTAGCTCATAGCTCTGTAACATCCCCCCCCCTCTCTCTCTCTATGTATATATATATATATATAGAGAGAGAGAGAGAAAGAGAGAGGAATGCTAGAATGCGGCATGCAGTAATCCAATTTAGATACACCTATAGGTTTTGGAATGTGCTGATTTTTTGGGGATGTGTTATCCATACCATAGTAGAACATGCACAAAAAATCAACACATTCCAAAACCTATAGGTGCATCAAAATTAAAAAGATTCAAATAGACGGTCAACAAAAGTCCTTTCGAATTTGATGCACCTATAGGTTTTGGAATGTGTTGATTTTTTGTGTATGTTCTATCCATGGCGTGGATAACACATCCACAAAAAATCAGCACATTCCAAAACCTATAGGTGCATCTAGCTCTCTCTCTCTCTCTCTATCTATATATATATATATATATATATATATATATATATATATATATATATATATATATATATATAATGATAAAATACGGCATGCAATGCGTGCGGTGACGCACTGCAGTCGTCTGATGCACCCTACCCCGACCAGTGTATCACACTCATCCTTGATCGTGTGGCTGCGGGCGCACACACCGCATCCATGCCTCTCTTTATATATATATATATATATATATATATATATATATATATATATATATATATATATATATATATATATATATATATATATAGAGAGAGAGAGAGAGAGAGAGAGAGAGAGAGAGAGAGATGTTCTAAGTGCAAAGTGTGCACGACTTTAAAAGTAGAGTATCTATGAGTTGTAAGGGGAATGAAAATGGTTACAAAATGGGACCTGGAGGCAGTCAACACAATGCAGACGTTTATGTTCAAGGTTTTAAAAACGAGTATCGGTCGTGGTATTAGCTTGGCCCAACCTGAGTCAACCTAAGATACCAAGTCGGAAGTCAGGAAAAAATTGGCTAGGGAAGAAGTTGGAAAAATCGAGAAAAAGTCGGGAAAGAGTCAAGGAAGAAAATGTTAGAAGGTTTTTTTTTAAAATATAAACAGATGTTCCAATGAATATTTTAAGCAGCATACACCAGAATTAAAACATGTAAATCCGGATTAAAATAAAAAAATCATGAATTTTTGAAAGAATCGTGACTTTTTCAAAAAATCGGGAAAAAGTCATGTAGTAAACACCACAACAATAAGTCACGTTTTAAACGCGTATTTTTTTAAAAAAATGCTCGACTTGGTAACATGGGAGCCAACTTGTCTTAGTTGACTCGCTATTTGATGTTCTACTCAATACCAGTTTAGGCCTTTTTTTGTAAAAAATCCAACCGAAACGACTCGGCTGTATCAATCAATACTGGGCTAACTTGATTGATACGGACCGGTATGTATCGGTATCGGCTGATACGGACCAAGTCTCGATACCACATCTGGTGATTTGGTACCGGCCACCGGCCCTTAGAAAACCGAGGCCGAGTTTTGAAACCATGCTATGCATCATAGGCATCACAATATCATGGCTTGATCCTTGGGAATGAAAGGAAACAATGGTGTGTGGGCTTACTCAGGTATACCAAGTCTTAACTTCAACCTTTGGTATCAACTCTTAAAAAGTTTTACTTCCACCATGGATATCCTACGTGATTTTAGCATTGAACTTCCGGGTTTTTCATGCTTGTCAGGTTCAAGATATGAGGAAAGGGTTGCATCCCCAGCTGCAATGGATATCCTACGTGACTCCGAGCGGGAGGCTGATGCATGTCATGATGACCAAAATACACAATGTCGGGAAAGTTTACCATTTCAGAGCTCGGCGCCAGATGGCTCAGAGTCTTGGCCAGATCGCAAAGTTCAATCGCCGGTACGCGCAAAAGAACGAAGAGGGTACTGATGAAAAATGATGTACTTGAAATGTACCGGATCCCTCCGTACCGTAGACCACCACATTGTAATGTTAAAGCATTATGATGAGAGAGAGAGAGAGAGAGAGAGAGAGAGAGAGAGAGAGAGAGAGAGAGAGAGAGAGAGATTGCCAGCTTTGCATGCATCACCTTCTGTTTGGGTAGACTTGAGAGATGTGCTGCTCATTTTGATGCTGTTATTTCAGATTACTGATGTTTATTCTCTTTTGGATGCTTGTTCGAAGCAATCTATCGTGTTTGAAGCCTATATGCAGTCTCTACAGCAACATTGTTTGCAGAGGATTTGGAAGTATTATGAGATCCCTTCGTCGGCGGCAGTCGGCAGAGACGACAAACAGTATCAGGGGGACTGCAGATAGTGGCGGTTAATAGTTGAGGGGGACTCCTAGATTCCGAGGCCGTTCGATTGTCCGATCTCGGTGTCCTAAACCATGAGTACTTGATATATTGATGTGACTGAACATTGGCATGTTCTTATTTGTTGCATCGAAATCTCGGACTTCGTACTTTGTCGCCCCTTGGCCTGCAGTTTCCGCGTCAAATCTCGTTTTCAGGTTTTCATCGGCTCCCCTCGGCCTTCAAGAACAGAGTACATGGAGTATCGTCTTTCTTCGTCGGCCGTCGAGTAAGTGCACTCAGCTAATGGCCAACCTCATCTTGGATAACATAGTCTGATCCAACCTTTCTGGGATCACATGTGGTGCAAAGAAGACCCAGGGAACAAATGTAGGTGGTGAATTAGTCGAATGGATTTCCTGAAGGCTGTGCTTGTTTCCTGGGAGTTGGAACTCCCGGGAAATTGATCCATTATCATGCTCTTACCATGAAATGGCCTTTGTGTCTATGGATACATTTCTATCACCATCTCTCCACACCTCGGTACATTACCAACTTTACATTGTCAGCCTGATGTGGCACGATCACAGGCGTCCATTCCTGACTGCCACTTCACCATCTGTAGCGGGCTTTGAATGGACAAGGAAAATGCTATTCTGCCAACCCGTTTTTACCAGCTTTCCATTGCCAACTTGACGTGGCACTCGATCACAACAGTTAGTTAATTCCAGACCTGATTGGTGAATCACACCCAACCCCAGCTCGCAGGCGAAGGGACTGCTATGATCGAGTGCGGAGTCATGTTGGTAATGGAAAGTTGGCAAAATGGTTGGCAGAAGAGCATCGCTCTGGATAGAAGGTCATAAGACTCATAATACAAACAAAGGGAAAATGCTTTTAGGTTGATTATTTTTTTGTTTGGGTAATTATTTAAGTTTTTTCTCTCTCAAAAGAAACAAAAAAGGTGTCAACCTTGTGGGAGAATTAAATCAAATAGGAGAGCTAGCGGTCCGTCCTTGGTCAAAAGATCAACTAGCCTAAATAATAGCCAAATAGCATGGGCAAAAATACCCTTCATTGTACTTCAGATTTTTATTTCATGCCACTTCTTTCTAAACTAAACCGAATCCTAAACCCTAAGATCTATAGGCCACTGGATGAACCCTATACTTAATCCGAACTGAACCCCTTCGTTTGCCACTCTCATCTCGTTTTCGCTGTAACTTGAGGCCACTACCGCTCCCGCCGCAACCTCCGTTGATCGTGCTTGCCTCGCGCCCGCCACCGTTGCCGCTGCTCGCACTCGCCTCCGCCACCTGTTGCTTGAGAGAAACAGGAGGACGGGCATTTTCGGCTTTTGGTAGTCTTGTTTATCGAACAGATCTGTCGACCAAGGATCTCATGCATCTTTTGCCCGTCCTTTTCATCCCACCGATATGTTCTTAGGGACCTTAGACACATTAACTCATCAAAATATGAACCTTGAGATTTATATTAGGATTATGGTTAAGCCTGTCAACGGGTCGGATTCGGCTCTGATCATGGTATATCCGAATCCGATCCGAATAGGAATCCACACTTTCCGAATCTGATATTCGATGGATATGCAACCTTTGGTTTTAGTCCGAATCCAACGGATAATCCGAGATCCAAATCCGAATATCCGTTTAGAAACAAAAACAAGAAAAATTACTAAACCATCCTCAAATTATGGATTCAAAACAAGGTCTGTTTATTTATTTTTTTCAATACAAAGAATATAATAGAGAGATTAAGTAAAAAGGTCACTTGTAAACGTTTATATAATAGATAGGTTAGGTTGTAAGTCTAAGCCCTTGATAATCATAATAGCTAAACCTAAAGGCTGTTGTTCAATGATTATGTTAGATAGTGTCGGATTGGATCTTAATCGAATCGGATCTTATTCGCTTGGATCCAATCCGATTATGTTTCGAATCGGATCGGATCATATTTAATCGGATATCGAATAAAATAATTACTACCAGATCCGGGTTATTCAGATCGGATTCGGATCAAGATCCGCTCCGTTGATAGGCCTAATTATGATACCCATTCTAATATAATAAATACATAAACATATAAAACTACACTACAAATAAAAGATATGGCACTCCCATGTTCACAACATTTCAGTGGGTACAACAACTAACGGTTGAATCTCATTTGTTCAATTCTTATTGTCTCTAATCTTACAAAAAAGAAAGAAGACTTTGAAGGCAAGGCTCCAACAACCCCCAACTGCTCCGTCCCCTCATTCCCTCCACTCTGCGAGTGCGACTTCTCTCCCTCCCCTCCCCTCCCCAATCGCCATTCGAATCCAGCCCCACTCTCCGCTCGCTTCGGATCCCATCTCCCGCTCTCCGGGTTAAATCCTCTCATCTCCGATGCCCGGCTCGCTCTCAGCCATGAGGTATCGGCTTGGATCCCCGTGAGCACAGCCTGAGAGGCGGAGGAGGAGCCTGAGAGCAGATCTTTTTCCTCCTCCGAGGTACCCTCGAGCTAAGCTACTCCCTCCTTTCCCGAATCCGATGGATTCTGACTCGATTCCTTTCTTTCTTTTTTTTTTGGGGGGCGGACAATTCAGAGGAAGATGGTGGTGCCCGGTGCTGTGACTCCCGGTCAGGTGTGCATTCTTTCTGAAATCCTTATGAACCTCTCATGTTTGCTGGATCTGTTGTGGGTTTTGGATGTGAGCTAATGCCATGGTGAATTTCGGGTCCTACATTGCTTAAATGCTTGATTACTTGATTGCTCGATATGGGTAGGAGCCCTTTTTTTTTTTATTGTTTGGTTTTCAGCATTGCTGAGCAATTATTTGTTCTCACCTTCCGATACGAGGATGGTGCCTTTTTCACGTAGAACTCAGCTGTAATCAGTGGATTGGACTAGACGAATGGGTTTGGCTGGTGAAATGTGGAGAACCCATGCGGGGTCAACCTCGGGATCTAGTGGTTTATGATAAACGATACCCGGTTAGATGATCCATGGTGTAATCTATCATCTTATTTTTCTTTCTGTTTTTGAATTATTTAGACCTTGCCCCCCAACTTATATCTTTAATTAGACTTTGATCCCCAAACTTTTCATAATTAGATTGTGCCCCCCAAATTCACGGATTCCGTGTGCACACCGTGGTTGACCAACGTTTGCTCATGTTGACCATCTGTGCATTCCCCATTGACAATACTACCCCTCCACATTTAGACTTTGCCCTTTCAATTGATAACAACTTGTAGCTACACAACGGCTATAAATGGGGGCCAAAGTCATAAGGGCTAGTATTGTCAATATGGGAATGCACCTAGGGTCAGCGTGACCAAAATGTTGGTCAACCATGGCACACACACGGAATCCGTGAAATTGGGGGGCACAGTCTAATTATGAAAAGTTTGGGGGTCAGAGTCTAATTAAGGGTATAAGTTGTGGGGCAAGGTCTAAATAGCCCTTTTTTTCTGGGTTTATGGGCACCACCCATTTTTACATTCATACATGCACTGGACATGCAATGAATGTGGTGCCCTCGAAATGGACATGGCAATTTGATTCAAGAATAACTAATAAGGTTTTGTGGGCGAGCCTTTTGGTTAATGGCGATTTAGACTACCGGGAAGGCTCCATAAGCAAGCGTTAAAATTGGTGATCAAAGAGACTGATTCAATTGGGAAATATATAGCATGTGGCCACCTTTAGGTAATTTAATTCATTAATCAGTGTCTTAGTTTACTTAGTTGGAGCAGGTCTAGCTTTTACGTGATGAAAATATGAAATCCCTTTTATATGATAGATAGATGAAAACCCAATTCTTATGTTACTGAAATCATGGTTCCAATAATCTTAAAATCCGAAAGAATATCATCTTCAAAGTTCTAAGCTTGATTCTGACCTCTTAAGAAAGATACAGATAGTGACAAAATCTTAATGAGTTATGATAGCCTACTTAACCTTGAATGTGGTTTGCAGTAGTATTACCTCTAGCCATGTAATCTTGATCCTACCTCTCCCTCCGTATTACTTATAGGAAGGATATCTTGATTGTACCCCTCCCTCTTGACCCTATGTCCATACGTGTAATCCCTTCGGACAGATGCCTCCTCTGGTGTTAACTGAACACATCCAAACGGACCAAATCATCTCAATATATATTCCACCACCTTATCTTACAAGGTTGCCACTTTTAAATTTTCTGATCCTAACCCTTTACTTTCTACTTTTATTACTCATCCACCTTAGCATCCTTATATCCACTATATTCATTATGTTAGTGTGCTCTTCTTTCAATGCTCAACACTCTGAACCATACAACCTAGCTGACTTGATATCAACCCTGTAAAAATTTCCCTTAAGACGGTCTGGTATGCGTCTATTGAACAAACAAGTTTGAAATGTCGAGGTCTTATTCTCCGAATCTCCATCCTTTAGTATAACAGAACCAAGGTTAATGGAAAGAGTAACAGTGGATTCTCTGTCCATCAGTTGCGACAGGTTTCTCATGTTTCATAGTCCTACCTCAAAATTGTATGTTGTATACCATTGTTATCTGATTAGTTTGGGGCATATAATCCTTGATAATTCAAGCTTAGCTTGAACTCCTGCTCTAATCTAGTCAATTGAAACTATATTGTCAATAAATAGCATACACCGTAGTATTTCTTATTGTACTAGCTGTCAACATGTCAAATTAGAATAAATAATTATTGGGCAAGGATAGATCCCTGATGCAAGTAGTTTGAGTTAAGAATGAAAAAATAGATAATACTAGTAACTTAACTTTACACTGCAATTTTTGCTACAATATGTTAATTGAGTGCAGTAATGGTCTAATTGGTTTTACAAGTTTGATCTTAAATGGCTTCTTAATAAAAGGCCTTAGCTTCAGTACATGATCAATGGGGTGTACTTGTTCTGAGCCGTCAAACTACTAGGTTGGGATGACCCCATTCATAGTCCCTACATGACTTGAGGTGAAAATAGATAACCTTATTTTATTCCTTTTTCTTTAATTTTCTCTCATGGACCTTAAGGGAGAATCGACTTTTACTGCAGTTCATAGATTAGATTGGCATTTATCAAGGAAATCTACTATCACCTTTTAAGGTTGCTACCTGTTTTGTATTAAGAATGGTTTTTCAGTTAGTTCTTCAAGTTGGCCTTGTGCTTGATACTGTCGGTGTTTTTCCAACCTTGCAAATGCTGTAATCATTTTTAATTTTGCTGCAAAAACTCTTTATGAGATATTAGATTGTTCAATTTTCTCCTTTTAAAGTTTCTGCCTGTTTTTTTTTTACGATGAATGGTATTTTCAGTTAGGTCTTCAAGTTGGCCTTGTTCTTGATAATGTAGGTGTTTTTCCAACCTTGCTAATGCTGTAATTATTCTTCAATTTTGCTGCAAAAACTCTTTATGAGTGATTTAATGGTGCATGTATCTGTTTATAATTTTCTCTAAAGGGTGTTGTACATGGGTATGTGACTCTGATGTCCATGGGACATTACCAGTGATCTCTTTGGTTTTCTTGCAGGTGTCACTTTTGCTTGGTTTAGTTCCTGTGTTTACAGCATGGTTATATTCAGAAATATTGGAGTACAGAAAATCTTCTTCTCCTTCAAAAGTGTAAGCGCTTCATTACTAAACCTAATGCATATATTCCAATATTATTAGTTCTTCAAGCGTTCTTTCTGAGACAACATGAAATCATATCGAACAATCACTCATTTCTTCAGTAATTAGATAAATGGATTGAACTGCTCTAATATATTGTTTGGAAGGCGTTGCCTATTTTCTAGTGCTGACCACTCAATTAGGAGACTAACCATCACATCATTTTGCAAGTTTTGTAGACAAAAAACAAATCATCAGAGTAAATGTAGCCATCTATGTTGCGTTTTTTTTTGAGAATATAGGACCTTATGCTGGTGTAGATTTAGGACATACAATAGAAAGAAGATAACAAAATATCTTAAAGATGAATCATTATATTCATGATAAAATATCTTTCAAATGAATCGTAGTATTAACACCTATTAATATTAGTTTGAAGAATCGTAGTATTAACACCTATTAATATTAGTTTGAAGAGAGGAAGAAAATTTTCTTAGTTGGAGGGGGGGGGGGGGGGGCGCTAATTGGAATTTTGGAAGAACTTGTAAGAACAATAAAATACCATGTTAGTGGTAGAGCACTTTATGAGTTGCACTTCCAATACGTTGTTAGTGGTGAGGCAATGGAAATTTAGTGCAAGTTCTTAAGGGGAGAACTTTGAAGTTCCACCATATACAAACTGACCCAATTTCAAGTTCCACCATAAGAGGAATGTTACAGTGAGCTATGAGCTACGGAAGGAGAAAATGAGCTACGATCATTTTGACCACCCTAGAAGTTTTAGAATTTCGTAAAAATTGGTTGGTGGGTTGTCTAGGGTAACATGATCTTCCTCACCAATTTTCAAGGAATTCCATAGCTTTTAGGGTCATCAAACCGTAGAAGCAAAATTAATGGTTACTACGGACGGTGGATAAAGCTTCTAAGGTTTGATGACCCTAAAAGTTTTGGAATTCCTTGAAAATTGATGAGGATGATCATGTTACCCTAGACAACACACCTACCAATTTTCACAAAATTCCAAAACTTCTAGGGTGGTCAAAATGATCGTAGCTCATTTTCTCCTTCCGTAGCTCATAGCTCACTGTAATATTCCTCTCCACCATAATATGTAGAATTTTAAAGTGCACGATGGCTACCTCTGGTGACCAACTCTGGCACCGGCGACCGACCGACGAGTAACTTTGACACCGGAGACCAACTTCGACCACGACGACCGACCAGTGAGTAACTACAGCAACCGGCGACCAACTCCGACGAACTCCGATGATCGGCTCTGGCAAAGTCTGGTGTCCATTTTCGACGATCAACGACCTTAGGTGACCTGTTCCGGCGAACTCCAATGGTTATTTCCAGTGACCGACAAGTAACTTTGGCAATCGACGACCAACTCTGACAAACCCTGGAGGCCATCTCCGGCGAGCAACTCCTACAACCAGTGGAGACCTCCAGTGGCGGTCGATGAATAACGCCGGCGGCCATCACGACTGCCGGTGGACCAACTCCGGCGGCCAGTGATCACATGCCGACCTTATTTGACGTTCGTTGAGTTGTAAATATTTTAATGAAATGGGGCTTGAGAATTTGAAATTCTTGAAGACTTCAGTGTAAGTGTGTAACTCAAAGGTCATAGACTCAAAGCCTATGGACTGTACAATTTCCTTGAAGTTAATGGGCAGGGATACAACGATACTTTGAAACAGGTGCCGTACCTGTATCGAATACTTCCCGATACTCCGATACGGCCCGATACAGCGGGATACATATCCGATACGGCTAGGAAGTATCGGAGTTTAAAAAAACAAAAAAAAAGATCCGATACGTTGGAGATACGGGTCCGATACGCTGGGGATACGGGACCGATACGTGGGGATACGGGACCGATACGTCGGGGATACGGGGCCTATACGCCGGGATACGTATGGATGGTAATATAGTCCAAAATCCAAAAATCTGACTCGAACCCAACCGAAACTTGACCGGAACTTCGGATATGAGTCTAAATTCTATACATGAACATTTGCTTAATGATATCATTTAAATGTTTTATTTTTTGGATGATGCATGTGACACTAACTTTGTATTTTGTAATTGATGATGAATGTTAGCATTTTGTAATGGACGATGAATATGACACTTGTATAATGTTGTTAGCGTTATTTTTTGTAATGGATGAATGTGACACTTGCTTTAATTTTTGGTCGTATTGGATGTAAATCATGTAATGAATGATGAGCATGGTCATATTTAATTTTCAAACTATTCACTATTTATATTCTAGCACAAAATATTATATTTAATTATTAATATTATATATATATATATATATATATATATATATATATATATATATATATATATATATATATATATATATATATATATATATATATATATAAAATTACAAACGTATCCCTGCCGTACCGTGTATCCTAGTTTTTCAAAATTCCACGTATCGCCGTATCCGTATCCTCGTATCCGTATCTGTGCTTCCTAGTTAATGGGAGTTCGTCACTTGCAAGTTCTTCTTAAAAGTGTTTAGCGACTATTGACTAACCCCCACTAGATGTTTTATATAATATATTGGACAATCTGGTTTATGTCTATATTGTTATTTTTATGTCTAATGTGTTATATTCTTCATATATAAATGTACATGAATTAGTCCTTATCCCGTGAAGATGGAATCATTTATAGATTGGAACTCTAATTAAGAAGGCACAACAAATGGATTCAGAAAATTTATCTGGGTGTTAACTTGATATCAAACCTGTATGAACAAACACATGAGGTCATAACCAAGGTAACTTTGGGCAACATAGGGGCCTATGATGAAACTTAAAAAGGCGAGTTATGTTCTAGGGAGATCTATTCAATGGTTACATAGTATAAGCTCATCTAAGTGGGAAGAAACCCTCCAAGATCCAAGTAACTAAGCTACCTCAGCATACTTGGAGGAGAGAACTGCCTATCAATGTTAATCAACGCAAGTAATAAGGTAGCTAAGTCTCAATCTAGGGTTTAGATATGGAGGTAGATGGGGTGCGAAAACTTAATCAACATAATCAAAGTTGGTCAAGCTATGAGCTGGACAGAGCAACATGGGTGTGGTTGCAAAAGAAAAAAGTAAATAATATGGTATACAATACAATTATCTAGGCAAAGCTAACTTTATGGAGCAACACCAAGTATGAATACTAAATAGGAAGCAATGGACTTACAAGAGAGAAGTCTAAGAGAGAGAAGTCAACTCATGGTAGTCAAACTAAATGGTTGGATAAACTGATAACATAAAGATGATCCTAAAATGCATCGAAAATGACCTAACAAAGCAAGGAGGTAGAAATGGTCATCAACATGATAAAATACTGACCATGATTAAGTTGGAGTCTTTAGGGCTAAGGACAATAACCAAAAGCTAGGAAAACAAAAAATGGGGGCATGGTCATAATTTGTTCGAACTTGACGTGAGCATGCGTTGATTCATGTTTGGACTAAAAGCATATGCAAACAAGGATGTGCACTCTTGAAAGCCCAAAAAAATTTTGTAATGCAAAGAACTAAATGTTCAAGAGTATTCATAAAAAGGGTCCAACAAGTAGTGATACTGACAACCGAGGACCAAGGGTTCGAACTAATGGCTAAAACTCATAAAACTGCTAAAAGAGGTATTAAGGACCAGATTTTGGACCTAAACGACTAGTAAAGCATATAAGGGTATAGAGTTTCACATAGCGTGTATTTCATATATTTGTTGTCCTGATGCACAATAATTTAAATATGGAAATGATGGAATCTTGATTAGATGATGGAATTTTTGCAATGATACTTTGTACAATCATTAATCAAACATAGATACACACTTTGGAACACTTAAATAACATTTGTGTAATATTTACTAGTATGGAACTCTATGTATCATGAATTTCTATGCATGCTATGTAGATAAATAACATTCTAAGCATTTACAAAATTTTAATTATTTTTTTCCTTTTTTTTTTTGTTTTCCCCTTTTTTTTTATATGTTGGATTTGTTTCCATTTATTTTGATATACCACAATTTATGCTGATATATCGTGATATATGGTCAATTTTTCTGCCATCCGAGATTGTATAGGGGATTTTGTATCGACTATTCATAAAAATAAAAAATGTCTATATTCCACTAAATATTGTGATTGTTTGAACGTTGCCTAACTATTCAACGAAGGGCGATGCCCAAAAATGGGCATTTTGGTCTCATATAGTGCAAAAATGGACGAGCGCATGATAATTAAGAGTCACAAAATTCAAACACTATATATCACAAGCATAATAGCCTCCACCAGGGTTTGAAATCTCGGCCGATACCGGTACATACCGGCAGGTACGTACTGGTTTTGCCCGGTTTGAGACCGGTACGGCACCCGATCTCGATACCTGGCCCGTACCGGTACGTATCGGCCGGTTCAGGCCGGTACCGACCGGTACGGACGTGTTAAATTTTTTTTTTGGGTTTTTTTTCCTCAACCCGTATCGGTCCGTATCGACCGGTACCGGTACGTACCGGCTGGTACATACCGGTTCGGGGTCGACCGATACCATGATTTTGAATCTTGACCTCCACCACTAATAGCCTTTTGTTTTTTGAATTTGGTTATCCTTTTGAGGAGTTTATCTGATACGACTCTTTCTATAGAGCATTCTTTTGATTCCCCTTTACCTCCTATTCAGATCCTCCTCCTCCAATGCCTACCTTTGTCTCTCATCTCTCCCACTCTCAGGTTTATGGTCGACGACAATATGTGTTTACTGCCCCTCTTGACGCTCCCTGTTGCGATGACTTGCCGCTACCCTTTTCGCTATCGACACCTTCTTACTCAGTTGAGCAAGTACTTGATTGCTACTTCTTACTGTTTTCCCCCTAACTATAAGTTCTTTTCGGCAATAATTTAGAGTCATCACAAGCCCTCGAGTTCCGGAGAGGCCTCAGGCATATCAGAGTGTCAACATACCATGTTAGATGAGCTAGTAGCACTTTAGTGCACTCAGACTTGGGATCTTGTCCCCCTCAAGCTGGGAAGGTTCCTCTTTCTTGCTGGTGAGTGGTGAATCTACAGGATCAAGACGCACTCAGATAGTTTGATCAAGTGGTATAAGGCTTGCTTAGTGGCATAAGGCTTTATTCAGGAGTATGAGATTGATTATGATGATGCCCTTGCTCTAGTTGCCAGGATAACCATAATTTGTATTCTTCTTGCAGTTGTTGCAGTTCGAGGTTGGTCGCTCTCTCAGCTTGATATGAAGTATGTATTCCTTCACAATGATTGACTTGAGGAGATCTATATGTCACCGCCGCCTGGCCTTGATTATTCGTCTTAGCATGTTTGGCATCTTCGCCACGCTTTATTTGGTCTCATACAAGCTCGTTGTGCTTGATTTGCGAAATTTAGTTAGGCAACTCAGGCATTTTGTTTTGTCCACAGTGATGCGGCCAATTCTTCTTTTGTATGTGGACGATATGGTTATTATTGGAGATGATGCTTCTTGTATTCAGTCTATCAAGGAGCATTTTCAGAGCCGTTTGAGATGGAGAACCTTACGCTTTCTTTGCTACTTCCTTGACCTTAAGATAACTCACAATCGTCGAGATATTCTACTTTCCCTATCAAAAGTACAAGACTGATGTGATCTCACGTGCCTACCTGCCAGCAAGATTGAGCTTCATCTGAAGCTCCATCCTGATGATGATGAGATGCTCCCAGTCTCATATGTTACTCGCTATCGGCAACTAGTTGGTAGTCTTTTTTACGCTATCGGCAACTAGGTGGTAGTCTTTTCTACCTCACCATCTCTCGGTCCGACATTGCTTATCTTGTGCATTTTGTAAGTCAGTTTGTTGTGGCTTCTTGTACAGTTAACTATGCACTAGTTCCACAGATCATTCATTATTTTCGCGTCATGACACATCCATTGGTGATATTCAAGATCATCACTCTCTCACTGGTTCCTACATTTTTCTCGACCCCTCTCGTATCTCTTGGCATTCCAAGACGCTGGACAATGTAGCACGTTCCACAATGAGACTGAGTATCGAGCTATGGCAGATTCCACTTGTTTGAATGTCAGACTTTGACATCTTCTTCATGACTTGGGAATACCTCTTTCTGCTCTGAATCCCCTCTAATTCGGCAACCGGAGTGCTATTCAGATTGCAACAATCTGGTATTTCATGAGTGGGACACAAGTATATCGAGATTGACTGTCACTGGCTCATCATAAACTCTTGCCCAAACGATTTTTCTTTTGCATGTCATTTCTGAGTTTTAGCTTGTCAACTTCTTTACGAAGTCTCATACCCTCCAACGCTTCGTCTTAATGCGCAAACTCTAAGTATATGACCCACCTTTTGGGGGGGGGGGGGGGGGGGGAAGGGGGGTGTTGGGTTGAGGGTTAGATGTATTTGTACATATGTTGCTATTTCTTTGGTGGTATACTCACCTATGGTCACCACTCACCACAGTCACATACATTCCTTTATATTTGGCTCTGAGGCCCAATACCATGGGAGGCTTTTCTTGTTCCCAAGTAACACATCTAGTGCCAAGCAGTTGAATTAAATTCACAAAATCAGCAAATTGGATCCATGAGTTAAGCACCTTTAAATTGCAATCCTTGTTTGTGTCATAAAAAATTATAAGTCCACCGTGAAATTGGCATAAACTTGTTATCTCCCAGTACCCAAGTTTATTTACTTCCTTTCTTCTTCTATTCCTCAAGGGAATTCATTTTTTTTTGCCATATAGTGTACACTGAAGTGTCTGATTTGACTCTCAGATGATTTTGAAAGTTTAAATCCTGAACATCATATGATTTTGTGAATGCTCTCTTCAAATCCTGTTTATGGTTGCCCGTGTAAATCACTGTTTCATAGGTTCTACAAAGATCCTAAGTACCTTTATGAACAAAATTGTTTTCTGTTTTGCAGTCACTCAGATGTCAATCTGGTTGGATTGGGAAATGGAACAGTCAAGGAAGATGACCGGGTTGTTTTGCTCGAAGGAGGCCTATCAAAATCGACATCTGGGAAAGTCCAGAATGCATCTGTCCGAGCAAATCTAATTAGGTTATTGGGAATACAAAATTTCTGCCCTCAGTGCATGTTAATATGACCCATTAAAATGATGAGGTTTACTACTTTTGGTACTGTTGTGTTTTGCAGGTTTATAATGATGGATGAATATTTCTTGCTTGAAAACAGAGTATTATTAAAAGCCATGTATGATTCTTCAGCATATATGCCAAGTTACTGTACCTAACAATGTACTACCCTTGCCTTTTGCCCCTGCACTAATGCATGAGTATTGTCATTCTGTGTAGGTCGGAATTTGGTGTGACTTTGGCTTACTTCTACATATGTGACCGCACAAACCTCTTTTCAGAATCCACTAAGGTGTTTGTGTTACACTTTGAATTGAGTAGATTACTTACTATTTTGTTTCTGATGGTTGAACTGGCGATACAGTTTTTTATTATTTTCATGGTGATTTATGGTGCTTGAACCATGCTAACATGGAAAATATGTAAAATTGGGAAGCTATGAATTGTTTGGCACCTGAATTATGAGGTAAATGACATCTATATGTGTGACTGATGTCCGTTCAACCAGCTTTGCCCAACATCCATATGCTACTTTATAGCAACCCAGTATTATAGCTTTTTTAAAGGGAACTGTCAACGAACATGTTTAGCCCTCCTAATAAGCTTCACCCAGTAATATTTGTTCTCTACAATATATAGGTGTGAACCTTTGCAAATAATGAAACATTGTTCTGGTGATATTTATCTAGAACAAGCCCATGTTTGATGGTGCTTCAGCCCTTTGGCTGTTCATTTGCTTACAAATCTACAAAAAATTGTACTGTTATTCATTTGGGTCCTTCACATGTAATTCTTAACTATCCTTTGTTCAACTAGATACTTGAGAGGTTATAAATGTAACTTATGGATTGGCTCCCACGTTATTAAAACCTATTTGAAAGAATTGGAAAAACTGTTGGATTTGCTCCCAGCAGTAACATGTCAATTTTATTGCATTCCAACATCAGCCACTTAAAAGCATAAAAAAAATTATGTGGTCGTCACCATGTGCTATTCTTTCACGGCATATACTAATTGATCTGTGCCTTTATCTGATTTGATCTAATTTTGCTTTCCTGCATACTGTCTGTTCAACTGTACCTTTTGACTAGATATGCATTACCCTTACGATTAAAATTAAGTAAATGATTCAAAATCAATGAACACGTTCTAGAAATATGTGCTACAAAAGGAATTACAAGGTTGAATGTTTCAGTGTGCCCTTCTTAAGGCCTTTTGGATGCGTATTAATTATGTCATTTGTTTTGTGACTACTTTGACAGAATTACAGCCGCGACCTTTTTCTCTTTCTGTACATTCTACTTATCATAGCTTCAGCCTTGACTTCTCTAAAGAAACACCATGACAAGTCAGCATTCTCAGGGAAAACCATTCTTTACCTGAATCGACATCAAACTGAGGAATGGAAAGGATGGATGCAGGTGGGCAGCTTAACCCTTCACCATTGCTCTCTAGATTCTGTAGAATTATGTGCTATTAATTTTCTGAGGCCATATTATGCTGATGAGTCATTGCATTTATTATATTTTGTTTTCTTTGTACTCCCCCTTGCCATCTTAGGCCATGATGTGTTTGGTGATAAATGGGAGACGATAAGCTGGATGTATTAATTTAGTAGTTCTTATTTCTGCTCTTCTATTCAATTGTGCAAAACATTATTATCAAATACTACAAGCTACCCTCTGGTCCTTTTCTTGATTGCTCCTAAGTAGAATAAGCCATACGGTACCTCGCCAGCTAGGAAAGATGTTTATGTTAAGGAGAGGGGACATTGGTTTGAGGATGTTGAACTGGGTTTCATTGGTCAAGGGAAGATAAAATTTATAGGATAGGAATGAGCTAGTTTCTTTAGGGATACAAGTTTCAAATGTAAAGGCTACTTTGTAGAGAAGAGTTGCATGCAATTGTTCTGATGGAGTATGTTGGATTAGTGAGGGCATAAGTGGGTCTGGGTGATTGGGAGACTGAAGCAATGAGCAGGTCACGAGGGATCTCAGATCTTTATATCCAATCCGCCATTCGGATATCCGAGATTCGGGTTGAATTCAAGTTGGTTCGCTGAAATTCGATTTCTTTTTTGCCACTCGTGAAGTGAGATCTTGTGGTAGATGAACAGGTCTTTGTTCCTGAATGTCTAAGGTGACAGATTGTTTTGGAGGGTGGAACCAAGCACTGATAGTGATAAATTTAGGAGAAATGTGAACCCAGTTTATATTGGGTATGAAGCAATACTTAACTCATACAACAGTGAGGCCACACCATATAGGCAATTGGTGTGTAGACAACATACATGAAGGAAACATTTACAATCATGCATATGTACTCTACTATAGCCAGTATTCTGCTGTCTGTAACATGGATAGATGAAAAATCTAGCTAATGCGTGAGGTTTGTAATATTATATTTTTAAATGTACCAAGCCTCGAGGCAGGGTGTCCAAGAACTTTGGATGGAGGGAATAATATAGGATAATCACATCGAGGAGCTTGTAACATAGTTAACAGAAAAAATGTCTTGGATGAATTAAGATTTCGAAGAAAATATGGTTAGTAAATCGATTCTAAGTGTCAGTGAACATAATGAAGAATGCACATTCAATGTGAAGTGGAACGGGGTTCAACTTAATTCTTTCCTTGCTCTGGTAGTGAGGCGAAAATATTTGAAAAGAGAAGTCACATGGAGTTTCAAACCCTTAACCTTGGAAACTTGTTACCGCAAACCAACCTAGAAGTTGAGTTTGAATTAGTATTCTTTTCTTTAGAACCCCCCTAAAACACGCACACCCCCCAAAAAATAAAGCAAAAAAATCCACTCACCTTTTGTTCTTTTTTTTCTTCTAAAAAATATCTGCAATCCGGACTAAGTACAAAAGCTACAATAGAAGCTTGTACTGAGATATTGGCCAGCTAATTTACAAATATACTCGGGGAAATTGTTATCGCACAGCTGCTACTCTTAATTTAAACTACCCAATGCACTTAATTGTAACTACCTCATGCAGCTAGCGTGTCTCTTAATTGATTAGCTTCTCTATGCCATATAGATTCTAACTTCTAAGACTGGAGAGGGAAAAATAAGTTGGTTGCCTAAGGTGTTCCGGTTAGGAGTTGGGTTTTCTCTATTAATCTTGGATATGCTTAGCAAAAAATCTTCCTCCGCTCAAACTGGTTTATCAATCATGAAGCTGGTATCAAACTTAGCACCTCCCATAGACCACAACTTTAGTGTCTATTATATGAAAGCCCTCAACCTCTTACAATTTTTACTCCTGTTTGTTTCTACTCTGTGCAGATAGCAAACAACTAAAATTTATGTAACATATATGAACTGCAACTTGTTTCACATGCATTTCTTGTTTTTTGATTGGACTGTTTGTTTACTATTTCCTCATTTCTTGTAGCCTTTCCTAAACTGGTTTCCATATTGACATCATGTTTGAGAACCTATTTCCTGAAGTCAGGATCTATGAGCATCCCCAAATTGGTTGATTCAAGGATCAGTTTTCTGGTTGGTGGTTCAAATAACACAACATTTTGATTGAAGTACCAAAAATGCACATTATGGTAACGGGAGAATGCATTAAAGATATATGATCGAAAATGCATTGCCAAAATGCACATTATGGTATTTTCAAAGATAGTTTGAAGTTTACCATTTCATTGTGGAAAGTTTTTTTTTTTTTCTTCCAGCATGCCGGGTATTGAACCGGAAAATATGTAGTGTTGTCACAGTGAGTCACTGCATTTTTTTTTCTTTATGGCTAATTGTTTGATACTCTTTGCAAAAAAGTTCTGCAATATGGTGTACGAGACTATATTTCAATGAACACCCAACACTTTTGGTGTATGATTAACGGGAGGGTCTACGATTGTTACTAATCTTCAGATGGGTATTGTGAAGCTAGGAATTTAGTATGCATACCAGTACATGCTACAGAGGTGCGCCAAACTCTATATTATTGTTGGACGTGTTTCACATCTATCATGCTTGATTTTACAAAGAATAGTTGCTCTTTGTAGCCTCAAAATGGAGTGGATTGCGGGTAGTAGGAAACACCACAGAACACGTAAATTCAAGCATAAAATCATGCATATAGCAGTGGAGCTCCTGTGGACATTAATTCTTTGCACTCTTACCAGTGTTGGGAGCAGAAGACAATGCCATACACGATTATTTCATAGAACCTGAATTCTTTTTGGTGCTATTACATGATTTTCTTAAGAAGTTTCTGCCGCCATCCAGATATCTATGAGTTGCTCTATAAATTCCAAACTTAAGCTTCCTAACTTCCGTACATATTCACCAGCTTAATTTTTAGGCCCCTTAAAACTTTTTTTCATTATCAGAAAATTTTATATTTATATTTTTTTCATTCAGAAGTTTGAAATAAAGAGAGTACATTACAGTACCGTGCAATTAATTAAATTGAATGCCCTTATTAAATATCAAAATTCTTAGTTTCTGCATACTCAATGATCTTATGGACTATTTAAGTCACATTGATGGTTCATGATATTTTACTTATTCATTCCTCATCATCTCGTTCCAGGTCTTATTTTTAATGTACCACTACTTCGCTGCCTCAGAGATATACAACGCAATCCGTGTGTTCATTGCTGCTTATGTTTGGATGACTGGATTCGGGAACTTCTCTTATTATTATATAAGGAAGGATTTTAGCCTTGCTCGGTTTGCTCAGGTGCCTTCATATTGTTTCAGCTCTTCATAAAGCTCAATAGGCATAGTGATGTCCCTTATCTATTCATTCTTATCTTACGAATCTTGAAGAACAATATGTCTCTTAAAATGCAGATGATGTGGCGTTTAAATTTCTTTGTGACCTTTTGCTGTATTGTTCTGAACAATGACTACATGCTGTATTATATTTGCCCAATGCACACTCTTTTCACGCTTATGGTATATGGGGCTCTTGGGATATTTAATAAATATAATGAAATTGGGTCAGTGATGGCCTTGAAGATTATTTCTTGCTTTCTGGCGGTGATCTTGATCTGGGAGGTTCCTGGTGTTTTTGATATTCTATGGAGACCTTTGACTTTTCTATTAGGTCGGTGACCTGTTCAGTGTCATTTTTCATTATCATGCTTATCTCTTGGATTATTGACAAGTTTGCTAATGTTTGTTATATGCAGGGTACAAAGATCCTGACCCTTCTAAAGCGAACCTTTCTCTCTTGCATGAGTGGCACTTTAGATCCGGCCTTGATCGCTATATCTGGATTGTTGGAATGATATATGCATATTATCACCCAAATGTAAATTTCTTGCTGGTAACATGTCCAAGAAATAGATTGATTATTCTAGCCATAGCTTGGTTGACAATGGTGTTTGCATTGTCACAGACTATGTGCATTGTGTGTGATCTTGACTGCGATGCATGCTTTTCTCATAATTGCATAGTTTTGTCAATTTTCTTTCCTAATAGGTTGAAAGATGGATGGAGAAGCTGGAAGAATCTGAAACTAAGCGGAAATTGTCAATCAAAACCAGCATGGTTACTGTTTCCTTACTGGTAAGTAGCATGATCCTTTCTATTGAGTGTTAAACTGACATTTTCTAGTAATTATCACCACATGTAATGACAATTTGTTTGATTCTTGTAGGTTGGTTACTTGTGGTATGAATATATTTACAAGCTAGACAAAATCTCATATAATAAGCTCCATCCATACACATCATGGATCCCAATCACGTGCGTATTAGGAAGTTTGCTGAAAAACTTCATCTGTATTATAATTCTATGTTGCCAGCCTATTGATTTGGTTTCAATTCATTCCAGTGTTTACATTTGCCTGAGAAATTGCACACAACAGCTACGCAATTTCTCCTTGACTCTCTTTGCGTAAGTACATCCATATATCTAATGATACCTTCTTCAGTTCTTCCTTTCTATATTTTTGTGTTACTGATGTTTTCTTTAGCCAACATTCTTCTTGAACCCTTATTCCTTGTTTTTTGGATAGGTGGCTTGGGAAGGTCACACTGGAAACATATATCTCCCAGATCCATATCTGGCTAAGGTGTGCTTACTGTCATTGTTTCCTGCATTTCCTGAAGCTTCTTTTGACTAATAAAATGTTACCAACATTCCCAGTCTAAGTTTATTTATAAAACAGGCAGTAGTTAGTTTCATAATCATAATAGTATCTAAACCAAAGTTTGTCCATCTACAGGGGCTTCATCAGTATTTTTTACATCAGTTCATGATATTTTGGAATATTTGGATTTGGTCTACCTGTGTTCCCGGGCTCCAGAATATTAGACTTGGATGACCTGGAATGGATTAGGATCAAGAATTAAGTGGCCCTTTAGTTTCTAATTTGAACATAATAGAACACAGAATATGGCTTTCTGAACATAATAGAAAGTGTTTCAATACAAAAGGGTTTCACAGGATGAGTATACTAATTAAGTGGTTAACAATGGGAAGTGTTGTGATGGAGAAGACTTAGGTCTTTGGGATAGATGGGTTTTGGGAGAGTGTGCTCTGTTCTACAGCAAAATATCAGATCTGAGTTTTTATCTGAATTTTGAACTGTGAAGATAGTCGGAAATGATATCTAAATTGATGGGATGCAAGGTAGTATGGGCAGGGACATATATATGAAAGATTTTTGTGATCACACTAGTATTTGAGAGTCAAATAAATGGATTTAGGGCTTGCTCTCCAAAATATTGTGTAGCAAAAATTTTACGAGTAGAGACCTATGACCTGCTATAAGTATGTGATGTAGGCGTGTTGTTTTAATGAAGTAGAAGCCAGGGAAAGATGAAAAGGATCTAAAAGTGTAGACTAAAGGCCAAAATAGATATAAATAGAGGGGATAACTAGTGAAAGAGTCTCACTTAACACCGACATAAAGGCATCTCATCAAGATGAAACATGATGTCACATCATGGGGACCACGAGGGTATCGAGCTCCGCCTGCTTTCCACAAAAGGCGAGCAAGATGATGAACAGGGCATGCTGACACGGCATGTGGCGATGCTGCTAGGGGACTATTTTGACTAGCTCTTGGAGAGCAGCGGTCGGAGACTAGGATCGGGTTGTTACTGCCCTACTAAAAGAGCAGCTATGTGACGTCACAGCCTTGGAGATTCGCTTGCTACTTTGGCTAAAAACCTAAGCAGCGAGACAGCTGGAGATGCAATCAACTATTAAAGTGCAAATGCCTATACTGGTGCTAATTGTATGACTGCTTTCAGAAATTCAACCATTTGATTGCAAACAACCACCAAACAATTATCAGTAAGCATCTGGAGTATTGATAATTGTACTGTAATCATGACTTGCCCAATTCTGATAAATTTGTTCTGCAACGAGAGTCACTTGAAATCGCAGGGCCTGATCTCTTTGGTTGTGTCCAACAAACTAAAGAATTCTGAATTTTATTTTGTGTGATTCCATAGGTCGGGCATACCTAATGGTCAGCCCAAGTGGCTTCTTTCGTTCATTCCGGATTACCCATTGCTCAATTGCCTGCTTACAACGGCAATATATCTCTTTGTAAGTTATGCCTCCTTTCAAATCAGGGAAATTTTTTTTCGGAAGAAGGGTTAACTTTGATATTTCCCCGCATCTCACATGTTGCAGATATCCTACCGGGTCTTTGATCTCACGAATTCACTAAGGGCAGCTTTCGTCCCCGGTAAAGACAACAAGCGGCTACTACATAACATAATCGCCGGAGCGATCATCGCCCTGTGCTTGTATTGTACGTCGTGGATTCTTCTCCGCATCCCGCTATTATTGGTATGCTATCCAATCTGTACTTCAGATTTAAGATTTAAATAAGCTTCTATAGAGCTGGTTTTGTTCGCCTCATGACCCTGTGCATCGACAGGGGTGATAAATCACAAACCAAATGTTTGGTAAATGAGGCCGGTTAGCGAGCGATGCCCAGTTTATGATTTCTTCGATGGGGAAAATCTCTATAGGCTCGAACCAGCATCGGCTCTGGCACGGATATTGATGCAGTGCGGTGGAACTGTTCAGGTTGAGCGTGTTTGAATTGCAAAGCTCAAAGCTTGTCGAGAGTATTACCTTGTTGGAGCGGTTTTTTTTTTTTGGCTGTATGATAGTAGTAATGGCGCTGTATTCGTACTTTTTTCTTTGACATATGTTGATTCAATGAAATTGTTCTTTGTGAGATGGTGTTTCGTCGTTCTAAGTTGCTTATGGGAATGATCACACACAGCAGACTTACTCAAGAGTTCACTTCATCCAGTCGGGGAGGAGTAGGGGTTTGAGGTGCAGTGGAGAGAGAGAGAGAGAGAGAGAGAGAGAGAGAGAGAGAGGTTGTAAGCATGCAAAGGGAATGGGAAGTGAGGGAGAGTGACGAGGGTTCGGTGAGATGGTGGTGGTGAGGCCGTTGGCTTCAAGTGGGAGGAGAGAGGGCTCGACTTTGTTCCTGGTAACGGCCAGTAAACAGACCGATAGCGTCGTGAACCGTACAATGTGGGATCAACGCCCATGATGCACATGCTGTGGCTATTGATGGAAATTCTGTTGTGCATCGTAGCTACCGGCCTATTGCTGGAGCAGAGTGGCCGAGGAAAGAGGAGTGAGGAGAGAGAGAGATAGAGGAGCTAGCATTTGATTTTGATCAAGAGGTCAACCAGTAACAAAAAGGGTGATGCTATATACAACCACGAGTTATCTTGTGCATCCCTAACTTTAAATTCCAAAAAAATCCATTATGTCCCCTAATCATCCCCACTCTTTTGCTAAGGGCAACCCATGCCCGCTATTGGCATTGTCGGCCATGTGCAGGCCTCCACGGCTGTCACATTCCTCCTCCCTTATCTTTCTTCTCCTTCCCCCCTTTTCCTCCCCTTCTTCGTCCTCTTTCCCTTCTGAAAATGGCGAGCCTCGGCCATTCTAGACCGAATGCACCTATGCAAGAGGCCACGGAGGCCGAATGAAACTTCTATGTTAATTCAACACATTGGAGGCCGAATGCATTCCTATGGTCGAATGTTTTGTAGATTAATTTGGCCTCCATGGCCAAATTCCCAGAAGCTGCAATCGGCCTGGAATGGCCGAGTGCCAAGATTTCCATGTGGAAGAAGAGTGGAAAGACGAGGAGAAAAACGAAGCGAAAGAAAAGGAAGTGGAGGAGGAAGGAAGTAGGTGGAAGAAGGGAATGAGGCGATGACGGAAGGTTGTCTTCATGGGCACAACTGAGGAAAATTGGGGAGCGTTCGTTAGATAGGGGTTGCCTTTGGGCAAAAGAGGGTTGTTCTTTAGACGAGAGCTGCCTCTGGTAAAACATGGGTTGTATGTAGCCTCGTCCTGCAAAATGACGTTAGTGGTCTATTATTTACATTATTATATGAACTTCAAGGGGTGCTTTTGCAACCCCCCCCCCCCCCCCCCCCCCCCCCCCCCCCACACACACACACACACACACACACACACACACACTCCTTAGCCCAAAATCACTTAACTCCCTTATAGTTAATAAACTACCCCCTTCCATTTAGCTTTTGTTTTTGCTGGACCGACCAGGTGGTCAGAGGACATGGCGTTATAGACCAAGAGCTCAAAGAGGTCCGGAGATTGAAACAAGGAAGGCAACATACTTGCTATTTATTAAATTCCATAGTCCCATGGGCTTGACATCAACGGCCAGGACTCGCTTGTGCAAACAAGACACAATGACCTTGAGGGAAAGTCCACTCCATGTGTCCATGCTGGGAGGCTAAGGGGGTCAAAGCATAATTATTCCTAGAAACTATTATTTTAGGGTAATTTTATTCCCACCCCAAAAATATATAATTAGCCCCCGTTTTCAATAAACTTGAACACACCCTCATTTTCTTTGATCATACCCAATTTTTATCTCAAAATACCCTTACACCCCACCTTGAATAGATGTGTGTTGTGTGTGAGCCGCCCCCTCACAACACATAACAATCATTATTCACCACCCCTCACACACAACACAAATCACACTCATCATTCACCATCCCTCACACACATCGTGCACTTCTACAGCCTCATCATCATCATCCTGATCGTTTTACAGACAGAGGTAGAAAGCGTGAATGGTGTTGGTGTCTGCCGAAGGGGCTGTGGCTAATGTGGGGTACAAAGACAAGGGTATAGTTGGTATTCAAACATGTTTTAGTAAGTTATTTAGAAATGGAGAGGAAACGAAGTCTAATTACAGATTTTTGGGGTGTGAATAAAATTCCCAATATAAAAGAAAAACTTTGTGAGAAGCCCTTCTTAGGAGATCGTTTAGAGCTGCAGTCCCAACAACCTTTCCATTTTAACTCAAACCCCTATGGACAAAAATGTCACTCACCTCACTTCAAATTTATGCTTTGTTGCCACCCGTTCGTCATCGTTATCGCCAGACTTAATCGAACGCCACTGCCGTCGAACCTAACCGGATCTCCCTAAACTAAGATCTAGGGGCCATGGGATGAACCCTATACCTAGAAATCCCAAACCTAAACCTAAATCTAACCCTAACCCCTCTCCGGTGCTGCCGCCTTCGCCTCTGCTGCCTTTGTCACTGCTGCTCGCGCCGGCATATGCCGCTCACACCCACCACCTTCTTCACCACTGCTCATGGCCACCTCCGTCGCCAGCGCTCGAGTCTACCGCCCTCTACCATGGCTGATCAAGAGAGGAGAGGAGGGGACGGGGTTTCGGGATAAAAAAAAAGGGGGGGTTTATCCTAATGTTGGGTTGGTTAGAGGGGCTGGAGCTCAAATGAAAAGCTTCATTGTGTTTATCCTAATATTGGGTTGGTTAGAGGGGTTGTATGCTCATTACCCCAATATAATATATATATATATATATATATATATATATATATATATATATATATATATATATATATATATATATATATATATATATATATATATATATATATATATATATATATATATATATATATATATATATAAATGGAAGACTCTCTCCCATGTTGTGACATGTGGACGTCTTTTAATGAGCTAGAATTCTTCTTCCATGTGTGAACACGACTTTCTTTTAAATCCATTTAAAAACCTACCACAAAGATGATAAATTTTTATTTATTGGCATTTAATGGTCATTTGATGTTAATCTCTCTCTCTAATAAGTAAATCACACTCACTTCAGATTTCACACTTCTTCGAATAGTTGTGATGTCGTCTTTATCAAATGGCGCGCATCAAGCACATTCGGGCATTGCCCGGGTTTCTTACTAGTATATATATTATAATGGAAGCCTCTCTCCCGTGTTGTGACACGTGGACATCTTTTAAAGAGCTAGAATTTTTCTTCTGTATGTGAAAGCGGTTCTCTTTTAAATCCATTTAAAAACCTACCATAAATATGATAAATTTTCATTCAATGACATTTAATAGTCATTTGATGTTAATCTCTCTCTCTATCTCTTTAACAAGTAAATCATACTCACTTTAGATTTCACACTTCTTCGAATAGTTGCGATGTCGTCTTTGCCAAATGGCAAGCATCAAGTACATTTAGGCATTGCCCGGGTTTCTTACTAGTGATATTAATACCCACAGAAAAAGTGAGAGCATTTAATGTAACGTGAAACGTAAACATGAAAATATTTTCAGAGTTATTGTAGTTGCTACAATAACTCCGAATTTTTTTGTCCTATAGTGAAACTCTTTCATGTGTTTCCTTACATGACAATTTTTTTTCAAAATTAGTGTAGACGCTATGAGTAAATTAATATACGCTTTAGGTAATATTCAATATACTTTTAGTAATCTAAAATATGTATTTAGTTATTTAAAATACATTTTACGTAACAAATATAGGAAGAATAATTGTAGTAGCTACAATAACTCCGAAGCAACGTGAAAGAGTTTCACTACATGACAATTTTTTTTTAAAGGTAGTGTAGACACTATAATAAATTAAAATACGCTTAAAATAATATTTAATATATTTTTAGAATCTACAATAAGTATTTAGTCTTTTAAAATACGTTTTAGATAACTTACGAAAGAAGTAATAACTGTCGCAACTATAGTAGCTCTGAAGCCACATGAAAGAGTCATTACTGATAAATTTTTTTCAAAGTTACTGTAGACGCTATGGGTATATTAAAATACACTTTAGATAATGTTCTATGCACTTTTAATAATCTAAAGTACATATTTAGTAATTTAAAATACACTTTAGGTAACGCACAGAGGAAACAATATTTGTAGCAGCTACAGTAACTCTAAAGTCACATGAAAAAGCTTCACTACAGGATAATTTAAAATATGATTTAGATAATGTTCGATACGCTTTTAATAATCTAAAATATATATTTAGTAATTTAAAATATGTTTTGGGTAATATACAGAGGAAACAATATCTGAGCAGTTATAGTAACTTCGAAGTCAAGTGAAAAAGCTTCACTACAGGACAAAAACTTTAGAGTTTGTAACATCCGCCCCAAACACACAATATATTATCCGCTTTGCCTGTGCCCGCACGAGGACTTCCCAGAGGGTCACCCATCCTAGTACTACTCTCACCCGAGCATGCTTAACTACGGAGTTCTTACGAAATCCATAGCGGCGCACGGTTTTAAAACACATATTCTATGTTTGGGAGGGGAAATTATATAAGTAGCTCAGGATCTCCTTCTCTCCAAGCGATGTGAGGCTAACTCATGGCCTTGTACACCTCACCTCACCTCACATTATCCATCTTGGCATCCCAATCTCAGGAGTCTTGGTTCTTGGCCTATTGGATCTTGGTCGTCACAATCCACCCCCCTTAGGGCTACACGTCCTCGTGTAGGGTTAGACCCCCCATAGCGAGGAGAATCAGCTCTGATACCATTTTGTAACATCTGCCCCAAACACACAAGATATTGTCCGCTTTGCCCATGCCCACACGAGGACTTCCCAAGGGGTCATCCATCCTGGTACTACTCTCACCCGAGCACGCTTAACTACGGAATTCTTACGAAATCTATAGCGGCGCACGGTTTTAAAACACGTCTTCTATGTTTTGGAGAAAAAATTATATAAGTAGTTCAGGATCTCCTTCTCTCTAGGCGATGTGAGGCTAACTCGTGACCTTGTACACCTCAACTCACCTCACCTTATCCATCTTGGCATCCCAGCCTCAGGAGTATTGGCTCTTGGCCTATTGGATCTTGGTCGTCACAGAGTTACTGTAGTGGCTACAGTAACTCAAAAAATAATTTGTCATGTAGTGAAACGTTAAGGTATTGCAGTAGTTGTCAGACGTCACATCGTAGGGTAGTTTCGGGATGAATAATACATGGATGTCGGCAACGAACCTAGCATTAAAACTTTTCTGAATTTGTGGCTAGTTTTAAAGATGTCTTAACGGGGGACTTATTGTTACATTGGGGTCAGACTTTGGACCAGAATTAATTTACCATTTAAAATAAGGGAAATTTTATTCACACCCCAAAAATATGTAATTAGCCCCTGTTTCCTCTTCGTTTCTAAATAACTTACTCAAATATGTTTGAATACCAACTATACCCTTGTCTTTGTACCCCATATCAGCCACAGCCCCTCCGGACTCCTCCCTCTCTTGTTTTCGTTGACCTCGACGCCGTTAGGCTGTTGGATCATCGACGCACCGGTGCTCATCGACCCGACCAGGCCCAATCGTTGGCCACAGTCCAACCGACCAGCATTCCATTGTCCGTTGCCTAGATCATGACTAATAGCCAGCATTTCGTCGAACTCTTATCGCTGACCCCACCCTTGTCACTCTGATCCATCCCGATCGTTGGCCACTTGACGTCGCCGGTGCGGGAACCAGACCCCCTAGCCCCTCTCTCTCTCTCTCTCTCTCTCTCTCTCTCTCTCTCTCTCTCTCTCTCTCTCTCTCTCTCTCTCTGGCAGACACCAGCACTATTCGCACTTTCTGCCTCAGTCTGTGAGACGATCAGGATGATGATGCTGATGAGGCTGTAGGAGTACACGATTTGAGTGAGGGATGGTGAATGATGAGTGTGATTTGTGTTGTGTATGAGGGGTGGTGAATGATGATTGTTGTGTGTTGTGAGGGGGCAGCTCACACACAACACACATCTATTCAAGGTGGGGTGTAAGGGTATTTTGAGATAAAAATTGGGTATGATCAAAGAAAATGGGGGTGTGCTCAAGTTTATTGAAAATAGGGGCTAATTATAGATTTTTGGGTTGTGAATAAAATTACCCTGTATATTTCTATCGTTCAGGAGGACTTTGGATCTGGTTTTAAATTTTTCATAAATTTGGGATGGGTTTTAAAGATATCTTAGGAGGGTTTTTTGTTACATAGGGGTAGGGGTGTCAACGGTCGTGTCGTGTCGGGTTCGTGTCGTGTCACCCGACCAGTTTAACTAATCGTGTCTAGATCCTAAACTTGTACCAGACTCACTAATAAACGGGTAGACCCAATAAGACCCGTGTAGACACCAAAAATTTAATCGCACCCGAACCCGACTCGTGTGCGCCAACCCAGGGGCCCGACCCAACACAATAGGACCCACATGGGTCTGCACCATGCAATCGGGGCCTGCCAGAACCGACCTGAGCCAAAGGAGGGGTCGGGTGGGCCCATCCTCAAGTGGGGCCCACCCGGCCCCCTTTTGGAAAACTGTGCCCCCTACTTGCGGGTAGGGGGTGGCCGGCCAAGCAAGAAAGGAAAGAAAGAAAGAAAAAAAAAGGAAAGAAAAGAAAGAAAGAAAATAAAGGAAAGAAAATAAAAAAAAAATGAAAGAAAAGAAAGAAAGAAAATAAAGAAAAAGAAAAAAAAAGGAAAGAAAAACTGCCATGCGTGGGGGGAGATTGCGTAGACGTCTACACAAGCGTGGATCTACGTCGATCCCTCAATCCAACGGACAAGAAACGAAGCCGGGTCGCCATCGATTTAATGTGCAAGATTCAAATAAAAATTCAAAAATATTGAGTCATAACTACTCCGCCAGAAAAGGAAAATAAATAAAGGTTTATTCCCCCTATCAATGAATGAATGAATCTTGGGTAGTTATGGGAGAGATGTTAAAGGGATTCAAATAAATCTTCTCATATCTCTCACATCCCCCTTCACCTATAAATAGAGGGGGAGGGGGAAGGCTCTAAAGGTCGAAGACGAAAACAAAAGAGAGGAAGCTCTGCAAAGGAGGAGATATGCCTTCATCGACCCATGACTTCACGAGGCTCGGGCAAACCTATCCCTTTGGGACCGACTTACTCCATCAAAATTCCTTATCAACGTGAAGACCCTTGTACACGAAGATCATCCCTTCGACTCCGTGCACGAAGAAGAAAGCTCGAAGAAGAAGAAACCTTCAACTCCGAAGACGCCAGAAGCGAAGGCCTAAGAAGAAGATCGAAGCGGCATCACCCCATCGTCTTCAACAAGCCTTCGACTCCGATCAAGCCCAAAAGCCCGGAGAAGAAGATCAAAGCGGCATCACCCCGTCGTCTTCAACAAGTCTTCGACTCCGATCAAGCCTAAAAGCCCGGAGAAGAAGATCAAAGCGACATCACCCCGTCGTCTTCAACACGCCTTCGACTCTGATCAAGACCAAAAGTCTGAAGAAGAAGATCGAAGCGGCATCACCCCATTGTCTTCATCAAGCCTTCCACTCCGATCAAGCCCTAAAGCCCGGAGAAGAAGATCGAAGCGGCATTATCCCGTCCGGAAGAACTAAAGCACCGCACGTTCTAGCCGATACGATGCGAATTCCGAAAGAACTAAAGCACCGCAAGCCTCTACCCACCTATGTTCAAGCGCAAGCACCAAAGCAAAGCAAAAGCCAGAGCTAAGCCAAAGCAAAGCCGAAGCCAAAAGCCAAAGCCAAAGCCGATACCAAAAGCACGATCGACGCCGCGAACTGACAATTAAGGTCGTCGAGATATAGCTAGAGCCGAGGGAGACGTGAAGACCGAGGAACGAATCCAAAATCCCCCTAGCCGAGAAAGCACGAAGCACGGAAGGGACAAAAGCAATGGTGACAAATCCTTAGCCTCTCAAGAAACCCTTACCCTGTAAATTTATCTGTCCTGGGCAACCCCTTCAGAGCTCTCGCACGAAGTAACGTGGAGATGCAGATCAAAGAGGATCTCTCCCATAATCTCCTGATCAAATCTTCACCGCACCCGGCTCACCACCTTTTGAGTCCCCGGGTCTCGGCCTCTGTAATCTTGTTTTGTGCAATAAAAATGACCCGAATCTTTTTCTACGCGTACAGGTTTCTGGCACGCCCGATGGGACCTCCTCTTCTTTCATCCGTACGTCTGAAGGAGTTGCTTCAAGTTCGTTATGGCCGAGGCAAGTGATGCTATGTTTTCTCCAACAAACCTTTCGCCCATTGCCGAGTCTATGTTACTCCAACATGGTGATCCAGAAAACCCAAAGTATGACGCTCCTGTTAGGATTGTATGCCCTCAAATAATATTTTATGTATTTTCTCAGTTATTTATTAATCGATATGGTATTATAATATGTTCATGAGATGAATGGTTAAGCAGGTAGTCCGTAAGTGATTAAAGATGCGACTTATTTGTATGGATGAGATTCATACAAAGCGAGATATGAGCCATTGGTAGTAATGACTTAAAACTAATTACAGCTTATAATGAGAGTGGACACCTTATTAGACAAACTGTATTATCTTTGACTCCGACAGGGATGGTGAATCTCTAGCCATTGGAATATATGATTCCAGGTCAAAGATGCTAGTGCATGAGATGCATTGATGAATCGTGAGTAAACCCAATGACACCTTTGTATTGTCATTGTCATATGGGTTCTCACTACTTACACAAGTCGACTTGCTCTTAATCCTGAGAGACTAACGAACTTCGAGCTTTGGCCTAGTTACTTTGACTTATCAATCAGTGAGGTCCTAAGGGCCAACACCTGGATATCTTGGGTGACTGAGTTAGGGTAACGGGGAAATCTAAATCTAAATATGGAATCCACCCTCCTATAAAGGAGACCTTCACATATATCCCTATTAGTTGATCTCAAGTTTGTTCATCGGTAAAACTGTGCAGTCCTCATCTGTAAAGAGTTCACTGATAAGAGGGATAATCAAATAGGAAAATCATGTATAATGGAGTATAAGATATAGCACCAATGGTTAGACAACTCACTATAAGTGGACTGGTGGTGACTACGGATGTATTAAAGTGGAGGGGCAATATCGTAATCTGTAAGACTAGAGATTGTCTTTCTAACCCGGAGTGCAATCATCACCATATAGTGAAATTAGTGATGATTAATCTAAGATGCAAATATAGCTAAAGAGTTTAGTCGGTATATTCGTATTTAGATTGGAGCCACGTTAGACGATCCTATGTGATCCCAACTACGGTCCAAAGCGACTTGAGACTAGTATGTGATCTTAAGGGAATTGTTATTAATTATATATATATATATATATATATATATATATATATATAGGCTTTAATAATAAGTGAGTACTGGATTAAATTGACCATGGGGGTGCCCTAGGCACCCCGGACATGTGCCACCATCACTCAGAGTAAGAATTAAGGGGATAAGTTTTGACCGGGTCAAACCCTAACTGCCCCCCTTGTTTATCCGTCCAACACAAAGAGGATAGGGAGGGGGGCCGACCTTAACTAGTTTAAAGGCTTATCCACCCCTTTCCTTATTTGGAAGGGCTTATAAAAGGGATAGGGGAGAGAGGGGGCTGACCATGCATGCCTATGCAAACCCTAGCCGCCCCCTCCATGTCCTATCTCTTGCTCTCTCTCTCTCTCTATCTCTCTCTCTCTCTCTCTCTCTCTCTCTCTCTCTCTCTCTCTCTCTCTCGGGTGCGAGGGTTTGATCTTGGAGATCAACCCTAAGGAAGGTCTCTAACTCTCTCGGGATTGCAAGGAATGCTTCCCACCAGACCGATTCTCGAGCGACGTGAAAAATACGTGGTTGAAGATTGCAACGAGGCTGATCATCAACGTGCAGTAATTTTCATCCAGAAATCTACAGCAGAATAGCCCCACCGTTTTAATCATTTCAGGAGATCTATAGATCGGATTGACTCCGTTCTAGTTTGAGGATCTCCGGAACGAAGGCGTTTATGTTCTCGTAAAATTTTAGAGTAATCAAATATCAAAACAAAAATTGTCATCCATTTTATCGACTGGATCTACAAAAGGCTGATCACCCCACGGTAAAATTCTCATCCGAATAACCATGCATGATCAAAGAAGATTAAAATTTTAATCCAATCCCCATCAATTGGTATCAGAGCTATGGCTCATGCATGTTTTAATCAGTTGAGATGATAGTGCTGGGTTGTATGGGAACAAGCTCCGTGCGAGGAATATATTCTCTACCGTACAACCATCGAATACCTCCACATGAAGATTTTGATTTAAAAATCGAGTGTAGATTGCATGTTAGTCGGTTCGTGCCATATTGATGAGATCAACGATGGTGTTTTTTCTCGCTCTCGATAATTTTAGATAGATCCCTATAATCTGAAAATTATGAATCAAGCGTGGGTTGCATGCTAGATGGTCCGGATGGATGAGATCCATCGTGAGTGTAGACACACGAATTTCGTCGGACCCGAACCCGACTTACGTGTGCCGACGCGGATGCAAACCCGACGCGCGGACCCGACTCGCGCGCGCCGACGCGGATGCAAACCCGACACGCGGACCCGACTCGCGCGCACCGATGCGGACCCGGACCCGACTCGAACCTAGCAAAGAGGAGCGGATCCCATGCTTCAAGGGGGGCCGGCCCCTACTAGGGTCCGAACCCCATGGGGCCGGCCCCTACTAGGACCCGAGCCACATGGGGCCGGCCCTACTAGGACCCGAACCCCATGGGGGGCCGGCCGGCCCTGCAAGGAAAGGGAAGAAAAGGAAAGAAAAGAAAAGAAAGAAAAGAAAAAGGAAAGAAAAGAAAGGAAAGAAAAGAAAAGGAAAGAAAAGAAAAGGAAAGAAAAGAAAGAAAAGGAAGGAAATACCGCCATACGCGGGGGGAGGTTGCGTATGACGTCTACACACACACGGATCTGCGCCGATCCCTCGATCCGACGCACAAGACGAAGCGCCCGATCGCCATCGATTTCGTGTGCGAAATCCAGCCATAATTGCCTCGCCAGAAAAGGAAAACAAATAAACGTTATTCCCCTCATCAATGGATGAATAAATCCAGGGTAATTATGAGAGAGATACAAAAGGGATTTAAAATTAAAAAGTTCCCATATCTCTCTCCCCACCCCTTTGCCTATAAATAGAGGGGGTGGGGGAAGGAAAAAATGGTCGGAAAATTGAAGACGAAACGCCGGAGCTCTGCAGAAGAGGAGACGCTTCTTCATCGACCCAAGGCTTCACGAGGCACAGTCAAGCCTGTCCCGAGGGATCGGCTTACTGAAAGTCCTCATCAACGTGAAGACCCTTGCACACGAAGATCATCCCTTCGACTCCGTGCACGAAGAAGAAAGCTTGGAGAAGAAGAACCCTTCGACTCCGAAGATGCCAGAAGCAAAGGCCGGAGAAGAAGAGGAGCGGCACTACCCCGTCGTCTCCAACAAGCTTCGACTCCGATCAAGCCCAAAAGCCCGGAGAAGAAGAGGGGCGGCACTACCCCGTCGTCTCCAACAAGCCTTCGACTCCGATCAAGCCCAAAAGCCCGAAGAAGAAGAGGAGCGGCACTACCCCGTCGTCTCCAACAAATCCTCGATCCCGATCAAGCCCCAAAGCCCGGAGGAGAGAAGTGAAGCGTCATCACCCCGTCGTCTTCGACAAACACCTGCCCCATCCACGAAGAAGAAAGCTGGAGCAGATCGTCTGAAGCGTCGCTACCCCGTCGTCTTCATCAACAAAAGCCGACGCTACAACCGTCGCACGGAGACCGTCGCTACCCTCATCATCTTCATCAACAAAAGCCGACGCCAAAACCGTCGCACGGAGATCGGTGCTACCCCCACTATCTTCGAAAGCATTCTTCGACTCCGATCACGCCAAAGAAGCCCGGAGAAGAAGAGAAGTCCAATCGACACGCAAATCGTCGAAGCACCGATGAAGTAGCCCACGTCGTTCGAAGAAGAAGATCGAGTTGACGCTGAAGCTAAAGCCAACGCAAGAAGCCAAAGCAAAGCCCCAGTAAAGCCCGCGCCAAAGCAACGCAAGTGCCAAAGCCAAGCGACTACGCCGGCCACGAGCAAAAGCACCGCACGTTCTAGCCGATACGACGCGAAGTCCGGAAGAACGAAAGCATCGCAAGTCTCTCCCAGCTACGTCCAAGTGCAAGCGCCGAAGCAAAGCAAAAGCCAGAGCCACGCCGGAGCCAAGCCAAAGCCAAAAGGCCAAAGCCAAAGCCAACGCCAAAAGCTCGATCGATGCCGCGAACCGACGATCAAGGACACCGAGGTCAAGCAAGGAACGAGGAAGATGTGAAGACCGAGGAACGAAGCCGAAAACCCCCTAGTCGAGAAAGCGCAAAGCACGGAAGGGACAAAGCAACGGTGGACATTCCTTAGCCTCTCCAAAACCCTCTCCCTGTAAAAACCCCTATCCTGGGCAACTCCTTCAGAGCTCTCGCACGAACACCACGTGGAGACGCGGATCAAAGGGATCCCCCAGAAGATCTTTCCCACAATCCCCTGATCAAAACTCGCCGCAACCCGGACTCGCTACACCCGAGCAACTCGGGTCCCGGCCACACTTGTAATCTCGTGTGATTCACAATAAAGACGACCCGCGCTTTTTTCCTCGTCCACAGTGAGATTGCAATTTCTATTGTGAACTCTTTTTGCAGGTGCGCTGAAATTGCTTGCCTCTCTCTTATGGTCAAGAAAAGCTTGAATATATTATTTATATTATGTGATAGCTTGGTTTCAATATGTAATTGGGCTCGTGTAAGGAGAATCCAAACCCCGAAAATGACCGATCAGCAGAGGGGTTTAGGGTAATCTCCATGCCCTTGTAGATCTTAGGTATTGCAGGAAGATCGGGAGCCGAAAGTTTGCTGACATATCATACTGGCAAATTAAATATCTGACCATGAGAGATGAAGAATAAATATTTGTTTTAGTTTTACTTGAATCATCATTCTATGCATGTTAATTAAAACCAATATTTAAATAAAATTTTCAGAAAAGATAAAAACATCAAGTGGGAGAGGATTTCATAAAGGAAGTCCATGGTCCTCCACCTTTGGTCCACTGTAAGGTGGAATGGATGCCTCGTGTCACCTTGGAGTGATCCCCAATGTTTGGGGGTATTCATCTCAACAGTTACTAGATGTGGATTTCATAGGACAAATCCTATGAGACGTACTTGGGGTCACCTTTCCTAGGAGGGGCTAGCTCAGTGCAGTTATCGTAGGGTTTGGACGGTGGTAAAATACTTGACAAGACGTTCGTCAAGAGACTCCCCTAGGAGTTTTGATGAAACTTTTGGGACTGAAGTCATAGGAGTTATCGTCCATAAGATATGAGATGTTCAGAGTATGAACATGATTGTTTCTAATCAAACCCATAGGGTATGATTTCCCCTATGATACTTGCTCTGTGGATTTTATATCCTGAATGCTTCACATTGTGGTTGAAGAATCCATAATAAAATGATGAATTGCCCAATTATTACCATATCTCCTAATAAAAAAATTTATATTGGTTTTAATAGGAAAAATGACTGGATCTACATTCAATCCTCTTGCTATAATCCTGAATCAGAACAAGTTGACCGGAACCAATTATGTAGTCTGAAAAAGAAATATAGACATTGTCTTAACTGCTGAAGGGTACAAATATATCCTTACTAAAGACTGTCCTAACTTACTTGGACCCTTGGCTACACAAGAGGAGTCAGGAGCCTTCCAAAAGTGGAATAATGATGAGATGGCTCGTTGCTACATTATGGCTTCAATGTTGAATTATTACAACATCAGCATTAGTCATATGTCACTACTAGAGACATAATGTTGAACCTAAAAGAAATGTTTGGTGACCAAGGGTGACCTGCTAGGCAACAAGCCATGAAACGACTAATGAGCACTAAGATATCTGAAGGTACCCCAGTTAGAGAGCACCTGTTGAAGATATTCGATTTATTGAACATTCTTGAGATACTGGGGGTTGAGATTGATGACGAATCTCAGATAGGCATAATCCTAGAATCCCTGCGTGACTCATTCAACCAGTTTAAACTCAATGCTAATATGAACAAGATGAGCTTTACACTGGGAGAAATGATGAGCTCTCTGACGGCAGCGGAGGGGATTATGAAGACTGATCCAAGTACTCATAACGTCAAGAAGGCTTCATCTTCTAGGTTTAAGCCCAAGGGTAAGAACCGGTTTACGAAGAAGAAACAAGGTCCCAAGTTTCCTAAGGCACTGTAATGTCTTCTTGGAGAAGAAAAAGAACTCAGGTATGATTGAATCACTCGTTCTTGAAGTAAGCTTTTTAGCTGATACTTCATATACATGGTGCATTGATTCTGGGGCAACTAATCACATCTGTAATTCGTTATAGGGGTATCAAGAAACACGGCAGCTGAGTGATGGTGAAGTCAAGTTATCGCTGGGATCGGATGCTACAGTATCAGCCGTCGTAGTGGGAGTAGTTAGATTAGTCTTTCTGAATTTGGTCATTATTCTGTCAGATGTATTATATGTACCGTCTATAAGACGTAACCTTATTTCTATTTCAGCTTTAGTGAATAAAGGATATTCTTTCTTATTTGGTACTAAAGTTGTAAAAAAGAAAAATGAGTATTTTATTTGCTTTGGTAGTTTAACGAATGGATTGTATCTAATCTCTTCTAGTAATCTTGAGATATGTGAACTGGAAAATGATAACTCTAATAGTCTAATATCACTTAAAAGAAAGTGTTCCTCAATCAATCCAACAAGACTTTGGCATATGAGGGTAGGTCATATTAATCTGAACATGATAGACAGACTGGTCAAAGATGGTATTTTGCCTTAGATTTTGTTTGATAATGAACCAGTCTGTGAATCATGTTTAGAAGGAAAAATAACCAAGAGACCCTTTACAGCTAAGGGATATAGAGCCAAAGACTTATTGGAATTGATTCATTCTTATGTGTGTGGACCTTTGAATATTAGGGCTAGAGGAGGTTTCGAGTATTTCATCACGTTTACGGATGACTACTCGAGGTATGGATATATTTACCTGTTGCATCGAAAGTCTGAGGCTTTTGAAAAGTTCAAAGAGTTTCGGGATGAGGTGGAGAAACAACTTAGTAAAAATATCAAGACTTTTTGATCAGATCGAGGAGGAGAATACCTCTTTACTAAGTTCAAGGACTACCTGGCTCAGAATGGAATATTATCTCAGTTAATCGCACCAGAAACACCTCAATAGAATGGTGTGTCTAAGAGGAGGAATATGACTTTACTTGATATGGTTAGATCTATGATGAGCTACCCTAATTTACTTTATTTCCTATGGGGATTCACCTTGAGTACAGCGATGTACATACTAAATCATGTTCCATCTAAGTCTGTCCCTAAAACTCCTAGGGAGTTATGGACTGGGCATAAGCCTAGTCTACAGCACTTTTAGATATAGGGATGCGTAGCACGTATGCTAAAAGGGAAGATAAATAAGTTGGAACCTAGATCGAAAGTATGTTACTTCGTAGGGTACCCAAAGAGAACCAAGGGATGATACTTTTATAATACCAAATAGCATATCATGCTTGTTAGCACGAATGCTGTGTTCCTTGAGAAGGATTATGTATTGAACCATCAAGCAGGAAAAATGCTCATATTACAAGAGATCCCTGATAAATAATTAAACCCTGAAGTAGTAGAATCAGAATTAGAACCAGGAGTCACTACACCTACACCACTGTTAGAACCAGTACTTCGTCGTAGTGGGAGAACTATCAGAGAACCTGAAAGGTTCCTGTTCTTGGGAGAAGTTTATGAAGTTATCATAGATGAACAAGAAGAAGATCCCACAAGATACGATGAAGTTCTATTGGATAGAGATTCTGCTCACTGGTAAAAAGCTATGAAATCGAAAATGGAGTCTATGTACTCCAACCATATCTGGGAACTTGTCAATCTACCTGTCAATAATAAACCTATTGGCTGCAAGTGGATTTACAAGAGAAAAAAAGGACCTGATGGTAAGGTGGAGACCTTTATAGCAAGGTTGGTAGGGAAGGGGTTTACTCAGAAAGAATGTATCAATTATGAGGAAACCTTCTCACCGGTAGCCATGCTAAAATCCATCATAATCCTCATATCCATTGCTACAAATCTTGACTATGAGATTTGGCAAATGGATGTCAAGACGATATTCTTGAACAACTAACTTGAGGAAGGCATCTACATGATGCAGCCAGATGGATTTATAGATAAGGGCCAAGAGCAGAATATATGCAAGTTGCACAGGTCTATTTATGGACTTAAGCAAGCATCTAGATGCTGGAACATTCAGTTTGACCAGACTGTGAAGTCCTTTGGATTCGGTCAAAGTCAGTATGAACTATGTGTATACATGAGGCATGCAGCAAGTGTGGTGATTTTTCTCATTTTGTATGTTGATGATATACTCCTTGTCGAAAACGATATAGTATAATGATCAACTATCAAAATCTGTTTGGCCAAGAATTTTGATATAAAGGATATGAGAGAAGCCAGCTACATCCTAGGACTCAAAGTTTTTCGAGACCGAAAAAGAAAGATGTTAGGTCTCTCCCAGATGTCCTACATAGACAAGGTCTTAGTATGGTTTGCAATGGACAATTCCAAGAAGGGACTCCTTCCCTTTAGGCATGGAATAGTATTCTTCAAGAAATAGTGTCATGTGACATAAGAGGAGAGAGATCGTATGAAGGATATCCCATACGCTTTGGCAGTGGAAAGTCTTATGTATGCAATGCTTTGCAAAAAACCAGTTATCTGCTTTGCCATTGGCATGGTTAGCATATATAAGTCTAATCTAGATATCTTACATTAGGCCGCCGTAAAGTATATTCTTAAGTATTTGAGAAGAACTAGAGATAATATGTTGGTTTTTGGCAGAGAGGACTTAGTTCCTGTTGTTTCATCGATTCAGACTTTATGTCTGATATGGATGAAAGGAGATCAACTTCAGGTTATGTATTTAGTCTGGGTGGTGGTGCCGTTAGCTGGAGGAGCATTAAATAGAAATGCATTGCGGATTCAACTACTGAAGCTGAATACGTGGCAGCATGCGAAGCAGCCAAGGAGGTAGTATGGTTAAAGAACTTCCTTCAAGAGTTGGAGGTAGTGCTTGTAGCAAAGATGCCCATTATACTTTTTTTTTTTTTTTTTGACATCGGCGGGTGTCCCGAAACCTTTCGGGCAATAGCCCACTTCAGGCTCGGACTAATCCCTCCGGGAGTGAAGCCCGACCCACTCGGTAATTCCCACTTCACTCCTAGGTAAATCGAGGGGAGGAAGAGTTGAACCCACAACCTCATCACCAAAGCATCAGTTGCTTTGCCAACTCTCCAATCCCCTGGTGGGTAAGATGCCCATTATACTTTACTGTGATAATAGTGGGGCTGTTGCTTAGAGCAAAGAACCAAAGAACCACAAGGGAGCTAAATATATTGAAAGAAAATATCATCTTCTCACGGATATTAAGAAACGTGGAGACATTTTGGTAACCAAAATAGCATCAGTAGAGAATCTCGCAGATCCTTTTACTAAGGCATTACCTGCAAAGGTCTTTGATTATCATGTCGATAGGATGGGGGTTAGATGTGTATCACATTGGTTGTGAGTGCAAGTAGGAGATTGTTAGGGTTGTATACCTTCAAACAATGTTTTATGTATTTCCTCAGTTATTTATTAATCGATATGGTATTATAATATATTCATGAGATGTATGGTTAAGTAGGTAGTCCGTAAGTGATTAAAGATGCGACTTATTTGTATAGATGAGATTCATACAAAGAGAGATATGAGCTATTGATATGAGCCATTGGTAGTAATCACTTAAAACTAATCACAGCTTATAATAAGAGTGGATACCTTATTAGGCAAATTGTAGTATCTTTGACTCTGACAGAGATAGTGAATCTCTAGCCATTGGAATGTATGATTCTAAGTCAAAGATGCTAGTGCATGAGATGCATTGATGGATCGTGAGTAAACCCAATGACACCTTTGTACTATCATGGTCATATGGGTTCTCACTATTTACACAAGTCGACTTACTCTTAATCCTGAGAGACTAGCGAACTTTGAGCTTTGGCCCAATTACTTTGACTTATCAATCAGTGAGGTCCTAAGGGCCAACACCTGGATATCTTGGGTGACTGAGTTAGGGTAACGGGGAACTCTAGATCTCAAGATGGAATTCACTCTCCTATAAAGGAGACCTTTATATATAACCCCATTAGTTGATATTAAGTTTGTTCATCGATAAAATTGCACAGTCCTCATCTGTGAAGAGTTTAATAGCAAGAGGGATGATCAAATAGGAAGATCATGTATAATGGAGTATAAGTGAATCAGTGGTGACTACGGATGTATTAAGGTGGAGGGGTAATATCGTAATCTGTAAAACTAGATATTATCTTTTTAACCCGGAGTACAATCATCACCATATAGTGGAATTAGTGATGATTAATCTAAGATGAAAATATAGCTAAAGAGTTTAGTTAGTATATTTGCATTTAGGTTGGAGTCGCATTAGAAGACTCTATGTGATCCCAACTACGGTCCAAAGCGACTCGAGACTAGTACGTGATCATTAGGGAATTATTATTAATTATATATATAAGATATATATATATATATATATATATATATATATATATATATATATATATGCTTTAATAATAAGTGAGTATTGGATTAAATTGATCATGGGGGTACCCTAGGCACCCCGGACATGTGCCACCATCACTCAGAGTAAGAATTAAGGGGATAAGTTTTGACCGGGTCAAACCCTAACCGCCCCCCTTGTTTATCCATCCAACACAAAGATGATAGGGAGGGGGGCCGGGCTTGACTAGTTCAAAGGCTTATCCATCCCTCTCCTTATCCGAAAGGGCTTATAAAAGGGATAGGGGAGAGAGGGGGTTGGCCATGCATGCCTATGCAAACCCTAGCCGCCCCCACCATCTCCTATCTCTCGTTCTCTTTCTCTCGGGTGCGAGGGTTTGATCTTGGAGATCAACCCTAATCCAAGGAAGCTCTCTATCTCCCTCGGGATTGTAAGGAAGGCATCCCACCGAGCCGATTCTCGAGTGACACGAGGAATACATGGTTGAAGATTGCAAGGAGGTTGATCGCCAACATGAAGTAATTTTCTTCCAAAAATCTACAGCAGAATAGCCTCGCTATTTTAATTGTTTTGAGATATCTATAGATTAGATTGACTCCGTTTCAGTTCGAGGATCTCCGAAACGAAGGTGTTTATGTCCTTGTAAAATTTCAGAGCAATCAGAGATCGGAGCAAAAATTGTCATCCATTTTATCGACTAGATCTACAAAGGGCTGATTACCCCACGGTAAAATTCTCATCCGAATAACCATGTATGATCAAGGAAGATTAAAATTTTAATATGATCCCCATCAGCTCCCTCGGTAGTATGTGTCTACACTCAGCATACTCAGACTCTTGCAGACGTCTTCACACTAGAAACTTCTACCGAAAATGCTCGCCAAAGCTCTAACGAGACCTTGGTGTATGAAGAAACGAGCCTTGATCCTGGAGTCTGTGTCCAGAAATTTAGGGAGGACCAGCTGCAACCCCGAGCCTAATTGGGTTCTCCAACGACTTTGCACCTCCTCTACAGGAGGCAAACATCCATCATTAAGTAGAAGCAAGTCGGCGCAACTACGTACGTCTCTGACAATGACATTAAGGATACAAGCATACAACACCGAGACGTCCTACATCATCATCCTCCGTCCGCTTTTCAGTTCCAAGTCATGCAAATGAGTGAGCATATAGCGCAAATTAGTCGGCTGATGGAGGAAAATGATCGTTATATCAATACTTTGCTTCAAAAGCTAAGCGCAAGGGATGCTGCAGCAATCAATCAACCTCTTGCTTCTCCAGTAGCTGCTCTAGCTCCGTCTTCAACTCCGACAGAGGTCACCCCGACGGTTCTAGCAACTATTCCGGCAGTCTCTTCGGCTCCTGTCCCAGCAGAGGTTGTCTCTCCAGTTCCAGTCTCGGTGGCTACATAATTGCCGGCAATGACAATGATGACTGCCCAGCAGATACAGTCGTTGGTGGCCGACATGATGCGCTCCTATGGCGGTAATCTTCCTCCAATCACAGCGACCTACTCAAAGCCTTATACTGCAATGATCCAGTAGCTATGTTTCCCTACTAGGTTCCAGCCACCAAAGTTCCAGCACTTTGACGGGAAGGGAAATCCAAGGCAGCATGTTGCCCACTTCGTTGAAACTTGCAACAACGCCGACACATATGGCGACGAGATGGTGAAGCAGTTCGTTCGCACCCTCAAAGAAAACGCGTTTAACTGGTATATTGATCTCCTTCCATGATCCATCGACAGTTGGGACTAGATGGAGAGGGAGTTCCTCAACCGCTTCTACAGCACCCGATGTATCGTTAGCATGACCAAGCTTACTGTCGTCAAGCAAATGAAGGACGAGCCGGTGATCGACTATATCGATCGTTGGAGAAACCTCGTGCTAAACTCAAGGGACCACTTGTCTGAAGATTCGGCCATCGAGATGTGCACCCAGGGTATGCATTGGGGCTTGCTCTACATCCTTAAAGGGATCAAGCCTCAGTCCTTTGAAGAACTCGCAACTCGGGCCCACGCCATGGAGCTCAGCCTAGCAAATAGCGAGGATTCAAAGAGCAAAGACTTCCTGAAAGTAGAGAAGAAGGACAGGCCGTCGGCACCAAAATCAAAACAAGTTAATGTTGCCGATGTCGCTTCAACCTCCAAACCGCTCAAAATTAATGGCAAGCCGGTTCAAGGAAAAGGGGCCGCTATACTGCCTCCTCAGCCTCAAAGGCAACCAAGGATGACTCTTGAGGAGCTCGAAGCGAAGGAGTATCCCTTCCTGGACTCGGAAGTCTCCTCCATGTTCGACCAGTTGCTGTAGGAGAAGATGATCGAGCTTCCTCCATCAAAGATGCCCGAGCAACCCTCTCTTCTGCAAGTACTATCAGGTGGTTAGTCATCCCATCGAGAAGTGCTTCATCTTCAAAGAGAGAATCATAGTGCTCGTAAAGCAAGGAAAGATAGAGAATGACTCCAGTGATGTAGCTATAGCAAATATGACGTCCATTACCTTCGGTTCCTTCGCACTGGTACTTGTTGCTGCACGACGGAGAATGCCCAAGCTATGTATCAACCGCCAAAAACCAATCGCGAAGTCGGTGCCACAACCAAAGGTCTCGAGGTGACAACGGTATACTCCTACGCTAGCCTGGGATGAAGCACTATTGCCCCGACAGCAAACACCTCTCCCGAGCGATGCCACATCTCAATGTGCCCTCCAAGAAAGATATGAGCAAGGAGATCCAGAAGCCGGTCTGCTGGGCCAGCCCTCGGGCAAGTTCAACTACTACGTTCTCTATTCCAAGCCTTCGTTCGTTTCGATGGAAGAAATCAAACTCACTGGCTAGGGATCAGAAGATGAGCCAGTAGATCCTCCAGAAGAACAAGCTTCTCCGATCGACGAAGAACATGCAGTCACCACTCTAAATCTGCACCTTGGCAAGGGAGAATCCACCGATGAAGACGCATGGATCATGCTACCTTGGAGGCGAATGCCACGGCCGGTGAGATGACACAAGCTAGATCGGGTGACAAGGAAGCTCCCTGAACGAAGAACTTATAAGAAGAAAAGCAAAGCTCCAGAAAGAAGGCATTCAAAGTGTCACCGACAAATCTAGATGACCTCCTCCAGCAAAGTTCTCCGACACCGACAACGCTGAAAGAGTTCTTCCCTGATCACTTCCTCCCAGCCAATCAGATCTTAGAGTTTACTGTTGCATGGTCAAAGTTCATGAGATGCCGGAAGGAAAAGGCGAGATCGGGTCTTCTGAATAAGACGACTCCGACAACGAGTGGGATGGCTCCGACAAGGAGGGTACTACCTTCCATAATAAGGCAATCTTGCACTTGCCACTTATAGAAGCGTTGCACCTCCCGCAGAAAGCTCGTCTAGCAATGGCCGCAGCCCTGGCGGATCCAGATAGCTACAAGAGAAAGAGGAAAGATGGTGAGAAAAGCAGAATTGTTGCCTCTTGCACACAACAATAACCTTCTTAGACGAAGATCTGTAACTCGGAGCATGATTGCACAACCGGCCCGTCTACGTCTCAGGATATATCAAGGAGAAGTCAGTAAATCGAATCCTGCTAGATTATGGCTCCACCGTCAATATCATGCCCATCCAAACAATAAGACAACTCGGCATCACCACTGACCAGCTCTCACAAAGCCAGCTGGTCATTCAAGGGTTCAACTAGGGCAAGCAGTTCACTATCAGAATCATTCGTCTGAAACTTTCCATCAGCCAGCTTGACACAATGGTTCTCTTCCATGTCATTGATTGCCAGACATCATATCGCCTCCTACTGGGAAGACCATGGCTATATGAGAACGGTGTTGCAGTGTCTACCTGGCACCAGTGTCTCAAGTACTACGAGGAAGGCATGGTGAAGTGCATCGTCGCTGATGATAAGCCGTTCAATGAGGCTGAAGCACACCTTGCTGACGCCAAGTTTTACCAGGCAATAGACCTTGTTGTAGAAGTCCTTCCAGCTAAAGCTCCTCGAACCTAAAAAGCTAAAGAGGTGAGGCGAAATAAAACTCCTCCACCTGCAGATCCGAAACAACATTCTAGCAAGGCGATGCTCGAGGTCAAGGAAACAATAAGCCCAAGACAAAGAATATGCACCAGCTTCAAGCCAAAATCCATACAACATACTCCGTTTCCAGTCCAAGCTATGCCAGTGCTGTGCCTCATGCCTCTTTGGCTTCGTAAACATGAGCGACCACCTCCTGCTTCGGCTAAAGAGCCAGTTTTGCCACTATCGGAGACAAATGTCATCACTCTGTAAGAAATAACGTTGCCACTACCTGGTCTGATGCAAGCTTCAAGCCCGATCGGACCTGTCGGAACTATCGACCCCAATCAACTCGAATTCAAGCTAAAAGGGAGTTGGGGGCAAAAATCCGTCAAGTTGCTGTTCAAAGCCGGCTACAATAAATAAAGCGCCATGCATATGGGCTTGCTTCCTCCAGCTGCGACACCGCATGGGATGACCAAGACTCAAGCTCATCTTTTTCAAAGCGGTGAGCAAATTTTCCCGAATCGTCAAGGCATCGGCTCCAGTCAAACCTCGATAGTCATCAAGATTGCAACGAAGAAGTCCTTCACCTCCAACTACATCGAGGTGAAGATGATAAATGAAGTAGCTGAAGGATCGTCAGTCTCTGATGCACGCTCCACCTATGTCGTCCGTTTCAATAGTAAGTCAATCAAAAGAAGATGGTGATGAGCTCGATGTCGGGCTATACTCTACAAGAAAAAGAAAAGCAGTCAAAGCCGGTCAAATTCAAAGTATACATCCGTGTTCGAAAGACTCGGGCCAATCAACCAAACAAAGAGGAAGTCAGTGTTCAATCGTTTGGGAATGCCAGTCGGGGACGCCGTTTCAATACCCACCCACCCACCCAAGTCGATAGGTTCAACGTGGTCTTCGGATGAAATCATCCGCGATCAATACATGGTGGCCGTTACTCATATCTCCGTTATCGGAACTAAAAACGGTGATGCTTCTACTTCGGACGACGAGTTGCAAGACGCCCCGCTGGTCCTCGAAGAAGGGGGATAGTCCACCATTGACGACTTGAAGGAAATCAACTTGGGCACAGAAAATGAGCCTCAACCTACATTCGTCAGCACACTCTTGCCTCCTGAAGAAGAAGCTGCATACATTAAGCTGCTCCGAGAATACAGAGATGTCTTCGCATGGTCCTACAAGGAGATTCCAGGTCTCGATCCTAAAATCGTAGTACACCAGTTCAGCGTCAAACACGGAGCTAGCGCCATCAAGTAAGGACAAAAACACTATCGGCCAGAGTTGGTACCCTAGATAGGAAGCGAAGTAAACAAGCTCATCGAAGCCGAATTCATCCGAGAGGTCAAGTACCCGACATGGATCTCCAACGTCATTCCAGTCAAAAAGAAGAACGGTCAAATTAGGGTATGCATGGACTTAAGAGACTTAAACTATGCATGCCCCAAGGACGACTTTCCATTGCCAATCACGGAGCTAATGGTAGATGCGACGACAGGCCACAAAGTACTAACTTTCATGGATGGATCTTTAGACTACAACCAGATCAGGACGGTGCCCAAAGACGAAGAGCTCATGGTGTTCCGCATACCAAAGGGGATCTACTGCTACAAAATCATGCCCTTCGGTTTAAAAAACACAGGAGCCACCTACCAACGAGCCATGTAGAGAATCTTCGACGATATTCTTTATCAAAACATGGAGTGCTACGTCGACGACCTTATCGTAAAATCCAAGAAGAAGTCAACACATCTGCAAGACCTCGAGTTGATCTTCAAATGGCTTCGAAGATACCAACTCCGCATGAATCCACTTAAGTATGCATTTTGAGTCTCCTCGGGCAAATTCCTCGGTTTCGTCATACGGCATCGAGATATTAAGATAGATCAATCCAAAATTGATGCTATTATCAACATGCCTGCACCTAAGATGGTGCGAGATCTCAGAGGTCTTCAAGGGCATCTAGTGTATATCAGAAGATTCATCGCCAACCTAGTAGAAATATGTTGCCCCTTCAGCCACCTGATGAAGAAAGGAGCACTGTTCAAATAGGACGAAGCTTGTCAAAAAGCTCTTTAAAGTGTCAAGATCTATCTACTAAAACCGCCAGTTCTATCAGCACCAGTTGAAGGAAAGCCGCTTATCCTTTACATATATTAGTGCCCAGGAGCAATCTGTGGGGGCACTCTGGCTCAAGACAACGGACTAGGCAAGGAGACAGCATGCTACTACTTGAGTCACATCCTCGTCGACGCAGAGCTAAACTACTCCCCGTTCGAGAAAGTCTGTCTGGTGTTTATCTTTGCTACAAAGAAGTTATGACACTACATGCTAGCTCACACCATCAGGCTTATCTCGAAAGTTGACCCTCTCAAGTACATTATATCAAGACAGGTACTCTCCGGACGTTTAGCCAAATGGGCACTATTACTCCTCGAGTTCGACATCACCTTCGTGCCATAAAAGGCAGTCAAGGGGCAAGCTCTCGCAGACTTCCTGGTGGAATATCCTCTCCCAGCAGACTGGGACCTGTCAGAAGACCTCCTAAACGAAGAAGTGTTCTCCATCGACATCGCTCTCTCTTAGAAGATATTCTTTGACGACGCAACAAGGCAAGATATGGCAGGAGCAAGGGTTATCTTCATCAGTCCAAACGATGAGATACTCCTCTTTTCGTTTCTACTGTCAGAACCATGCTCCAATAACGTGGCGGAATATCAAGCGCTACTCATCGGCCTCTAACTCGCCAATGATATGAACCTTCAATGACTCAAAATCTTCGGTGACTCTCAGCTCGTCATTCAGCAAGTCCTGGGGGCATACGAAGTCAACAAGGAAGACCTCATGCTGCTGCACACACGAGCCCTAGAACTCCTCAATACGCTCGAGGCTGCTTTCATTCAGTATGTCTCCAGGAATCTCAACCAGCAGGGTGACGCGCTTGCAAATTTGGCGGCTACACTCCCGCTTCCAGAAGGACGTCAGCTCGTCATTCCCATCTGCAAAAGAATAATGATCACCAACGAAGACGGTCTTGCTAGGGTTCCAGTTCAAGTCAACGTGGTGCATGTCCTTGTAATTGAAGAACAAGATTAGAGATGACCTTTCGTGGACTATCTTGTCCATGGGAAGCTCCCCGACGATCCTAGGCTCAAAATCGATATTCGCCGGTAGTCTCTGAAGTTCTTCCACTTCAACAATGAGCTGTATTATCGAAGCTATGATGGTACGCTCCTGAGGTGTCTTGCAAAAGAAGAGGCAGAAGCAGCACTGGAAGAATTCCATGTTGGAATCTGTGGCTCGCATCAGTTCGGTCCAAAGCTCCACTCTCGTGTCAGGAAGATGGGTTATTACTGGCCCACTATGGTTAAGGATTGCTTGGAGTTTGCAAAGAAATGTCATGCTTGCCAGTTACATGGCGATTACATCCATCAACCCCCAGAGCCTTTGCATCCGATAATCGCGTCATGACCCTTCAACGGATAGCGACTCGACATCATCGGTCCTCTACGCAAGTCATCCAAACAATATCTCTATATTTTGGCGGCAACATATTACTTCTCCAAATGGGCTGAGGCAACACTATTGCGAGAAGTCACGAGGCACTTTGTCATCAGCTTTATCCAAAACGACATCATCTTTCGATACGCGTCCCTCGCTATATCATCATGGACAACGGGAAGCAATTCAAGAATGCCGTTGTCAGCTAGCTCCGCGCCAAGTTCGATATCAAGCAACGGTGCTCAATAATATACAACGCCCCAACCAATAGTCTGGCAGAAGCCTTCAATAAGACTCTCTGCAAGCTCGTGGAGAAAGTCGTCTCGAAGTTGAAGAAGGACTGGCATGAACACATGGGCGAAGCACTATGGGCCTACCGCACGTTCTTCCACACTCCAACGCAAGCAACTCCGTACTCCCTTGTCTACAGGGAAAAAGCCATTCTTCCACTCGAGCTCCGTCTAGTAGAATTGGAGGCACTAGATGAAAGGCGCCTCGAAGCTCAGCAACGCTTGGAGTGCTATCAAGCCAGATTGACTCGCGCCTTCAACAAGAAGATTTGTCCTCGATCCTCCAAATAGGAGAGTTAGTGCTGGCAGTCAAGTGCCCCATCATTCTCTCGCATCGAGGAGGAAAGAAGTTCAATGCCAAATGGGATGGACCGCACGTCGTCAAAGAATTCTACTCCAGTGGTGCATACCTCCTCACAACGCCAGAAGGGCTCGTACTCGGCCCTATTAACGGTAAGTACCTTAAAAGGTACTATGCCTAAGGCAAAGCCGCACTTCAAAAAAAAAAAAACCATGAACTACGTATGACTTGATCCCCCTCAGGGGGGTACGTAGGCAGCCTAAGAAGTTACTTCAGGTTCAGTCCGACAAAAAAAAAAAGCCAATAACAGTCCAAACGAACGATCTGGGAAATGTGATATTATTATTCGAAACTCAAAGGAAAGCAGTACATGGCATGAGTCCGAAAAAAGAAGACTACAGTGCAAAATGTCAAAACAAGGAACAACTAGTAAAGGGTATCCAAAGCTCGAAGATGTCGATGCAACTCCTCTCTAGTGGCCTCCACCTACTGCAACTCTAAAGGGCGAGTGGCTATAAGCTCGCTACAAGCTGACAGATCCACTTGCTGCTTCAAGAAGCTTGCCTTCAAAATCCCTTTCGCAGCCTCGACTTGTTCCAAACGAGATTCTGCCTTCTGAAGAGAAGCTCGAGCTGATTCCACCTTCTTCTGCGCCTTTTTCAAGCTAGATGTTGTGGGTGCAAATTTTGGCGAGAAGTCTGCAAAAAGCGCGACCCACCGGCCCTGCCTGGTGGGCCCCCGAAAACTACAGCGGGACCCACCGGCCCTGCCTGGTGGGCCCCCGAAGACTACAGCGGGACCCACCGACCCTGCTTGGTGGGCCCCCGAAGACTACAGCGGGACCCACCGGCCCTGCCTGGTGGACCCCCGAAGACTACAGCGGGACCCACCGGCCCTGCCTGGTGGGCCCCCGAAGACTACAGTGGGACCCACCGGCCCTGCCTGGTGGGCCCACGAAGACTATCGCGGAACCCACCAGCCCTGCCTAGTGGGCTCAATAGCCTGTGGAATCCCCCAGGAGACGGTAGCAGGGTCCACCAGCATTACCTGGAGGATCCCCAGATACTGCAGCAGAAACCGCCATTTACCACCAGAAAATCCTATAAATAGCAGAGCCTTCGAATGTAAAAAGATCCGAAAACCATTTTCCACTTCCGAGATCCGAAATTTCTGATTTCCACTCTGAGATCTGATTTTCAGAATCCAGAGCTCTGAAATTTCTATCTCCTCACCTCTTCTTGATCTTCTTTTTGTCTTTGAAGAGATCAAAGAGGCTTCAGTAACACTCGGCCTGTCGAGGTTACTTCGAGAAAAGTGTTAGTGAATTCGGGTTGCTCCCTATAGCACGGAGACGTAGGCTTCGGCTGAACTCCGAGATCACTTCTCGTGTCAACACTCTCTCTGATTGCATCTCTCTGTTTACATATCAAAAGCTGCAACTCCAATCGATAGATCGAACAACGATCTCTTCGACTTCCACTCCAATCGATAGATCGAATAATGATCTCTTCGACTTCCACTTCAATTGACTGGTGCTGCGAAGTCTTCGGGTCGGCACGAAGATTTTCCCCCACAGTTTGGCGTCGTCTGTGGGATTCGAGTAAAAAGTCGAGCTCTCCACTACTACTAGATCAGTTGAACCTACAACCGATCTTCGATAGCCAAACTTTATCGCCTCTTCGGTTGATCAGACAACTGATCGGACGTTGGCACTCTCGTTGCACCCTTCGCTCTCTGAAATGGCGAAAACTAAGCATCAGGGTCAACCAGAAGGAAGTAACACTCAACAACAACCTCGTCCCGAGACTCGTTCAATGAGTCAAAGGCTCAACTTCGGACAGCCCCTTGCTGTCCCCGAGATGGGGGTTCGTTCAGGGAGTGGGAGATCTGTCGATCGACCGATCGCTCACCCTGCACGACAGTCAATTGGGCAAACAGCCCCCGCTCCTGCTGAAGATCCTCCATCGACCTATCAAATTTCGGTGGTCGATTTCCAACTCCTCCAATTGGCGAAGCAAAACGCCACCCTCACCGCTGAGAGGGATGCTCTTAAGAAAGCAGCTTCCGAGGCTGGGATCGCTCTACCTATCCCCTCTATAAGTGAGAGGGTCGATCTTCCTCGATATTCAATTCACTCCGAGCAACGGAGGTCAATGGGCACTGCTGCCCTCGAGAGGATCCGACGCGACCCAACTCCCTCTGCTGCCCCCTGGAAGCAGAGTGTTTGGGATCGCCTCGACGATGAGTCTTCCCAATCGTCTTCTGGCCGCAATCGCGACAAGAGGGCACCTTCAAAGCTCAACATACCAAGGAAGCACCAAATGAAAGGCGCTCCTTCAAAGAGTAGAGTCTCCCCTTCCATTCCACTCCAACGGGGACTCGGATCGGACCTCCGCCATCGACTTCAACCTACTGATATTCAGAGGCCTGAACAAGACCTCTCGATTCTACCTCTCGATCTACATCCAGGTCGAGGACACGGTCGTAGAGATGGATATTCCTCCGCCGGACCTCTCCATCGAAGTTCAACATACCAAGGAAGCACCTTCAAAGCTCAACATACCAAGGAAGCACCAAATGAAAGGCGCTCCTTCAAAGAGTAGAGTCTCCCCTTCCATTCCACTCCAACGGGGACTCGGATCGGACCTCCGCCATCGACTTCAACCTACTGATATTCAGAGGCCTGAACAAGACCTCTCGATTCTACCTCTCGATCTACATCCAGGTCGAGGACACGGTCGTAGAGATGGATATTCCTCCGCCGGACCTCTCCATCGAAGTCTCTTCGAGTCAACATTCCCAAGGGGATGGAGAACTCCTATCCTCCCCAAATTCAACTGTGTTCGAGGAGATCCTACTCTCCACATCCTCGCATTCAAGCAAGCTCTAACGCCGCACGAAGAAGAAAACAACGTGCTCTGCCGCACCTTCGCAGGAAGTCTCGATGAGCCGTCACTCGACTGGTATCACAATCTCCGAGCTGGGTCCATCACCCAATTCGATGTTTTGGCTAAACTCTTCGTGCAGCATTACCAGCTCAACTTAAAGCCGGAGAAGAAGCTCGACTCCCTCTATCGTCTAAGGATGGGTGCTGACGAGAGTCTCCGCAGCTTCACAAGGAGATTCCGCAATGAGCACGCTGCCCTCTCCGGGAGACATCTGGATGATGAAGCTATCATGTTAGCTTTCCAGAACGCCCTCCGCTTTGATCTACATATCTACAACGACTTCATTCGCAATCCCCCTCCTTCCCTGGGTTCAATGTTTGATCGAATTCAGAGGGAGATTGAGGTTGAAGATGATCAAGTGGCCCGAAAGGGACGAGAGTCAAAGCGAAGGCCTGCGGAGAGAGAGGCTCCGAAGTATGCTGCCAAAACTCACAATACAGAGGCAGCAGTCCCCCCTGCCAATAAACGATCGAAGAACGATAGAAGACGATCTCCTACGAAGACCACTTTCACCGAGTGGAATTTACCAGTCGAACAGATCCTCGATCGAATTCAACATGAAGAGTTCCTCCGATGGCCTAATCCACTACAGCCCGACACCAAGTTCATGCAGATAAAACAGTCTACTGTGATTTCCATCGCAGTCATGGACATTCTACCGATCAATGCCACCGGCTAAAGTATCATTTGGAAGATCTGCTACGTGTAGGACATCTCCAAGAATTTGTCAAAGGCATGCAAGATCATTCAGTCAAGCATCGACAGTGAAGATCTCTATCGAGATCGAAAGATCTAGGGGTTGGAGATGATCAACTTTCAAGATTGACAGAGAACACCAGAGAACACAGCAGCAGGAAACTAGCTCCCAACTGGGAAAGTCTATACATAGTCAAATCAGGGGGAAGCAAAAGATCCTATCGATTGCCACGAACTTGGAAAGCTAGACATCTCAAAATGCTCTATCCTTGATGTAAATTCCAAGCTGGATAAAGATTGCTTTCAAATGTTCATCTTATCGATTCAAATTCTGGAGCAGTTATCTACATTCAAATTCAAAGTTAGCTGCATTCAAATTGCCAGGTCGTTTTCAAGTTTGGGTGATTGAGTTGCGACTCAACCCCTTACAGGCAAATGTTAAACGGTTTCGGGTTGTGCTACAACACAACCTTCAAGTCACTGGTCATTTAACGAGTTTGGGAGTTTGTGTTGCGACACTACCCCTTACGTGCAAACGTTAAATGACTTTCAATTTCAATATCGTCTAACAAGTTTGGGTGCTTGAGTTGCGACTCAACCCCTCACATACAAATGTTAACGATTTCAAGTTGTGCTACAACACAACCTTCAATTTCAATATCGTCTAACAAGTTTGGGTGCTTGAGTTGCGACTCAACCCCTCACATACAAATGTTAACGATTTCAAGTCGTGCTCCAACAAAGTTCAATTTTCAAGTTATTCAACAGTTTGGGTGATCGAGTTGCGACTCATCCCTTTACATTCAAGTGTGTATATGTATTCAAATATTTCAATACCATCCAGAACACAGCATTCAAAGAGTTCAAACAAGACATTCAATTTCAAGCACCAGAAAGATATCTTTGTTATCAAAAAATTGCCGAGTACAGGAGTGAGACCTTTTCATATCACAAGTTTACAAAGTACAGCAAAGAAAGAAGATAGAAGATATCAAGGCTTGGCCACACTTGGCGCGCGCGACTTCTCTCCCTCGGATCCGCCTCGAGCTTTACTCGCCACGGAAGCCTTAGAAGATCGAACGCTACCAGCGTGGACCCTGAGCGCCTCCACCGCCTTCTCCGTCGTCTCCCTGTAACTCGCGCATTCAGTGCGCATTTGCTCCAGCTCCTTGTTGAGGGCATCCTCCTTCGCAGCTGAAGCTCTCTCCTTAGCAGTAAAAGCGGCATCTCTTGCAGCGAGTTCTGCCTCCAACTCCTTTATTCGAGCAGCACGATCGAAGGATAAGTTCTCGATCTTGAAAAATCGATTCCTCAACTCCTCAAGCTCGTGACCCCGGGCCTCGAAGCCGTTCTGCCAGCCCTTGCTCTCCAGTTTTTCCTTGCGAAGGGCCTCAATCTTAGCCTTCAAGGCCTCCTTCTTGGAGGATAGAAGATCCCTCAGCTTATCCTTTTCCTCGAGGGCAGCTTCCAATTCAGCCATTAGACGAGAGACTTCAGATGAAGCCTCTTGCTCTCTGTACTTCTTGAAGAGCTTTGTGCCAAATTTCAGAACCGCTGAGTTCTGCGAACAGACAAGAAATGATAAGAGTATATCGGAGGATTCAAATCGAAAGACAATTCAAGCTGATGCACTTACCACCACTTCAAGCCTATGAAAGGCTTCCTCGATCGGAGCCCCCGGAAGGTTGCAGAGCTGCCGGATCACGGGAGTTGGGTGGTTGATGTCAACCTCACCCAAATCCTTCAAAATTGAAGCCATGCCTGCAGGAGTCCCTGCAAATCAAACAGAAGTTCAAAAAAAAGTTAGAATATTTTCAAACTCCAAAGGTATGATTAGAAGTAGAATCTAATGAAGTTACCTGAGACATCGACTCGAGGAGCCTTTCCCTTGCCACGGTCGGAGCTCTTACCCCGAGGGGTCGTTTTCTCCTTGGTGGGAATTGGTTCTGGCTGGGGTTCTGGCTGGAGTTGGGGAGCCCCATCGCCCACACGGCTCTCCCTCTCCAAGTGAATAGGAGAGGGAGCACCCTGGGGAGGTGAGACACCCCCTTCCTCTTGCTGCCCGCCTGGCTGATTGAGCCCAGCCATGAGAGAAGCCACTTCATCGGCCAAAGATCGATGAGGGGGTGGGGGTTGTTCGACCTCCAGACCCCCACTTGTGGTTGCTCCTTCGATGCGGGGAGTAACTGGAGGAAGTTGGTCGAGGGGTGTGGGGTTGCTTTCAACCCCACCACTCCCTGAGAACTTGATTTTGAAACGCACCGGGCGCTTCTTCAAATCGTCGAAGCGGTAGGCGGGAACCACCTTGTGGCCTTCGCCCTCCACGTCCATGACTCCCTCCATTCAACGGGCCTTAGCCTCGTCGATAGGGATAGGAAGAGAATCTTCCTCTTCTGCACTACCAGTGGGGGTGGGAGGAAGTTCATCCCCACCACCCCCCTGTTCTTGGTCACCTTCAATGGGGGTGGGAGGAATTTCTTCCTCACCACCCCCGTTTCCCTCACCTCCACCGGTGGGGGTGGGAGGAAGATCATCCTCACCACCCCCATCCTCATCGTCATCATCATCGTCGCCGTTGCCGTTACTATCGTTCTCTGTTTCTTCTTCTTCCTCCTCGCTTTCCTTCTTTTCTTCTTCTTCTTCTTCATCATCCTCCTTTTTCTTTTCCTGGTCCACTTCCTCATTTTGCTGGACAAAGATTTTCCTTTTCTTCTTCGTAGGGCCCCTCTGTATCACCAGCTTTTCCTCAGTAGTTGGCAATCGGCGCCTTGCACCGTAGGCCTTCTTCTCGATCCTAACCTTCCTGATGATCTTGCCAGACTGAGGATCCTCCTCGTAGTCTGAGTACAAGACCTCATTGTCTTCGTATCTGGCCTGCGATCGGTGGAGGAGATTGGCTTTTCCGTACCTCACTGGGCAGTTTGAAAACTGCTTCCAGGACCTGGTACCGCAGGTCAACTCGAGGAACAAGTTGTCGATGGCTCCAACCCTCTCCGAAGGCCAGGCCAGCTCTCCTTCACCATAAAACATCTTCACCTCCTTGTTCACGTCAGAGCGAGGAGTCTCTGGCACTGAAAGTGGCGTCCAGGCACCAGCCATTGAGAGCGGCCACTCCGTATACAGCTTATCGGAGGCAACTGTGTCGGTGAGGGGGCGTAGAGCGGAAATCCCTGTGAGGTTGAAGAAAGGGCTGTCTTTCCTCGAGACCCATCGGTAGTGATAGAAGAAGTAACCCAACTCGATCCGGGCCTCTTCGTCGTCGGGGAGGCTGGAGTAGCACTCCCTCAGCTCCTTCTGGAAGTCAGACGCTACACGGCAGAAGGCATAGATTATCCTCCATGCATTGCCGGTGATCTGTCCTGGGCAAAGGCCGGAGGTGTTTAGCAACCTCGCGGCAAACGGCAGTAGCGGAAGGCGAAGTCCGCAGTTCAACTGACCCAAGGAGACCACTGTCCCCATCACTTGCTCGTTGCTGGCAAAATTCACAAACACAGTTTGCTTGTCAATGCCAAAGCCAGCCTGAATCTCGGGCAGTGAAGGCCGGATCTTCCCCTCTGTGAAGCATGCCAACAGCCTCTGCCACTGTGCCCTCCTCTTGTTGGTGAACTCGCCACCAGTGTTGTAGATGTAGGAAGGCTCTTCATTGAGATGCAACAGACGGCCCATGACGAACCTCAACTTCGGGATGTGTTCCGGCCTTGAAGGAGCAGAAGCGAATCCAACCCCAGCGTGCCTCTTGCCCAGTTGGCCCAACTCCACCAGCACTGCCTTGCCTTTGCCACTGCCCTTCGAGACAGACGTTTCTTCAACAATTTCCTTGCCCTTCCTCTTGGAAGGAACTGCACTCTTCTTCGAACTACCCGAAGACGTCATTCGATTGATCGGAAAAAAAGAGAACAAGGAAGCAGAGAACGGGAGATTGGAAGCAAAGAGTCTGGACTTCGAAAATTTTTCTGAAAGCGTGAGGCGAAAATGACAGCCAGAGAAGCTTAAGTATTCTGAGAAATTCAGACGCACAAATCGAGACAACACGTGTCGTCACCATATCAAATCGCGTGTTTTTGTAGGTACACGTGGCATCCATCCATAGCAAGCACAAAACCAGGCGAACAGTCGGGACCAGACGAAGTGTCAGACCACCGATCTAGACTAGCCACCGGTCCAAGCAAACCACCGATCCGAGTGAACCGGACCGCCGGTTCAAAAAACCATTCAGACAAACCAAAGATTCGAAGAAGAAAAAAATCAAACTCCATCAACTTTCAAAGCTCTGTCCAAAGATCACGAAGAAAGAACAAGCTATACTACCTTCTCTGAATGGCAGGTTCGAGAACTAAAACCTTGACCGGCTGATTTTAACCGATCAGTCAAAATCAACCAGTTCGGTCGATTTTCTACTAGATCTGGCAAAAAACTTATGTTTTTTGCCGATCACCCAAACCTTGACCGGCTAATTTTAACCGATCGGTCAAACTTGATCGATCGGTCAAAATCAACCGATCGGTCGATTTTCTACTAGATCTGGCAAAAAACTTGTGTTTTTTGCCGATCACCCAAACCTTGACCGGCTGATTTTAACCAATCGGTCAAACTTGACCGATCGATCAAAATCAACCGATCGGTCGATTTTCTACTAGATCTGGCAAAAAACTTGTGTTTTTTGCCGATCACCCAAACCTTGACCGGCTGATTTTAACCGATCGGTCAAGCTTGACCGATCGGTCAAAATCAACCGATCGGTCGATTTTCTACTAGATCTGGCAAAAAACTTGTGTTTTTTGCCGATCACCCAAACCTTGACCGGCTGATTTTAACCGATCGGTCAAACTTGACCGATCGGTCAAAATCAACCGATCGGTCGATTTTCTACTGGATCTGGCAAAAAACTTGTGTTTTTTGCCGATCAGCCAAACCTTGACCGGCTGATTTTAACCGATCGATCAAACTTGACCGATCGGTCAAAATCAATCGATCGGTCGATTTTCTACTAGATCTGGCAAAAAACTTGTGTTTTTTACCGATCACCCAAACCTTGACCGGCTGATTTTAACCGATCGGTCAAACTTGACCGATTGGTCAAAATCAACCGATCGGTCGATTTTCTACTAGATCTGGCAAAAAACTTGTGTTTTTTGCCGATCACCCAAACCTTGACCGGCTGATTGTAACCGATCGGTCAAACTTGACCGATCGGTCAAAATCAACCGATCGGTCGATTTTCTACTGGATTTGGCAAAAACTTGTGTTTTTTGCCGATCAGCCAAACCTTGACCGGCTGATTTTAACCGATCGGTCAAACTTGACCGATTGGTCAAAATTAACCGATCGGTCGATTTTCTACTAGATCAGGCAAAAAACTTATGTTTTTTGCCGATCACCCAAACCTTGACCGGCTAATTTTAACCGATCGGTCAAACTTGACCGATCGGTCAAAATCAACCGATCGGTCGATTTTCTACTAGATCTGGCAAAAAACTTGTGTTTTTTGCCGATCAGCCAAACCTTGACCGGCTGATTTTAGCCGATCGGTCAAACTTGACCGATCGGTCAAAATCAACCGATCGGTCGATTTTCTACTGGATCAGGCAAAAAACTTATGTTTTTTGCCGATCACCAGAACCTTGACCGGCTGAATTTAGCCGATCGGTCAAAATTGACCGATCGGTCAAAATCAACCGATCGGTCGATTTTCTACTGGAGCAGGCAAAAAACCTCTGTTTTTTGCCGATCACCAGAACCTTGACCGGCTGATTTAGCCGATCGGTCAAACTTGACCGATCGGTCAAAATCAACCGATCTGTCAATTTTCTACTGGATCGGTCAAAAAACCATGTTTTTTTGACCGATCACCCAATCCTTGACCGGTTGATTTTTAACCGATCGGTGAAACTTGACCGATCGGTCAAAATCAACCGATCGGTCAATTTTCTACTGGATCGGTCAAAAAACCATGTTTTTTGACCGATCACCTAGTCCTTGATCGGTTGATTTTTAACCGATCAGTTAAACTTGACCGATCGATAAAAAATCAACCGATCGGTCAATTTTCTACTGGATCGGTCAAAAAACCATGTTTTTGACCGATCACCCGATCCTTGACCGGTCAAACTCGACCGATCGGTCGAACTCGATCGATCGGTCAAAATTGACCGATCAGTCTTTTTTATGCTAACACTCGACAAGCTTCTTCGTGCCTTTTGCGACAGGGGGTTGCAGTTTTTTGCACCAAATCCAAGCCAGCCAGAACGAACTCTAGCTAACTTGGAGGGGGTAACTGTGGGTGCAAATTTTGGCGAGAAGTCTGCAAAAAGCGCGACCCACCGGCCCTGCCTGGTGGGCCCCTGAAGACTACAGCGGGACCCACCGGCCTTGCCTGGTGGGCCCCCGAAGACTACAGCGGGACCCACCGGCCCTGCTTGGTGGGCCCCCGAAGACTACAGCGGGACCCACCGGCCCTGCCTGGTGGGCCCCCGAAGACTACAGCGGGACCCACCAACCCTGCCTGGTGGGCCCCCGAAGACTACAGCGGGACCCACCGGCCCTGCCTGGTGGGCCCACGAAGACTATCGCGGAACCCACCAGCCCTGCCTGGTGGGCCCAATAGCCTGTGGAATCCCCCAGGAGACGGTAGCAGGGTCCACCAGCATTACCTGGAGGATCCCCAAATACTGCAGCAGAAACCGCCATTTACCACCAGAAAATCCTATAAATAGCAGAGCCTTCGAATGTAAAAAGATCCGAAAACCATTTTCCACTTCCGAGATCCGAAATTTCTGATTTCCACTCTGAGATCTGATTTTCAGAATCCAGAGCTCTGGAATTTCTATCTCCTCACCTCTTCTTGATCTTCTTTTTGTCTTTGAAGAGATCAAAGAGGCTTCAGTAACACTCGGCCTGTCGAGGTTACTTCGAGAAAAGTGTTAGTGAATTCGGGTTGCTCCCTATAGCACGGAGACGTAGGCTTCGGCTGAACTCCGAGATCACTTCTCGTGTCAACACTCTCTCTGATTGCATCTCTCTGTTTACATATCAAAAGCTGCAACTCCAATCGATAGATCGAACAACGATCTCTTCGACTTCCACTCCAATCGATAGATCGAATAACGATCTCTTCGACTTCCACTTCAATTGACTGGTGCTGCGAAGTCTTCGGGTCGGCACGAAGATTTTCCCCCACAGATGTAGCCTCTGTAAGCTGGCGCTCCAACTGACACAAACTCTCCTCGGTTGTCGCTAGCTCAGAAGGAGTACTCCCCTCCAATAGAGCCCGCCGGGAACGATAAGCATCGCTATCAGTCACGAGCAAGTTCATCTGCACAGTAAAAGAAGAACTATCCACCCTGAACTCCGCCAAACTCGCACAAAACTCGGTACCATTAGCAGACCACCAGTCTTGGAGAGCGCCAAAACCCTCATCCTGGAACAACTCAAGTGTCAACCTGATGTACTGCCGACAACTGTCGAGAAGGAACTCCGAAACTTTGCTCCTCGGTCTTGAAATCTGGCGAGGTGCCTCAGAGTACGTGGGCAAAGCTTTACCCACTGTTGTGGCCACCGCAGGAGCCATCTTCGCTAACAAGGTCGACAAAATTGGGGAACTGTCGCCACTGCTGCATCAACCGTCTCCTCCACCAAGCCTGAGAAGATGGCAATCGGGGTATGCCGCCTGTCGATACTCGAAACCTCGGCCTCCTTGTGAAAGGACAAGGCATCGACGTCTATGTCATCCAGATCTATACTGCCACTAGAAAAGTTCTCTCCGAAAAGCCCGATGAGGGCTAAGTCATCCACGGGAATGTCTAGCCGACACTTCCCGGATGCTTCATGCATAGCCGCAGTAAGCGAACGCCCTTGGCACGCTTTTGAAGAAACCGGCTCCCGCTCCACTACTATAACGGAGTCTGCCCAAAGAAAAAAAAAACGCGCTACTCAACATGATAAATTCCCCAGAAATCGAAGAAAAAGCAAAAGGAGAAACTTTATATGTACCTGCAAAGTCGAACAGAGCTATCCCAGATGGGGGGATCACCTCATCCCCTAAAATACCGGGCTCCTCAACATCCTCTACCGGGCAGGGCACCCTCGAAGTCACCCCACGTGGAACGCACAGCTTTTGTCTCTTAGGCGGGGCACTATCGATGGCTGTCTTCTGAAGAATAGACGGCCCGGGGGCACTCACAGGGTCGACTCCTGACATGGGAGCCAAAGAAGAAACCCGACGGGTACTGGAAAGATGAATATAAGTCTTCCCCGTCCTCTGAACTCCCAGCCGGAGGCGGTGATCCTCCGATCCCGCCGAAGGATCAAAACTAAAGTCCTTGAACCCGCTACCCACCAGGACATCAATCGGAAGGCTAGCAAGTAGTGGGGATACTCGCTCTTCGATCCATTTGCAGTAACTTGGAGTCGTGGCATCCCTTGATCCCGACTTGGTCCTAGGAAAGCAGTTGCATCCAATCAACATAGCATAAAGAGAAGCCTAGAGGTGATAGCCTTCTTGCGGGCTAATGCGCCCCTGCAATAGCAGCGGCATGCCAGGTACCTCCTGCCGAAATCCTTATTGGTGAACAAAACAGTGAGGGGAGTACTGTTCCACCTCTACTATATCTCCTCAAAGCTAAACAAAGTAGCCGGGGCGGCAGCTGACCATGTTCCAGTACAAGCCGTCAGAGAACTCCTCATTGTCATAAATCGTTGACCCCTCAAAGGGCAACACTGAGTGCTCCGACATAAACTCAAAGTTTGTGCCTCCCATCTTCCTCAAAAGCGTTCGAGCATACTCCTTCGGGCGTTCCCAGCTGATGAAGATATTTAGGATCCCCTCTACGCCCGGCAAGAACGACAAGTCTGCTGGATGCCCACATCTGGCAAAGATCCCTTTCGGAAAGTGAAGAGTCATCCAACCGTACAAATAGTGCAGAGGGCCAAAGGAGTTAGACCGGCCAACTTCCCCTTTGGCATTGTCCGAATTAGACAAGCTCCAATACGTGCCACTAAGCCCCTGGTATAAGACGCACAAGATCGTTGGTGCCAAGTTGAAGAGCTCTCCCCTCGCCATCCGGGACACCATAAGAAAAGTCCCAGGACGAATGGCTTCGCCAGTATAAGGAAGCACGAATCAACAAAGAAAAGTGGTCAACCCAGCGGCCCGATAAACTGCTCGCCACTCCTTGCTGTCGCGCTCCAAACCAAAAACCTCCCACGGGTTTTGTTTCCCCTCCATCGAATGCTTCACCCGGGCTAAAGACTCAATCGGCCTCATGAAGGATCGCAGTGGAGGCCTCTTCATCTGGGCAATTCTCCACATCGGGTGAGCAGAAGGGGGGAGACCGATACTCACCCCAGAACCAAAAGTCTACCCAAGACGAATGACGAACTCGATCCGATTAATCTTGCACCGCAATGATGGCATATGCCTTGAACAAAAGAAGACAAGAACTTGGGGAGAAACTAGTATCCATCAAATCCTTTAGAGCTGGTACCTCCTCTTGATAGTAGTTCCGCACCTCGGGGCATCCGGTGACGATGTGAACATTGCAGAGAGAAATCCCTATTTCTTCTGCTCTAGTAAGAAATGTGTTGGTATACAGGCACCAGAGTTCGCAGAGAGCTCGGTACATCCCCTCAGGATGATTGTACTGTTGACGAGCTGGTGCTAGGAACTTCGCCAACGGTTTCGTCACAGGCTCTGCCCCAAAAACTTCTGAAAGCTTGTCCATCCACTCGCGAAAGCCGCAGAGGTACTGAACGTCCCCACAAGGCCAGGAGTCAATACCCCCATCGAGTCAAATGAGAGCAGATTTTCAAAGCCACTACCGGCGTAGGCACACAATCTTCAGCGTAGTGATGGAAGGGCAGAGTCAAGCTCGGATGAAGAAGCTTCATGGAGATCGCCTTGTCAGTATAAACCTTCTCACTCAGCTTCGGCATCCTGTAATTCGCTTCGGCAACTCCATCCTCTGTGATGCGCTCATGGATAGGAATCCGGAGCATCGACAGACGATCATCTCTCATCAAAGTGCGGTAGCGGTACACCCAAGTAAGGGGGAAGTGAAGGTACTTACTCCCATCGGAGAAGTCCTCAACAATCCACCCTGGTGAAACCAAACTCTCGAAAGCTCGAGCCCTGAAAGAACACAAGGAGAAGCAAGTCAAGTCCAGCAAAGGCTAGCTAAATCCGACGAATAGAAGCCAATCATGACCACAGAAGGAGAGTAAAAAAAAAGAGCTCCTAGGGGTCACCCATCCTCATGCTGCTCAAACAGACAAGAGACCCAGCCATCCCGAAAAAAAAAAAAACGAACCAAGAGGCCTACAACCCCCTCACAATAAAACCCGCGCGGACCTAAGGGGGGCCCGCAGCCCCCCCTTCTTGTCAGACCCGCCAGACTCGGCCCTGAATCCGCCCGCCCGATTCAGACCCTGCCGACTCGACCCCACGCCCGCTCAACTCGGCCCTGCGCCTGCTCAACTTGGCCCCGCGTCCGCTCTACTGACTCGGCCCCATGAGCCGCCCGGCCTCCGCGCGTCGTCTGACCTCCGTGCCTCGCGCATCGCCTGGCCCTTGCGCTCGCACGCAGGCCACCACTGCCGTGCTCCACACCCGTGCCACACGCCACCGCCGTCGCCCGCTACTCCCGCCTTCGTGAGCCAGAAAAGAAGAAAAAGAAAGAACAAAAAGAAAGAAAAAAAGAAGAAGAAGAAGAAGGAAGAAAAAGAAGAAGGAAAAGAATATCAACACCTCGACTATGGTGCCCCATCCTCATCACCTCGGTCATCTTCCCCCCTCCGCTTCAAGCCTGCCTTCACGATGATCTTCAACTCACGCACCATTACTGATCCTCTGCAAGAACTGCCGCCGCCGACGAAAGAGGCGACAAGTAGGAAGACGAAACGAGTCCTATGCAACCCTAGACAGCCCCTTCCGACGGTGGTCTCCAAGCTTCAGCCCTCCGCAAGAACAGACGCTGGATGAAAGGAGCAGAGGGGTAGGGGCCTTTAAATAAGTCTCAACTCTGTCCAGAAAAGGAATCAAGGACAAGCATTGTGCATTTCCTGTGTACACAAGTGCTACGCATTTCCCGCATGCGCACTCGTACTTGAGGGGGCATTTGTAGACATTGAAAATTTAATTGCACCCGAACCCGACTCGTGCGCGCCAACCTGGGGGGACTCGACCCGACACAACAGGACCCACAAGGGCCCGCACCATGCAATCGAGGCCCGTCAGACCCGACTCGAGCCAAAGGAGGGGTCGGGTGGGCCCATTCTCAAGTGGGGCCTTTTTCCCGATGCCTTTTTTCCTGACAAACAAGCGACGGAATTGGCTTCCGTCACGATAAAACTTTACCGACGAAAATCAACTTTACTTACGGATATATTCCGTCGATAAAAACTATTTTTTTTTGTAGTGCCCTTTTGGAAAACCATGCCTCCTACCCGTGAGTAGGGGGTGGCCGGCCAAGCAAGAAAGAAAAGAAAAAAAGAAAAAAAAAGAAAAGAAAAGAAAGAAAGAAAGGGAAAGAAAAGGAAAGAAAAGAAAGAAAGGAAGGAAGAAAAAAGAGAAAAAGGAAAGAAAACCCGCCATGCACGGGAAGAGGTTGGTACACGTCTACACAAATATGGATCCCTCGATCCGACGGACAAGATTCAAATAAAAATTCAAAAAGATTGGGCCATAACTACTCTGTCAGAAAAGGAAAATAAATAAAAGTTTATTCCCCCCATAAATGAAGAAATGAATCTTGGGTAGTTATGGGAGAGATATTAAAGGGATTCAAATAAATCTTCATATTTCTCTCCCATCTCCCTTTACCTATAAATAGAGGGGGAGGGGGAAGAATCAAAAGGTCAAAGACGAAGAAAAAAACGAGAAAGCTCTGCATAGGAGGAGACACACCTTCATCGACCCAAGGATTCACGAGGGTCGTGCAAGCCTATCCCTTTGGGACCGGCTTAATCCATCAAAAGTTCTCATCAACGTGAAGACCCTTGAACAAGAAGATCATCCCTTCGACTCCATGCACGAAGAAGAAAGCTCAGAGAAGAAGAAACCTTCAACTCCGAAAACGCCAGAAGCAAAGGCCGGAGAAGAAGATCGAAGTGACATCACCCCGTCGTCTTCAACAAGCCTTCGACTCTGATCAAGCCCAAAAGCCCGGAGAAGAATATCGAAGCGGTATCACCCCGTCATCTTCAACAACCCTTCGACTCCGATCAAGCCCAAAAGCCCGGAGAAGAAGATCGAAACGGCATCACCCCGTCGTCTTCAACAAACCTTCGACTCCGATTAAACCCAAAAGCCCGGAGAAGAAGATCGAAGCGGCATCACCCCGTCGTCTTCATCAAGCCGTTGACTCTGATCAAGCCCAAAAACCAGGAGAAGAAGATCGAAGCGGCATCACCCCGTCATCTTCGACAGCATCCGCTCCATTCACGAAGTAGAAAGCTTAGAGAAGGATACCCGAAGCGCCGCTACACCCGTCGTCTTCAAAACAAAGTCTTCAACTCCGATCACGCCAAAGAAGCCCGAAGAATAGGAGAAATCAAGCTGACGCCACAACCGTCGAGGAAGCCGGAAGAATAAAGGAGAAGTGAAGACGCAACCATCGTCGTTCGAGGAAAAGATTGGGTCAGCATCAAAGCAAAAGCACCGATAAAGCCCGCACCAAAGCAACGCAAGTGCCAAAGCCAAGCAACTACGACGGTCACGAGCAAAGCACCGCACGTTCTAGCCGATACGACGCAAAGTCCGGAAGAACTAAAGCACCGCAAGCCTCTACCCGCCTACGTTCAAGCGCAAGAGCCAAAGCAAAGAAAAAGCCAGAGCCACGTCAAAGCAAAGCCGACGCCAAAAGCACGATCGACGCCGCGAACTGACGATCAAGGATGCAAAGATCTAGTCAGAGCCGAGGGAGACGTGAAGACCAAGGAACGAAGCCAAAAGCCCCCTAGCCGAGAAAGCGCGAAGCACAGAAGGGACAAAAGCAACGACGACAAATCCTTAGCCTCTCAAGAAACCCTCACCCTGTAAAGATCTCTATCGTGGGCAACCCCTTCAGAGCTCTCGCACGAAATAATGTGGAGACGCGGATCAAAGGGACCCTCCAGATGATCTCTTCCATAATCTCCTGATCAAATCTTCGCTGCAACCGGCTCACCACCCCTGAGTCCCCGTGTCCCGGCCTCTGTAATCTCGTTTTATGCAATAAAGACGACCCGGATATTTTTCTGCGCGTACAACCCGGTAAGACCCGTTTACCACACGGGTCTATTCAGTTGACCCGATCCGACCCAATCCGACTCGAACCGACCTGACCCGCTGGTACTATATGTTACAGTATCGGATTGCGGGTAGACCCGACCCGACACGACCCGTTGAATTTTAAACGGGTCTTCCCGAGTCTACCGTGTCCACAGACCCTAAATCCAGACCCGGCCCGTTTATTAAACGAGTTTATTGTGTCGATCCGTTTACAACGCGAACCCGTTTAGCCCTGACCTAGACCTGTTAACTTCGTGTCGGGTCCGAAATTGCCAGCCCTACATGGGGTTCAGACTTTGGACCTTATTTTAGGTGTTTTTCAGTTAATTTTTTTTTTTAAAAGTAAAGAAGATCCATTGAACTTAGACTGTTGGGTATCACCAAGAGGCAAGAGCTGGAGCTGCTGTTCCCGGTCTTTCAGTCCCACCAAAAAAAAAAAAAGCATCGGCCGGCAGTCAACGACTTCCATTCGCTTCACTTCATCTTAAAAACTGAGACTCTCCACCACGATACAGCAGAATTCTCTACGCTAACTATCGACTGATTAGCTGTTGATTCCCAACGCCGCCATGGCAGCGGCCGCCGCCGCTTCCGCCTCCTCCTCTGCTTCAGTGTGCAGTAGAAACCTCCACCGCTCGCCGCCTTCCTCCTCGAAGCCTCCGCTCCTACCGCCCCACCTTTCTTATCGTGCTACGCCGCGCATCATTATGTCCTCCTCCTCCTCCTCCTCCTCCTCTCCCTTCGTTGAGTGGAACTCCGGGGAGAGATACCAAAGGGACAGCTGGGCCTACGAGGCCGCCGCCGACCCTTGTTCTCTCTCCCTCGGGCCGAGTAAAGGAGAGAGGGACAACAACGACATCGCCCTCCAGATGCCCGAGCTCAAGAGCCTCCTGGAGGCGCTGCGAGCCGCCAGGCGAGCCGGCGAAGGCGGCGGCGGAGGGGGTGGGCCCGGGAACGTCTTCCTGGTGGGGACGGGGCCGGGCGACCCGGAGCTGCTGACGGTCAAGGCGGTGCGGGCGATCGAGCGGGCCGACCTCATCCTCTACGACCGCCTCGTCTCCAACGACGTGCTCCGCCTGGTCCGGCCCGACGCCCGGCTCCTCTACGTCGGCAAGACCGCCGGTTACCACAGCCGGACCCAGGTCCCCTGCCCCTCCCTTACTTGTGCACAGATGGGTTGTTTGCAATGATGGTCGAGGAATTCACCATTTGAGTCATCTTCTTCTTTCTTTTTTTTTGCAGGAGGAGATTCATCAGTTGCTTCTAAGCTTTGCAGAGGCTGGTGCCAACGTTGTAAGGCTGAAAGGTGGCGATCCGCTGGTGAGTTTTCCCATGCATCAACCCATTTTCAATCTGATCATATAAAGTATAATGCATGCGGGTTTTATCACAAGGTCTTGGAGCTGAAGTAGAATCCATGTGGATTTTATCACAAAGTCTTGGAGCTGACGTAGAATCCATGTGGGTTTTATCACAAAGTCTTGGAGCTGAAGTAGAATCCATGTGGGTTTTATCACAAAGTCTTGGAGCTGAAGTAGAATCCATGTGGGTTTTATCACAAACTCTTGGAGCTGAAGGAGAATCCATGTGGGTTTTATCACAAACTCTTGGAGCTGAAGGAGAATCCATGTGGGTTTTATCACAAACTCTAAGCAAACTATCTATTGCTTGTTATGTGTCTGGCCTTCTTTTTTCGGGGAGGGGAATAGTGCGAGGCTGGATTCTTCTACTCTTACCTCTGTCTGAGAGAAGATCTGTTCATTGACAACACTTCTTCTGCAACCTTCTGTTGGGAAGTAATCATGTAGCATATACGACAAGTATGCGTGTGTCGGAATCTGATTTTGATTCCTTGTCTGTTTAACACTTCCTTCTTGCGAGCATTGTGGCATAAGCATGGAATCATTTGTCAACAAATTTCCAACCAAATTACCAGAATATGTCTGATTTTAGGACCCGTAATAGAATTTGTCCGAAAGTGCAGTCCGACATCACGATATACCTGTCGAAAGGACCGACATTTGACCGAAATCAGACTTGCTATCTTTTTGTCACAATTCCACTGAAAAATTACATCTTTTTCACTAGAAAATTCCAGCTTTTTCAGTGAAAAGTCCTCCATCTGATATTTTTCATAAAATAGTCTAGCATTTGACAAAAATCGATCACAATTTGACCAAAACCTGACAAATTTCCACTTAAATCTTTACATTGAAAACACAAAATTTAACCAACATTCGAACAAAATCCGTCAAATTTCCTTTTTTTTTGACCGACTGAAACAAAATTGAAAACCGTCATTTAAAACCTTGTCCATAAATAATAGTTTAGGGTGTTTCTTGAAAGCAATGTGATGCATGAGGCTCCCCATGTGGTAATCTTCTGAAGATATCTTAGACGTTTTGGTATTTGTTTATTTTATTTTCATCCAACAAGGATCTTAATGCAATAAAAATAGTTTAGAGGGAGTACGATTTGATGAAATAAAAAAGTTAATTATTGACTTTTTTTTGAATTTTTCAAAACCAACTTGGTTTGTTTTGACCTATATAACCTTAACATAATTGAATGGCGAAGAAGAATTGATAAAGCCGACCCCAAGTAGATGGGACATGGCTTGATGGTTAGGGTTGTGCAACACTTGGTTGATATTAATCTCTTCTTCCTTAGTCAGAATCTCTATGGAAGCCTCATTTATACATACATGAATTTTGGTTTCTTTTATTTTTTTTCTACATCTTACTTTTGGCATCAGTGCGACGCCACTCTTGTCATTCTATTGGTTCATATTTTTGCTACAATGAACGCTGAGAGTTTGGAAGCATGTCAAGGAATTACTATGATGAGATCGTGTGTTTTAGGAGTTAGATCATGATTCATGAATGTGGTGCAATTCCTTGCCCTTAAACGTCAAGTGAAGCATTTCAAGTGGGTTGTTCAAAACTTCTGGTGTGACCTTGCTAGAGTTTTGCTGAAGAATCCCTTTATTGACTATAAACCTACTCTCTTGGATCTAGCCATAAGTGATTTTTGAGGATCACTCATAAACTTTCTCCGTGAGTTGTTCCTGGTATGAGCCTGAGCTCGCCACTGAAAATCAATATATGTTGATAATGGATTCATGGAGGATCAATCGATCAGTTTTCAATCCAACAAATGCAGGTCTATTGATTAAGATCCAAAAGCCAACAAAGTTATATTTGATTCGACCCCAATGGTTTCATCTTTTTCCAATAAAATTGTGGACTATGGAGAACCTAACGGCGAGCAAGACAATCACAAAGAATCCATTTTTCGACAGCTTCATCAACTTCAAGTACTAGTGCATCGATTCTATGATCTGTTCGATCCTGACTTTGGAAAGTCAACGATCGTCTTGTCCGACAAGTGATCGGCGAACGCATGATCAAAAGCTCAGAGCCATTGATGCGAAGAATCAAAAGATCACTTGCGAGGATATCCGTCCTTTGCAAACATTAGTAGTTGATCGAAAGCCAAATCCATGACCAAATCATTCTTACTGAGTCGAGAATGGGAGAATTGATGTGGGAGCATCCATGAGGCAATGTGGGCCCTCTGACCATGGACCGTCTTTTCAATATATCTAGATCTTCAGATTAATCATAATCATAACCATCGAGCGATGCCTCATGTACTTGGGGTTGGCTTTATGAATCCTTCTTTGCCATTCATTTTTATTTAGGGTTATATCTGTTGTCAATGAAAGTTTGTCCTAACAACTTCCAACAATGTTATGAATCCTTTGTCATTCTATGGTTAGATGATCATCCTCACAAAAAATCATCAAATTTGAAAAAATCTAGGGGGGGATAAATAAGCATTTCCTATTAACGAGTGAAATAGATGGTTATAAACCTTTCACATATTTTTCCTCCATAAAAGTTTTCAAATTTGATGATTTTTTGTGAGGATGATCATTTAACCATCAATAGATGATCCACAAAACCATTTTTTTTTAAAAAAAAACTCTAGATCAGAAAGGAAACGCTACCCAGTTTCGACGGAAATAGGCTAGCGGCTCATTTCCCGTTTCCTCTCTCTCTCTCTCTCTCTCTATATATATATATATATATATATATATATATATATATATATATATATATATATATATAGAGAGAGAGAGAGAGAGAGAGAGAGAGAGAGAGGAAATGGGAAATGAGCCGTCCGATGCACCACTCCGTGCATCGGATGCACGTGGTCAGTGCATCGGACGGCTGCGGACCACCAAGGTTCTAAAAAGCGCTAGGCGCTAGTCGGGCGGTGGGGGGCCGCCTAGCGCCTAGGCGGCCTAGGCGGCGCCTAGGCGTTTTGCCTTTTTTTTAATTATTTTAATTATTATTTTGATATTATATAATATATATATATATATATGTTTAAAGATTAATATAAGTTCAAGATTATCCCAAACCATTATTTTAAAGAACAAGTATATAACCATAATTCAAGATTGAGTGATTAACAAGAACAAAAGCAAACATGGTCCGCCTGGCCAGCCTCAGCCCGCCTAGCCCGCCTGGCCAGCCTCAACCCGCCTGGCCCGTCTGGTCAGCCTCAGCCCGCCTGGCTCGCCTGGTCCGCCTGGCCAGCCTCAGTCCGCCTAGACGGCCGCCTTGCCCCGCCTAGGCGGCCGCCTAGCTCCGCCTGGGAGCTTGGCCGTTTTTCTGGAGCGCCTAGGGCCTAGGCGAGGCGGTGGGGGGCCGCCTAGCGCCTAGGCGTCGCCTAGACCGCTTGTTAGAACACTGCGGACCACAGACTGCACCTAACCTAATCATTCCCCTATATATATATATATATATATATATATATATATATATATATATATATATATATATATATATATATATATATATATATATATATATATATATATATATATATATATAGAGAGAGAGAGAGAGATGATAAAATGCGGCGTGCAGTGCGTGCGGTGTCGCACCACAACCGTCTGATGCACCGCTACGGTGCGTGCGATGCACGCAGCTATGCATCAGACGGCTGCGGTACAACGCCGCACGCATCGCACGCCGCAGCCTAACACGCCTCTCTCTCTCTCTCTCTCTCTCTCTATATATATATATATATATATATATATATATATATATATATATATATATATAGAGAGAGAGAGAGAGGGCTGTTACGTTGCGCTGTGCGCTGCGGGGGGAGAAAACGCGCTGCGGATTGGTGGCCGTCCGATCGGATTTGATCGGACGGCAGACAGAAATCCCGCTCCCGACCTCTCTGTTAAGCCGTAACCGTCTGATCGCATCCCTGCAACCGTCTGATTCCGTGAAATGCACGCCGCCCGGCGAGATTTCGATCGGTTCGATTCCCATCCGTTGGATCGATGGGAATCGAACGGACTGAATTGATTTTCGCTGTTACTGTAGCGGCTACAGTAACAGCGAAAAACATTTCAGCCCGTTCGATTCCCATCGATCCAACGGGTGGGAATCACCCAACCCACTTATGTGTTAATTGGATTCCCATCCGTTGGATCGATGGGAATCCAACGGTCAGAAATTTTTTCGTTGTTACTGTAGCCGCTACAGTAACAGCGGAAATCAATTCAGTCCGTTCAATTCCCATCGATCCAACGGATGGGAATCGAACCGGCTGATTTCTCGCCGGGCGGGGTGTATTGCACGGGATCAGACAGCTGCCGGGCACAGATCAGACGGTCAGGGCTTAACATATATGTCGGGAGCGGGATTTCGGGCTGCCGTCCGATCAAATCCGATCGGACGACCACGCTTCCGCAGCGTATTTCCTCCCCGCAGCGCGCAGCGCAACCTAACACTTATATATATATATATATATATATATATATATATATATATATATATATGGGTCGGGATCGGCTGACCCAGCAAATTTTGACCCAGCAATAACCCAGCACCTTTTGATGAACCTAGAGGTTTTAGAATTTGATGAAAATTGGTAGGCATGCTCTCTATGGTATGTTGATTATCCTCACAAAAAATCAGCTCATTCTAAAACCTCTAGGTGCATCAAATGCGCACTTCAAATCAACGGTTTTACACTGTCAATTTTAACCGTTGATTTGAAGAGCACCTTTTGATGCACCTAGAGGTTTTAGAATGAGCTGATTTTTTGTGAGGATGATCAACATACCATAGACAACATCCCTACAAAAAATCAGCCCATTCTATAACCTCTAGGTGCATCAAAAGGTGCTGGGTTATTGCTGGGTCAAAATTTTGCTGGGTCATCCGATCCTGACCCTATATATATATATATATATATATATATATATATATATATATATATATATATATATATATATATATATATATATATGTATATATAACATGCATAACTAGACTAAGAAAATGAATCTTAACACAATAGATAAATTGGATAAATCGTTGTTGCAACAACACAAATGTTGTAGCCTTACAGGTTTGAATTATGGCTCTAAATAAACTATTTAAAATATATTAAATCTCAAATATGTATAGTTCAAATTCAATATCTAGTTATAAGATTTCAAATGTGATTATAGCAAAAAAATATTAAATAGTGTGATTGAATGTGTTATTTCATCCGTGTGCTTGTGCAAATGCTTCCAAATCCGTAAGAAATATGCAAATCGAGAAAGAGAAGGAAACTTATTGAATATTATAATAGTTGAAATAGTATCAAAGTCATCAAATCCAACCCACAATTGCTCATATGGTCCTACCTAAGAATTATAACAAATAATTTTGAATGTAAATAATATTCAATCAGTGTGCGAATATTCAGACTATTGCAATCAATAATCAAATCTACTTAATAACTTAATCATATTGCCAAAAATATCAAGTACAAGCACATAATTGCACATGGATCAACCAGACGCGCCTTTTTTGCACCTGGAGCCTAGGCTCTAGCCTTAGACCTAGGCGTGTGCCTTTCTAACAAAGCCTCGCCTTGTGTTTTTTGAGGCGCAGGGGATGAGCCTAGTTGAGCTTGAGCCGAGGCGCACCTTTAATAACACTGATATATATATATATATATATATATATATATATATATATATATATATATATATATATATATATATATATATATATATATATATATATATATATATAGGGCTATTACGTTGAGTTGTGAGTTGTGGTAGGAGAAAATGAGCTGCGGCTATTTTGACCCCCCTAGAAGTTTTGGAATTTGATGAAATTTGGTGAGGATGTTGTCTATGGTAAGATTATCATCCTCACCAATTTTCATCAAATTCCAAAACTTCTAGGGGGGTCAAATGGTCGAAGCAAAATTTGTCGTCCGCAGTCACCGTTAAAATTGGTGAGGATGATCATCTTACCCTAGACAACACCCTCACCAAATTTCATCCCTCCTCTTGACTCCTCCCTCCCCCGCCTCCCATCAGGATTGAACTGCCTCACTTTAACAATTTGATTTTAGTATTACTTTTTGGCCTCGCCATTCTAAAGTAGCCTCAACCGAAAAATCATCTAACATTGCATACCAATCTTTTTATTAAGCGAACCCTTTACTGTTATATTTCTCACTTTGCCGAGATCCTCATCAACCTCGAGAAAACTTGTTTAAAACAGATGTACGCCATCTTAACTCATGATCGTCCACCATCTTTCTTATGTTGCCGGCAATCCCAACAACCTTGTTGCTATTTCCCAAGCCTAAAAGTCGCATGGAACCACAGGCCTTGCTGGAGGTTGTTGGAACCCACACAAACATCGTAAACCCTAAACTCTTCTATGTCAATCTACTCTACAACATAGAAGAAAGCCCTTGGTAAAATTTGTAGGATTTTAGCAAGGAACGCAAGGCATGTATGGAAACGCAAGGTTGTGAGAAAATATTTCAAATGTGTCATCGATGTTGGGGGACTCGATTATCAATAGAAAGAAAATACACCAAACAATAGTCTCTATTTGTCGGACTCCGCTAATCTCTCTCTTGCTCGTCTCTATCATCACACCCACGTGTGGGTCGGATAGGCGGTACGGAAGCGTGTAAAAGCCATACAGAATAAGGGCTGATTAACATTCGGCGAAAAGTCGGCTTGCAAAATTTTTTCGCTTCGGATCAATTCCAAATTCTCACCCATGCTAGATAATGATTAATTATCATTGCAAGAAAATTAATTTAATAGCTATCACCCACCATATCTAAGGATTATAAGATGATTACCTCTTAAGACTTATATATGCCTAAGGGTGAAGATCTATTGATGAAGATCGAAGTCTGAGTTGCGATCTCGCTACCGCCTTGTTTCAACTTATATTCCATGCACATGAGCCGCGATGGTAGACTTGTGGGAGTCTTCTCCTTCTTCATGATCCTCACAGACACTCGAAGACAAACGAGATCCAATGTGTGGATGTTCTAAGGGGAGGAAGATCTTTCTTCCTTCTATTCTTTTTTCTCACTTTTTCTCTCTTTTTTCTACTTTCTCTGTTTTTCTTTCTTGGCCGTTCTCCCCAAGAGGGCTGCAGTTTTTCCCTTGCCTTATCCCATAGGTGGGGCGGTAAGGGTTACTTGGTGGCCTAAATCCCCATTATGGGGCTTATTATTATGAAGGGATCGAGATCCCTTGATCTCTTCCCTTATAACCTCCTATGGATCTTTCCATATTGGGATTTCGGATAGGGTTTATCCCTTGGCCAAAATCCATATGAGGAAGCCCCATAGGTGACGACTACCAAGCTCACATGAGGCACCCCCTTTAATAGAGAAAGGTCACGCATTGAGCCCGGTTTGACCGTGGTCAAACCCTAAACAAGTGACATGGCTTCTCGTAGTCAAATTAGGAAGCCATTAAGAAAAATAAATTAATTAGTAAATAATTATTTATCTGTCAACATCCACCCTAGATAATTACGATAATGCCTCTGCATTCAGGGGTTATCTCCTTGGTACACCAGGATGTTGACATGCAAGAGAGATGGAGTCGTACTTCATCTGAGGCTCGCGACATGGCAGATCTCGATTGGAGCGAGGCGCACTTTGACATCCACTCGAAACACCACTTTAGCTTTATGATAATAGCAGTGATGATCACCTTTGTGGCAGAGGATGAGGATGAGACCGGTGAGAAAGGGGAAGTGACGAGGCAGGGTGAGAGGACTAAAGAGAGAAGGAGGGGAATGAAGAAATTCTAGACAGAAGAGTCAAATATATATACATCCTATCCGTTGTCGTGCCCGGTATACGCTAATCTATGCCCAATTCTCCTCTCTATACTGTGCTCAAGGGGGGAGGGATAATTACTACACCTTGTTGTAGAATTGGTATTCTTATCAATTATGTGGCTTTTTTCACATTTGTTCGTTTCACCCAGCCTTGACCAGTGAATCGCACTCCGCCCGGAGCGGCCGGCAAAGGGACGCTATGGATGGATGCCACATCAGCATAATTGGTATTAATCGCATTTCTCATCGTGGCTGTACCCAAGGTTTTAAATGTCGTTTTCGGTGTCCATGTAGTCGGCTAAAAAAAGAAAAAAAAATTGTTTTTCAGTAATTTGTCGGTGGAAAAATTGTAAAATGGAAAAACAAATTTCGGTGGAAATATTTTTTTTTTCGGTCAAATTTCGGTATTTTTTAATAGAAATTTATCGTTTTTCGGTTTGATTTTGATTTTGTTCGTTTGATATGAAAATGATGGAATATTTCAGCAGTACTTCAAGACAAAGATGACAGTAAAATATTGTCTATTATGAAAAAAAATCAAAATTGAGGAAAAATATAATTTCTTACTGATAAAGATGAGCTTTATTTTGGTTAAAAAGATAAAAAAATTCAGTGAAATTGTCTGGAAAAAATACATAATGTCGGATTTCGGTCAGATGTCGGTCATTTTGGTCAAATGTCGATCATTTTGGCCGACATTTCGTTATGTTGGAAGGAAATTTGGTATTATTAAAATTCGGTCAATTTCTATGTCGGACCCTTGAAAAAAAAAGACATTTCGGTGATTTCGTAGGAAATTTGTCGACATTTGATTCCATGGCTGTACCTACCTATAAACCCTAGCCCTAAACCCTACGTGGTAGTAAGGACAAACGTCTTCTCCAGATGCGAGGTGCACCTATAGGCCGTAGGCCACTACCCTTGAATCACATCGCAGTGGGCCCCGCATTTCCCTAGTTGTAGAAAGAGAAATGATCCAGTCTGGTGTCCAGGAGGTGGCCATTGCATGACTATAGGTTTCTTTCGCGGCAAAAAAAATCAACAGCAAAACTATTTATCGTTCCTTGCATGGGTTTCCAATGAACTTGCCCAGTTGGATATCACAATAACTATTTATCGTTCCTTGCATGGGTTTTCAATGAACTTGACCAGTTGGACCTTGACAATAACTATTCATATTTTAACCTTAACCTGCAAGACATATCCATTGGATTTTAGAACTTTTGCGTCAATTCAAAATCAAACATTTGTGAGGTATTGATCTTCTGGTCAGGGCAACTTTGGCAATAAAGTGGATTGCCATGAAACTTGGAAGACCATTATTAAGCTAATGCAATTATGCAATAAGTAATGTACTCTCTAAGATTTCCTTAGACTTGGTAGATTCTAAACGAAGATGGTGAATTATGTTGTCTATAAGGCATATCATACTATCCAAAGAGACGTTGAGGGAATCCCAAATCACTATCTTTGATTTGAGTTCTCTTTATAAGTAGTGTAGACTGTCAGGGTTGGGTTTAATTTTTTGGGTTGAAGAGTAATAGACCGAGGCATCACCATTCCTAAGATAATGTGAAGAATGATAATAACTGATTAAAACAATTCCAAATCTTAACTATATATATATATATATATATATATATATATATATATATATATATATATATATAGGGTCAGGATCGGATGACCCATCAAAATTTTGACCCATTAATAACCCAGCACCCTTTGACGCACCTAGAGGTTTTAGAATGGGCAGATTTTTTGTAGACATGTTGTCTATGATATGTTGATCATCCTCACAAAAAATCAGTCCATTTTAAAACCTCTAGGTGCATCAAAGGGTGCTCTTCAAATCAACGGTTAAAATTGACAGTTAAAAACCGTTGATTTGAAGTGCGCATTTGATGCATCTAGAGGTTTTAGAATGGGCTGATTTTTTGTGAGGATGATCAACATACCATAGACAACATCCCTACAAAATATCAGCCCATTCTATAACCTCTAAGTGCCTCAAAGGGTGCTGGGTTATTAATGGGTTAAAATTTGCTGGGTCATCCGATCCTGACCCATATATATATATATATATATATATATATATATATATATATATATATATATATATATATATATATATATATATATATAGGGGGATGCTTAGGTGCGGTCTGCGGTCCGCGATCTGCAGTCGTCCGATGCACCACTCTGTGCATTCGATGCACGCGGCGGGTGCATCGGACGACCGCAGACCGCACCTAAGCATCCCCCTGTGTGTGTGTGTGTGTGTGTATATATATATATATATATATATAGGTCAGGATCCACTGACCCATATTTGATCCATCATCCTAATTGTTGGATTCAGGTTTCAGAATGTGCGATTTTTTATAGTGGTGCTATCTATGGTATGTTGATCATCCTCACAAAAAATCAATGCATTCTAAAACCTCTAGATGCATCAAATGTGCTCTTCAAATAAACAGTTGAAATTGACGGTCGAAAAAGCTTATAATATTTGGTGGCCCTAGAGGTTTTAAAATGTGCTGATTTTTTGTAAGGATGATCAACATATCATAGATAACACCTCTACAAAAAATCAGCACATTCTAAAACCCGAATCCAACGATTAGGATGATGGGTCAAAATATAGGTCAAAATTTCATTTTGTTTGGAGAAGGTGTGATTCATCAGTACATTGTTATACCTATTTTTCTCAATTGATTGTTACTTCACTAAGAAAGTAATTTCACTTGGTTGGCATTAGATTGATATTTCTCTAAGCAAGTGTTTTGAACCTTGTCAATTGGGCCTATACCAGGTCAATTTATACCCGATCTTGCTGAAAAGTTTAGGTTACTCATTCAAAGGGTTGTTAGAGTTGCTTTGGTGGAGTAATTTGTTCAAGTTCCAATCTAAGCCTGTGCTCACTGGGTTGCTCTTAGATTGAAGTCCATGTTCACTTCTACTCATATATGCACACAATAATCGAACTGAGTAATTTTCCCAACGGATGTGTCCATTATAGATGAGCTTCCTGTTGATTATATATTGCACTTGGTGATCATAATATTATATGGTCTGTTTAGGTATTTGGTAGAGGTGGAGAGGAGATGGATTTCCTACAACAACAAGGAATCCAAGTTAAAGTTATCCCAGGTATGACATGTTCAAAGTTCTTTTAAAATACTCTTTGGATTGGTTATCCGTATTTATCAATTAACATGCTCACATTGGTGCAGGAATTACTTCTGCTTCTGGTATTGCAGCAGAACTTGGCATCCCACTGACCCACCGAGGTGTTGCAAACAGGTACCATCAATTGGCTATATGTGAAATGGTCTTAATTAAATACTATATACGTTTCACTAATAAAACTATTGAGAGGATCAAGGAGTACATCATGAGCCCATTGCGGAAATAGGCTCATGGTAAAGAGAAGTCAAGATACAAGAGAGCCAAAATATGAAAGAAAAATGATGCATCATTCCTCCCCCTTAACTACTGGAAAGCCAAGCCACCAAAGGCTCCGTTGAGAGGTAGGTGATAGACTAGTCCTGTCACATAAGAACCAACTTTGTGAGACTGTGAATTGATGAAGAACAGCGAACCCGCTGGAAAAGCCTCAGACAACCTTTCTCAATAGACACCCTCACACTTGAGAAAGGTCCTTGTCTAGGAACAATCCGAGCTTCCCCTGATAACTGGAAGTCTCGCTATGTTGGAACGAATCTCTGTGTTCAGAGCACCTGGACCAAGGGTGCTATAGAAGACACCCCACAAAGTAAATTACTCAAAGAGAGCTCTTTGTCATCAGCTATGAGTGTACTATTTGTTCTTTGATGCTCATGATGAAACATCTATCTGTCCAATTATACAAGTGTAAGTTGAGGCCTATCTTGGACAGAGCGGGTTGTGCGTATCGACCCGTGTAGTGCTGTAGCTAACGCGTTAAGTATTCCAAAACAGCCTTTTTTGAGTAGGGCAAGAGCCAATGAGATACCACCTTGTCTCTTGTCTATTCTGGATACAACCTAGTTCTTCCTCTTACAAGTAATTTGAGTCTGTAGTCAGATCTGAGTAAGTGATTGTGTGGTGTTATCCTTAGTCGGCATACATTAATAGAGTTATAAAAATTTAAAAGATAATTAATTATTTTCAATTTTTATTATATTTTGGGGTATGCCTTAACCCCATCCTCTCCCACTTGGAGAGGAATTGCTCAAAAAAAAAAAGTTTTATTATATTTTACTTAAAATAAATTGAAATTTTTATGAACAGTTTATAAATATACTAATGTACTTATTTATCATGATCCATATCATGCATATACCCTAAGTTTACATTATTTAAAAATACTAATTCAAATTAGAAATGTTATTGGTTATCACCTGTGTACAAAGCATGGCCCTATATTAACTCCATAATGTCCATAATATTTTGAAGAAACTATTTTTTAATAATAGAATACGCCTAATGAAGATTATAATGGGTGAGGATAGATGGGTCATTAATCGGTAATATATCAAATTTTCGTCTCCAATGGATATGATTCTATATATTTAGTTTTGGATTTATCTGCTTTGGAGATGAAATATGGTTGAAACCCTATTTATCCATCAACCTCAAATCCATGCATTCCTTGGTTAATCCCTGGATTCAAGCGCTAATCATGATGGATCCATGCTTAATGTATCATGTCAGAGAAAAAAAAACAAATATTAAGAATTCGAACTAGACCTAAAAGTTTGAGTTTTACTTGGGAGATAGTTGCCCATTATGATTTGATGGAATTCTTGCCACCTTTGATATGTAGATATGGGCTCAAAATCCTCATGGAAGTCAATATAGTGGAGAAAAGGCCATTGTTCATCCCGGATTGAACAATGGGGGTTGTGACGAAATTGATCACTTAAGTCTTGAACTGGCCAAGTGTCGATAGGATCACACAATATCACATGTAGGTTTGATGCTTTGAACAGTACATGCAAGATACACGTGGTATGGTGGTACTATTCAATATAGGGGGATGTATCACCGCAGGTCTTCGTATCATCCCAGAATTCCAGGTAGCTAATTTATATCATATGAGATGGTACACTAATGTCTGTTTATTTAATCCATGATCACTATCTTGTCTGCTAGCTCCAAAAATCGGGGAACTTGACCAATTGTTGACACAAAACCTCTTTTGACTGACCAATGGTCGACTCCGTATCCTCTCGTTTCTTTTGTTAATGACCATGATCCTTTGTAATGATTATCTTCCGCCTAGTGGTTTGGGACATTTCAAATTCAAAAGCGTACTTGACTTTAGGCACAGATCTTGTCTATTTGTACTATATGTTGGTCTACATACAACGAAAATGGAGAAGCAACTTGTGTCCACAGGATCCAGTGGAAGGCTACTGCATTAGAGTAATAATCTTCACCGGAAAAGCATCATCGGATCAGTTGAACCGCTATTCTCTTTAGTATCTAGACATCTCATCTGACCCTAGAAGACTCTTGAACAACAATTTGGATTCTACCTTCTCAAATGAATATGGACTTTGTTCTATGGGAACTTGAGGACAAGATACCTACTTGGTAGGGCAAACATTGACATGCCTTTTCTTAGAACCTCTATTCAAAAGTTAAAACCTCTACATAAATTTGGGCATTGTCTTCTTCACTTTATTGGATGTTTGTTTCAATTTTTCAACCGTTATTTTTGTTGGTGTTTGGCCACGTTTCCTAAACATAAAGCTGTTTTATAGTAACTGCACAGATGTATTGCCGCCAATACTAGCTCTACCTCGTCTAGTACTACTGCCACCACGAGTACTGGTTTCACTAGCACTAATATCATCCGTAAAGCGAGAACTACCACCGACACCACTTAGTGATCATCTACTCTATGGTCTCTTTCTCTCATTTTTCGAACAAGCTTCCTTACAAGAGTCTCATCGTCATTCTCACCTCCCTTTCCTCATCCGATAACTCCTTAGATTCAGAATCACCAAAACTTTCATCGTCTATGTCTGGTTCTCTATGACCAATCCTTACATTTGTAGTTTTGGTCCGCTCACCGAGGATCGGTTTCAGAGTTTCGGATCGGAGTTTCGATGGTTTCAGTTTCGTTTTTTAAATTTAAAATAATTACAAAATATAAAAATAATATAAAATAATTACATCGGTATCCACTTCATAGTGGTCTTGTTTTCAAAAGAGCGTTACTTTTGCTTTACTCCGACTTTTGTCAAAAAATTAAAAAATCATGATTCTGAATTTTGGCCAAGTCTGGAGGAAAAAGAGTTTTTGTAAAATATTTTTTTTATAAATTCAAAATATTTTACTGGACTTTGGATTTTTAAGTTGATCTTATACTTCTAAATTTCTAAATAAATTTCCGGTTCAAAATACTTTGAGGTTTTTTTTTCACTGAATTTTCTTTTTTAGCCAAAAGCTGTAAAGTCTTATTTTGTATAGGAACTGAAACATTACATTTTGATTCCTTTGTATTTTGACTTTTTGATACTTTTATTAAATCCAAATGGGGGGGTATTTACTTATTTACATAAAACAACTTAAAGTAAATGGAGTACTTAAATGTTTTCTATGTAAATATCTCTGTCAAGATGTCATGTTGAAATACACTTTATCCTGCACCCTGTCCTGGTTTTACTAAGTTCCGAAACCCGAAACCCGAAACCGATCCGAAACGGCCAAAATGGACTGGTTTCGGCCGAAACTCCAAACCTTGCTCTAATTACTCCTCTTTGCTCCATGTCCAACTTTTTATCCCGTCTCGTATCTCCTTTGATTGAATAGTACCAACCATATTTCTCTTAGAGGAGTCCTTGTATCAAGTTGCCTTATGTGATATTATCTTAACCTCCAAAGGTAAAGAGATCCCCAAATGCCCTCCTCCAAAAGAGGAGAAAACAGAGGTACCATCAATCGTCCTCCTTGGGCCCCGTTTCCTAATAAGTTTAATCTTTTACAATGTGTGTGAAAGCTCTTATATTGATCCTTTTTAGGGCTCAAAAGTTTTACCCCGGTAAGTCCGCTCTTTCAAATTTGAAGGTCAGTGTGTTTTCTTGATCAACCTTTTTTCAGGGCTGTATATATATACACAATTTGTTGTATTAGCGGTGTAATTCCCTCTTATTGATGAATCCTGCATCAGCAAGTACCTCATGATGCGGCTAGGCTTGATTAATCATTTTGCCTTAAGTCATCCCTACATTGTTGTTCCTTATTTGTTGTCCTTGTGTTAGCTTTTTATCTGTTATTAAACCTTATCTGTTATGTGGATCCTCATGTCTCAGTAAGCACAAGTAGTCTAATGCCTCCAAGATCCACACACTGGTTTAATCATATATAAAGAATTACTGACGTGGTTGATGACTTGAAACAGAAATTGTGACACTTAATATTCTTATAAATACTGAGCGATACAGCATCTGTTCAGAAAAAGCCAGTAAAGTTAGAAAAAAGTTACCCGAGTCTGATTGTCGGACTCTAATTACTCTCCATGTATTATTGCTTATCTTGTATATCCTATGGAGATCATATGGCACTCAAACTAGCACAAGATCGATCTCTCTGACCCTCTTTACTTCAGCGTCAGATTCCTGACCGGGCACTCGAGGAATGGAGGAACAGATCCTCTATATGTGGCGGAGCATGCTGCTGATCCTGATTCAACCCTGGTTGTCTACATGGGTTTGTCGACTCTGCCCACTCTTGCTCCCAGATTAATGAAACATGGCTTGCCGCCTGACACTCCATCTGTAGCTGTCGAGCGAGGGACGACCCCTCAGCAACGGACGGTTGGTAACTGAATCACTCCAAACCTTGGTTAAACCTCTTCTATCCGAACTTGTATTGATGTCGAGATCCAAGATGCTTTGTTTGTATTCTTTTTTCCTCTTCAGAACCTAGATTTTCGATCCTAAACCTGTCTTTTGTTTATGGTGTAGGTGTTTGCACAATTGAAGGATATTGTGAATGAAGTCAAATTATTAGAGTTGGTGTCTCCAACCCTGATTATCATTGGCAAGGTCGTGGCGCTGTCGCCACTTTGGCCTCGGTCTTTTGGAGAGACCTTTATGTTGAAGACGGAGCAACCGTGTAGTGGACAGACAAAAGGATAGCTTTCCCCTTAGGATCTTGCTTGTGGATCCTCTATTCCATTAGAAAGAGGGAGGGAGTTCATGTGCTGCGTCGAGTCACCTGTAACACTTGTGTCTTTTCTCATTTGGGTTGATGTTTAACAGGGAAGTAGGCTCATTTTTTGTATCAACAAATAAAAATAGGCACCTTTTTGCTTCAGATGAAGAAAATTTTGCTGGTGATGGGTACAAATGTTTCGATTCGACCGGAACTCAGATGTTTGAAATATTATTTCGTTTCATGGGAACTGTATATTGCCCACCGATATGTGATGAGAGGTTTGAGGCGTGCATGTCGTGGGCCTACTGAGTATGCATCTAACTGCTTCTGTGGATATCTGTAGGCATGTCGTCAAGTAAATCTATATGGAGGTCGTAGAATTAGTTGAGATTTTGCCCCACTGCCGCCTCCTGTAAGGTGAGCATCCTCACCGAAAAAGAGCCAATTCCAAAAAGTCTTTTATGTAGATTAACTTGATGACATGCCAAAAAATATCTACAGGTCCTGACCCGTAGGCATATATACCAAAAAAAAAGGGAAGGAAAAAAATAGCAATATCTAGACAGAAGGCTTTGTCATTTGTCTAGTGAGCTTCTTAAAAGCGTTTTTTGTTTGAACACTTTGGGTCGTGTGTCCTCTATCCTTTCTGTCTGTACGGGTTGTAGATTGGCAAAGCATATGGCTTTACCGTTTTCAGCCAGTGCTTTTCGATCTGTTGTCTCTTTTGATTTAGTGCATTCTGCCATTTGGGATCCTGCTCCGGTTGCCTCTTTTTCTGGTTTTCTATATTATGTGAGTTTTATTGACGACTACTCCAGATGCACGTGGGTCTATCTCATGCGCCGTCGCTCTGAGATTCCCCACATCTACCAGACCTTCACTGCTATGATCCATACCTGGTTTGGTCGATATTTCAAGACCTTCAGGTCTGACTGTGCACAAGAGTATCTCTCCTCTGAGATGCGTGAGATCCTTCAGACTCACGACGCTATTCACCAATAGTTGTGCCCCCACACCCATAAACAGAACAGAGTAGCCGAGCGCAAGCATTGCCATGTCATTGAGACAGCGTGCGCTCTACTTATGTCTACTTCTGTTCCACATTCCTATTGGGTCGAGGCTTTTCAGACCACTGTTCACCTTATCAACATCACTCCATCTTCCACCCTCTTTGGGGTCACCCCGTACGAGAGACTTTACTCCATATCTCCTGACTACTCCCGTCTTCGCACCTTTGGGTGTACGTGCTTTGTCCTACTCCTTCCACATAAGCGCATCAAACTCTTTGCTCGATCGGTTAGGTGTGTTCACTTGGGACTCAGTCGGGAGCACAAGGGCTATCGGTACTATGATCTCTTGGCTCGTCAGATCCGTGTTTCTTGTCACGTCTCCTTTGTCGAGGATGTCCCATACTTTTCCACCGAATCCCGAGATCTTCCCTTACCATCTACGTCACCCTCCACGCCTCCACCACCTCTCACCATCTCCCTTCTCCCTCCGTATACTACTCCCACACCATTGGCTGTGCCTTCCCCGGTTGAGCCCCCACCACCCTCACCACCTCCGCCTTTCCCTCCCCCGTCTCCCTCGCTATCTCCACCACCACCACCTGTCACACATGTCTACGTTCGTCACTCTATAGTTCCTCCTCCAGAGTCGGTTCACATTGGTACTCCCTCGCCTGTTGCTAATGCTGCTGCTCCCTCATCTCCGATCGCGGATCCTGATCCTGTTCGGCGCTACCCTGCACGCAAACATCACCCTCCTGACAGATATGCCTACTCTCTCGACAGGTTTGGCTACTCTACGTTTACCTCTGACTCTTCTGACTTCTCTGGCTACTCTGTTGTTGCCTCCTACTCTCCGTTTTACCAGACATTTATCACTACCCTTCACACCCACCGAAAGCTAAGTCGTACTGTGAGGCAGCATTACACCCAGAGTGGCGGCAAGCCATGTTAGTAGAGCTTGAGACTTTTCAGCAGATCCAGACGTGGAATCCGGTTCCTTGTCCCTCCGACGTGGTGCCTGTCAGCTGCAAGTGGATCTTCAAGGTCCGTCTCGTTGCTCGTGGCTTCTCCCATGAGTATGAGACTGATTACGAGGAGACGTTCGCTCCAATTGCTCGGATGACTATTGTGCACACCCTCTTAGCTATGGCAGCTGCTCGAGCCTCGAGGGTTGTCTCTCCATCAGATGGACGTGACCAATGCATTCCTTCACGTTGACCTCTCCGAGGAGGTCTACATGACTCCTCCACCGGGCGTTCATGTTCCTCCATGGCACGTTTGCCGTCTGCACCGGGCTATCTATGGACTTAAACAGGCACCTCGGGCCTGGTTTGAGCGATTCCGTAGTGCAGTTCTAGCAGCTAGGTTTGTTGAGACACTCTGACTATACTCTGTTCACCCGCTCCTCCAGTCAAGGTATTGCTATGCTGCTTCTGTATGTGGATGATATAATCATCACCGAGGATGACAGTGCCACCATAGCGTTACCTCTAGAGTCAGTGAGATGAAGGATCTAGGTTTTCTCCAATATTTTCTTGGACTTGAGATTGCCCGGTCATCTCGTGGGTTGTTGATCTCCCATTAGAAGTACATCTCCGACATTTTTGTCGAGGTTGCTCTCACTGACTCTTGTACTGCTGACACACCCATGGAACTCAACTTGAAGCTCCTTTCTACAAATGGTGAGTCTCTCTAGGATATCTCTCGATACCAGCAGCTGGTTGGGATGCTTATTTACCTCACCATGACCAAGCCAGACATTGCCCATACCGTTAGTATTGTTAGCCAGTTTGTTCAGGCTACTCGCTCTCGCTCTGTTCACTTTGCAGCAGTCCTTCGGATTATTCGGTATCTCCAGGGCACCATCACTCATTCGCTGCTCTTTCCCTCCACCTCTCCGCTGGTCTTGCGTGCGTACTCCAATAGAGATTGGGCTGGAGATATTGCTTCCTGCCGCTCTACCACTGGCTACTGTGTGTTTCTTGGCGACTCCCTCATTTCTTGGTACAGTAAGAAACAGGAGTCCGTTGCTCGCTCCAGCACTAAAGCCGAATACCGGGCTATGGCTTCCACCATCACCGAGATTGTCTGGCTTTGACGTCTTCTACTCGACCTGCGAGTTAGGATGTCCGGGGCCACCCCTCCCTTATGTGACAACAGGAGTGCTATCAAGATTGCTAGCAACCCGTTTTTTCACAAGCGGACCAAACACATCGAGGATGACTGTTTTGAGGGGGAGTGTTAATGTATATATCAGGTCGGGTTCTATGAACAGTCGGGTCGGGTTGCTTGTATATTGATGTACATATATATTGGGCTTTAGTCACTCAATAGAGATCATTCCATTCTCTCCAAACCCTAACCGTCATCTCCTAACAAGGTGGTTCATAATACAATAAAAATAGGATATGGTCTTCTCATAAGAGATCATATTTTAGTACTCGATTCCTCAAGTTATCTTCTTTCTACTATCCATCCTTTCTCCTCCATGTTTCCTTCTCAAAGGTATTGTAAGTGACAATTTGATATTTAAGAGATCAAAGGGTTTCCTATGGCGAACTTTCCAAAATGATCGCTCATCTTTGAAAGTGTGCCTCCAATAGTGAGAAATCCCAAACAATATTTGCGCCAGATATTTTTTTCGTTCTTCATCTAGTGTCTTACTTAATCTCTTCTAGATCCCTATCACACACTGTTCTTCCTGTTTTCTGTCTTTAAATCGATCAACATCTCCTATGGTGTGCTGAAATATCAATTAACTAAGCTGATTTTGATTATTTATGAGCAGATTTTCCGAATGTAAACTATTTGAATATTATTGGTGCAGAATTTACAATAATTTCAGTTCATTTTGATAACTTTGAATCATATAATCATATAAAGTTTGTATATGATTCAAGCCATCAGAGATCCTATAGAGAAATAAATCTGAAATCGATCTCCATTATACTTTATACAGTCCTGGCACACAAAAGATTGATGATCAAACCATCCATCACCATCAGATTGTAGCTCTAGTCAGCGATACCTCACCGATCATCAATCCAGTCGAAGAGGTTCTTTCAAGGGATTAACCTTCCTTTTAAATTCTCCGATGATCCAACTAGCGAAGGGCCTCCGAGCAAAGATCCCAATTGAAGAAACTCAACTGTACGAATCAATGGTCAATGATCCACAGTCCTATCATGATGATGCACCATTATATCTAGCCTTCCAGATACAATGGAGCATGATTGAAGACAACCTATCTGACGATCTTTTCCTTTATCAAAACAGTGGATATGACTCGACAATCAATGTTTTTAAAAGTGTTAGGCGGACCTAAGACGGCAGGGGAGTTCCAAGGCGGTAAGACGGAAGGGGATGCCTAGGTGGGCACCAAGAGATTGAGACATCCAAAAAATTTATAAAATATTTTACTTAAAATTTGCATAACTATTATGTTTACAGTCGACATCCATCATCTACACTTCAAGATGAAGAGGGCAATGCGACAATGGGATGCAAGAATGAATGAATGAATTAGATGTTCTCGGGATTAGATTTTTTCAGAGCAGAGAACTGATGAGATTGCACTAGGGTCCATTAATTATGTTATTCTCTTTATGGGAATTACACTAGCTATTTAGTCGCATTTCCTTTTAGTAATTTCTGAATCCTGTCTGAAGGATGTGTTTTGGATTTTGTGCAATGTTAGGACATATAGTACAAGAATGTCTGCACCCACTTAGGTCATGTGTTGATCACATGATCACTTAAGTGATGTGATAAATATGTACTTGATAACTTAAGTCGAGACAAACATAGCATATTATGAATAAAGATGAGACCAAATAAGGATTGGTAGGGCTAATCAAGGTCCATCATTTGATTCAATACTTATAAGAAACTTGGGCAATGCCCAGATGAACTTGATGCACGCCACTTGGCACATAAGACATCACAACCGTCCAAGAAGTGTGCAATCTGGAGTGTGATTCACTTTGTCAGGATGTGATTCACTTGTTAGAGAGAGATATAGTACTAATGATTTTCCTAATTAACATGAAATGACCGTTAAATGCCATAACACGTGCAATGTCCGGATGAACTTGACACATGCCACTTGGCACAGAAGACATCACAGTCGTCCAAAGAAGTGTGCAATCTGGAATGTGATTCACTCGTGTCAGGGTGTGATTCACTTGTTAGAGAGAGAAATATAGTACTATTGATTTTCCTATTTAACATGAAATGACCATTAAATTCCATTGAGTTGGTATTTATCATCTTTATAGTAGGGTTTTAATCGGATTTATGAGAAAGCCGCGTTCACACACGAGAGAAGAATTCTGGATCTTCAAAACAAGTTCATGTGTCACAACACGGGAGAGAGGGCTCCATTTTAGTATTATACTACTAGATTAGATTAGATGGGAAATCTTGAGAAAAAGAACTCCCTCCACTGACCCACACCAAAATCACGCCCCCCTTCTTTTCCTCTTCCCTATCTCCCACGTGGATACATTAGTGCAAGATTAGTAGTAAATTTTGCCGAAAATGATCTCTCTAAACTATAGTTTGGTATAGAATTTCTATTTAATCAATTCATTGCACTAGTTTACTTCCTGCTTAACTCTCTTGTGCTTCTTTCAAAATTCTGCACACAAATTTAGGATGTATTACTGTTTAAATTCAATTATAACCGTGAATTTTCCATCTCTTGTGAATAATGAATTGATTATCATGTCTAGCATGCTGAGGATAAGAATCTGGTAAAATCTATATATCTTTACTGATTTGGGGCTTTACATACTTGCTGGGTTTAAAATTAAAATTCTTGACAATTCAAATATTCAACCAATTTAGCCATTTTTCATCTAGAAAACCCTAATGAAGTGCCCATATGCCTAATGTTGCATCCACCACACACTGCGAGCGCTAGAGTGAAATATTCGTTTGCATCATCTTTCATCCAATAAAAGAATCATGAAAAATAACATATTCTTGATCATGGTGTGATTTCTTGTTTTTTGTTGTTCTTTGCTTTTGCTGCTATCTTATGCTTGTTTCATATGCATTGTACAACTTTACATCTTCGTGCTTCATGATTTTTCTCATAAACTCAAACAGCATTTTGGGGTTAAGTTTTACAATTTATTTCTGAACTTACATATTTCCTCCTGAAAATCAAGAATCATTCTTGAATAACAAATGGCTATATTCCAAAGAACAAAAGCACACCTATAGATACATGATGAAAAGTAGAATCTAGTGACGAACTCTCCCTTCTGATGCTTGCACACATCCATTTACCAATAATCTTTACATGAACAAGATCCATCTTTGAAGTGGTGAAACCTAATCCTGTCACGAACTATAATGTCCCGATCATATACCTTGGAGATGAACTTTGTAGCATGATGGCAGTCCCCACAGACACGCAAGTTCTTCACAATTCGAATTGGTGTTCCTGGTGGGGTGTTGATCAACCCGAAAGCAATGGCTAACTTCTCACTGTGCCGTGATAGAGCTGTCTCCTTGTCTTCTTCATCAATATCAAGCAAGACTTCTCCAACTTCTGGGACATAGCCAGCAATCTTCAATCTGATACCCATCTCTTCCAAAAATGAGTATATCTGCTTAGTTTGCGGGTGAGATCGATCTCCCACGAGGAACTGATGGAACATCCCATTCAATTCAATGGAGCTGCAGCCTGGGGTCTTCGCAACACCGGTGATTTCAATGCTCTTTCTTACATCTTTTGCTTCATTCCATCTCCTGGATACAGAATAAATATTTGCAAGTAAAACATGACACCCCACATGTTTAGGCTCCAAGTCATTAATGAGCTTCCCTATCCTCTCTCCCATCTGTATTTCTCCATGAATACGACAAGCACCTAGCAATGCACCCCATATAACAATATCTGGAGCCATAGGCATTGTTGATATGATCTCCTCCGCCTCTTCCAAGAATCCAGCTCGGCCAAGAAGATCCACCATACAACCATAATGCTCAATTTCTGGATTGAGACCATGAACGGTCCTCATTGAATCAAAATACAATCTCCCCTTGTCCACAGACCTTCCATGGCTACAAGCACTGAGCAAAGATACAAATGTTACTTTATCAGGAGATACGTTTACTACCTGCATTCTTTCAAACAGGTCGATTGCTTCCTCAGATCTACCATGAATAGCAAAGCCACTAAGCATGGCATTCCATGGCCGAATGGTACAGTTTAAGATATTTTCACCATTGAATAGTTTCAAGGAAACTTCTAGCTCACCACACTTTGCATACATGTCAATGAGAGCAGCAAGCAGTCTCTCGTTCATCTTGATCTTAGCCTTGTTTATATAGATGTGAATCCATTTTCCTTGATCCAAAGCTACTATATTGGCGCAGGCCGCAAGCACAGTCGTTAGTGTGAACTCATTTGGAGCAGCACCTGCAAGCTGCATCTCACGGAACAGTTCTATTGCCTCCATGAAGCACCCCACCTAAATTTAGATACTGAATTAAAAAAAGTCAACTTCCACCTTAAAAGATAACACAGGACAAGATAAATGCAATCATATGCCGCAGAGTATTTCCAAGTAGTTGTAAATGAGGTAATGAAAGTAATAGAGCTATGCAGCAGAGTATTTCCAAGAAAGTTGCAGATTATGTAAATGAGGTAATGAAAGTAGTAGTAGGTACAAGAATAGTTGCAGTGTTGATGAATCAAGAAGCAAGAGATTGTCCCTCAGTGAAAAGGGGTGAGATACTCTCAATCTTCCAGATGAGAAAATCTGCATTCAACCCCGAATAAGCTGAATCAGACTTCAATCAGACCCAAATTAGACGAATCCGATCGATACACGTCAATTGAATGAGACCCATATTAGCCGAACCAAACATGAATTTTAACTTTTCTTGATGTTTAGTACTTTTTTCCCAAATGATCGATCGACTGAATCCGAACCGGTTCACTTTTTGCTCAGACCGAACTTGAACCCAAATTCTCAAACCTTGAAACATTGGTGATTGATATGGCAAGCGAGATACAAACTTTTGTCTAAATTAGATAAATCTTCAGCCAAAGAAAACACAACTAGGGCATATATCGATTTTGACATGTGCTTGTCCCATTCCATTCAGAAAGCACACACATCGACAGAGTGGAATACATGTGCCAACTACGACCGAAAAATAAGATATGACACCATCTAAAATAGAGGGTCTTTGCGACGTCAAGATGTCATTCTTTCTTTCAGCAAACCATTTTACTGTTAGGTTGTTTGAACTTAGAACATAGAGTGTTGTTTCCATCATTAAGTGGAGGAATAAATATTTCTCCAACATTCGATCTGAATCAATTTATTAAACATTAAAAGATGACAAAATAAAGACATTAGATCACCAATTAATTAGGAAAATCAAATAGTTATAAATAAACATATATCCTATCTATATGGTTGTCCATCGAGATCAAGGTGCAATAGAACAAAGTTTGACAATGTTCTACACCCGTTTATGAATTGGAGTTGAATTCGTGTTTAAGGCAACTTTAGGCTCAAAAGGATCTCGTGAAGAAACCTAGAAAGACAAGTTAGAGGGTAGGAATACCTGCACACCTGAACTCTAGCCTTACCCTACGTATCATAATTTTGTAATGAAGCAATGGGTATTTGCAACCATTTAAAACACATGACTAAGAAGTTCTATGATGCTTACTAATCTGGCAGATATCATACTCTAACCGTGACAAAAAGCTAAATAAATTATACAGTTTGAGATTGCTCAATGAACAAGGTACCAATCTATATTGTGCCAATATGTAGAAAGACTCAACTGCAGGACAATACCACCATGTCCAAAGGCTACCCAACAATCAAGGTAGTATAACCTTAGCCATTATCCTCATGTTCGGCAAAAACCATCTTGTTTATTCTTAGATCCATGAAACACAATAAGAATAGAGAAATTCCATAAAAAAAACTTGGAAAAGCACTATTGATTTATGTGACGACCAAGATCCAATAAGCCAATAGCCAAGAGCCAAGAGCCAAGACTCTTGAGGCTGTGATGCCAAGATGGATGAGGTGAGGTGAGGTGTACAAGGCCACGAGTTAGCCCCACATCGCCTGGAGAGAAGGAGATCCTGAGCTACTTATATAATTTCCCCTCCCAAACCTAGAAGACGCTTTTTAAAATCGTGCACCGCTACGGATTTCGTAAGAACTCCGTAGTTAAGCGTGCTCGGGCGAGAGCAGTACTAGGATGGGTGACCTCTCTGGGAAGTTCTCATGCGGGCACGGACAAAACGGACAATATCTTGTATATTTGGGGTGGATGTTACAATTTACTGGTTCTAGACAAATTGAAACTTCGGCACATATGGAATGGATGACCATGACAATAGCGGGTAAGGACACATTTGCTTTCTGGAATACAAGATGATGTATTACTAGCAACAAGAAGAGAAGACCTGACTTACGAATTGATGAGATAAGACCCGAGCCTAACAATCATAGACCGTCTATGAGAACATATAAAGCAGATACACGTGCATTAGCCAATGAAGCAATAGGCCATGGTTGATAGAGAGTTGATTTCTTCAAAAGATGGACCCTAAGTCGCTAGAGAAAAAATAGGTGAGACTTCTTACTCCCCTTGGTCAGTTAACTAAAGAAGACTGATTTTCCATTTCACCATGAAGATCCTAGCACATGTTTATTGCCATGATGGTGCACAGAATGCCACAACCACAACCATGGTGTCCGCTGAACTCATGTGCACTACTCTGGCCACCATGGCCTCATTCTACACCACCTTGCCCAATATATGACAGCAAGGAAGATCTGGTAATAGATCATCCCAATGTGGGGGTTGATACATGTAGATAAACATTGCATCGCATTGTTACCAAGACTAGAATAAATTGATAATCAAGAGGAACTTGGCCACGTGAACTTTTTTGATTCCACATTACATACTTCCATGGGATGCCACATTTTATAAGTCAAATACTTCAAAGGACTCTTAGTATTCGGAGAGATCTTCACGACCAGTGAAGTCAATTTAGCCATTCATTTTCATGGGGTTCAATTGAATATACTTATACTATTAAGGGTAGAAGTTCTGTGATTCCTCCCTTTCATCATGCACCACAGATATAAGAAGTTATTATATTTCTGTGAAATAGAGGTATCAAGATTAAGAACAAACGAGCAACTACAGACCATATCCATAACATGTAATGAAGTAACAGATATTGACAAAAGTCAATAAAAATGTGGCAGTGCGAATGAATTAGAATGGATCGTGCGAAAGAAATTCTATGATGCTTATTAAATAGATAAATATCACACTCTAATCAAGAATTACAATACAACAATTTCGGATTGCTCAATGAAGAATGTCCAACTCTATATTGTCGCGACTATGGAGAAAGACCTAACTGCGAGGAGTGTGAGGCACCACCACAATGTCCATAGCCTACTCAACAATCAAGGCAGTATAAGACATTAACCTCATGTTCACCACAAACCATCTTGTTTATTCTTTGGACCATAAAAAACTATAGGAAGAAAGAATTTTCATGAAAAGGTGGAAAAGCATTTAACATTTACTGGTTGGTAGTTGGTACTAAACCAAAGGAAGCTTAAGCACATATGGCATGGATGACCAGGACAATAAGGAGTAAGGACACAGTTCCTTCCGGAAATACCAGACTATGCATTACTAGCAAGAGGAAGAGAGGACCTGACCTATCAAGGGATGAGGTTAGACCCCTGAGCTTATCAACCACTGAGACCACCTATGAGACCAAATAAAGCAGATATACCGGCATTGTAAAAGAGCTATAGGCCACAAATTCATAAAGATTTGATGACTTCTTCAAAATAAGTATGCTAGACGGGAGTTATTACTCTCCTTGTGCTGGTTATTACCATCTAAACTAAAGAAGACATATTTTCCATGATGGTTCACCATGAAGATCCTAGCAAATGACTATTGCCATGATGGTAAATTCAATACCACAACTACAATCACAACCATGCTCCCCACTGGACTCACGACCTCTGCTTTGTCTAGCCTCATTCTCTATCACCTTGCTTGATAGATGACAGCAAGATAGAGCTGTGACTAACAGATCCTGCTAATGTGGGGATTGATACATGTACACAAGCATTGACAAAGAACTACTATTAATTAAGAATCAAGACGAATTTGGCCATGTGAAGTACTTTCTTGATTTCACTGCCACAATTTTTCAGTCAAATACTTCACCTTCCTCTTAGTTTTCAGAAAGATCTTTACGCCAACCTACTGAAGGTAATTTAGCCACTCAAGTTAACGGAGGGTCACATGAATGCACATATATTTTAGAAATGAAGTCGGATGATTCCTCCCTTCCATATTTCCATCATGAACCCCACATAAAGGAATTTAGTATATTTCAATGGAACAGTGGTATATAGATCAAGTAGAAACAAGAAAAGACTCTCTGTAGATATAACATGTAACAAAGCAACGTGTATTAACAAATGTTTATTAATGCGTGGCAAAGAAGATCTATGCTGCTTCACACCCTCACCAAGACAAAAAGTTAAATACAATATAACAATTTGAGATTAATCAATGATAATGTCCAAATCTATAGTCTCTCTTATGGAGAATGACGATTAAAATTTGAGATTGCTCAATGGAGAATGTCCAAATCCATAGTCGCTAATACAGAGAACACCACAATGTCCACAACCTAGCCAAAAACCACCTTATTTATCCTTAGATCCATAAAACAAAATAGGAGGAGAGAATATTCATGAAAAGATGGAGAAGCATCTAATACTTACTGGTTAGTCCTAGACAGACGAAACTTGGACACAAAATTGATGACCAAGACAATAAGGGGTAAGGACATAGTTCCTTTCAGAAACAGTAGCCGATGAATTACTAGCAACAGGAAGAGAGGACCTGATCTATCAAGTGATGAGATAACAACTGTGAGCCTAACAACCACAGAAACCGTCCATGAGACCAAATAAACTATATATACACCTGCATTAGCTAAAGAAGCTATAGGCCACGGATCGATAGAGATTTGGTCGCTTCTGCAAAAGATGAATTACTACGTTGCTAGAGAAATACTAGGGGAGGGTTACCACTGCCCTTTTGTCAGTTAATACCAACTCAAACTAAAGAAGATGAATTTTCCATGATGGTTCACCATGAAGATCCTAGCACATGTCTTTTGCCATGATGGTAAATTCAATGCCATAACCACAATTATGCCCTCTGTTGGATTCATGCCCTCTGCTATGTCCACCATGTCCTCATTCTCTATCAACTGACCAATAGTTGATATTGAGATTGATCTGTCACTAGGGGTGTCAACGGGTCGTGTTCGTGTCGCGTCTAGTTTCGGGTCGTGTCCAAAACCCCTAGACCCAGACCCAACCCGTTTAACTAATCGTGTCTAGATCCTAAACCCGTACCCGACCCGCTAATAAATGGGTAGACCTGATAAGACCCGGTAAGATCCGTTTACCACACAGGTCTATTCAGTTGACCCGATCCGACCCAATCCGACTCGACCTGACCTGACCCGATAGACTCGCTGGTACTATATATTACAGTATCGGATTGCGGGTAGACCCGACCCGACACGACCCGTTGAATTTTAAATGAGTCTTCCCGGGTCTACCGTGTCCAGACCCTAAACCCGAACCCGACCTGTTTATTAAACGAGTTTATCGTGTCGACTCGTTTACGACCTGAACCCGTTTAACCCGGACCCGGACCCGCTAACTTCGTGTCGGGTCTGCCGTGTCGGGTCCAAAATTGCCAGCCCTATCTGTCACTAATAGACCCTGCTGATTTGGGGTTGATATATTTAGACAAGCATTGGATCGCATTGCTCCCAAAGAATTACTTTAACTTAAGACTTAAGAGCAAAGAGGAACTTGGCCACATGAACTTTCTTGATCCCACCATGGATACTTCCATGGGACGTCACATTCTCTCCGAGAGGAACTTGGCCACATGAACTTTCTTGATCCCACCATGGATACTTCCATGGGACGTCACATTCTCTCCGTTAAGTACATCAACTTTCCCACCAGACAAGTGAAAGTAATTTAGCCATTCAATTTCACGGAGGTCATGTGAATATACACATATGTCATCAAGAGTAGAAGTCTGGCAATTCCTCCCTTTCCTCATGAACCATACATGAAAGAAAGTAGTATATTTACCTGAAACAGTGGTATCTAGATGAAGTACAAACTAGGAAAGACTCACCATCCATAACAAAATAACAATGGGGAGAGTAAAACTTTCCAAACATGTTTTCCTCCATCCAGGACCTATCCAAGAGGGACCCATATAAGCTGCTGGTTTAGATTGAGGCACCCTTTAGGATGTGATGTGGAGAGTAATGCGAGGCTCGATGACCGAGAGGGTACAAAATGGCATTTACAAATGAAGCGAACACTAGCAAACACCAATTATAATACCACTTTAACTAATTATTTACCTGCGCGTAGCCTGCGATAACAGTGCTCCACGAAACAACATCCCGCTCGGGCATTACATCGAACAGATCCCTGGCATGACACAGGTCACCCGACCCCACATACCCACCTATCAACAGATTCCAGGAGAACAGATCTCGTTCAGAGCTCGTATCAAACACCCTCTTCGCATCATCGACCAGACCCCAATTACCATACATCCGGATCAGCACGTTCAAAACGAAGACGTTGGCCTCGAGCCCGCGCCGGAGGGCGTGGCCCCTCACCTGCTCGGCCTCCGCCATCCCCAGCACGTCGGGGCGGCACGCGCCAAGGACGGAGGTGAAGGTGTAGCGGTTGGGGACGGGGCCCGACGGGTCCCGGAGCATGGAGCGGAAGAGGAGGAGGGAGGCGGGGGAGGAGTGGGCCTTGATGAGGGTGTTGTAGGTGAAGACGTTCGGGGTGGGGGTGTGGTGGAAGACGAGGTCGGCGTATGCGAGGGGACAAGAGGCTGCGGCGGCGGCGGCGGTGGTGATGGGGGAGGGGAGGGAGAGGAGGGACTGCAGGAGCTTGCTTGGAGGGAAAGGGTGGAGGAAGAAGCCGGCGGTGATCAATTGGGCGTGGGATTGCTTGATCTGGTCGAGGGACTTGCAGGAATCCAGCAGGGAGAGGAGAGGGTGGTTCAAACTGATGAAGGGCTCGCTCAGGGTTTTGGCGGGAGAGAGGGAGGCGGAGAGGCGCGGCGGCATGGCCAGAGGTGGGGGTTTGAAACGGGTCCAGTGGAGAGGCGTATGACTTGTAGTCGGTCTGATTCATACGAGTGCACATATGATCAAATTCCATGGTCTGGTCAAATCTTCGAGCTTATTGGGGGGCCCTGATTGGTTTGTGATAACTGTGACATGGTGTCACGGTGACACCAAAGTTTTTCTCGTTTCGGTACACCCATCGATATAAAAAAAAATTACATCTGTAAATTTTTTGGTGAGCAAATTGCATCTGTAATCATGGAATCAAATGTCAATAAATTTTCTACAAAACTATCGAAATATTTTTTTTTTTTAAGGATCCGACATAGAAATTGATTGAATTTTTAATAGTACCAAATTTCAGTCCGACATAACGATATGTCAGCTAAAATGACCGATATTTTATCTTTTTTCAAACAATTTTATTAAAATATTTTATCATTTTAGTAAAACAAAACTCATATTTATCAGTGAGAAATTACTTTTACCCTCTTATAATTTTTTTTCATAGTTGACAACATTTTACTGACATTTGAACTTGGATTGATACAAATTTGATCAAAATCTAATGAATTTTCACCGAAATATTTTCTTAAAAATTACAAAATTTTCTCCGACATTTAACCAAAATCTAATAAATTTTTTTTTTTTGACTTACCGAAACTGACATCGAAATCGACATTTAAAACCTTATTTAATCAACAGAGTAAAAAAGAACCAGTTAATATAATGGCAATTTAATAATATGACCTACAGAGAAGTATGTTTATGTAGGTTCATTTGGAGGAAACACGCGCGCGCACACACACACACACACACACACAGAGAGAGAGAGAGAGAGAGAGAGAGAGAGAGAGAGAGAGAGAGAGAGAGAGAGAGAGAGAGAGAGAGAGAGAGAGAGAGAGAGAGAGAGAGAGAGAGAGAGAGAGAGAGAGAGAGAGAGAGAGAGAGAGAGAGAGAGAGTTTTGTAGTTTCTAAGGAAAGTTTTTGGTAGATAGGTCAGATTTCAGTCCATTTCAGTTGAGATATATATAGGTCAAATATTGATCTTTTGCGAGGAAAAAAAAATTACATGGAGGGAAAAAAATTTGAATCTTTTACTGAAAAAAGATAAAAATTCCAATGAAGTTGTCCAAAGAAAAAAGAATGAATGACAATTTCGATCCAATATTCATTATTTCTGTCGATATTACGTGATATCAAACAGAAATTTTGTTTTATTGAAATTTCAAACAATTTTTATGTTGGGTCTAAAAAATAAGGGGGGCTTAGTGGACGTTCAGTTTTAGCTAATGGATACAGGACGAAAATACCTCTCACTGTGATTCAAATTTTTATTTCAATGCCACTAATTTCTAAACTAAACTAAATCCTACACCCTAAGATCTATAGGCTATGGGATGAACCCTGGACCAAATCAAAACCAAACCTCGTCTGCCGCCCACCTCCTACGAGCAGTTGCAACCTACACTTTGAGGAGGAAGAAGGAGGCGTCGGGTTGGTGGGGGGAGTCGTCCAAGCCATCGCGGGCGTTGAGGACGACGGAGTGGAGGAGGGCGTCGCTCCTGTCTGTTGCCGCCACCTCCATGGCAGCTCGAGAGCGATGGGAGAGTAATTTAACGATTTATAAAAGATAATGGACTTCGGCCCATTATAACTCAGAGGGGATTTTGGGCTTACCTAGGTGGTTGTGCAAGTGGTGGTCCGAACAGGTGGTGATCGGTGGTCCGTTTGGCAGCGACCAGCGGCAGGCGGGCAGCGGGTGGTCCGGTGGTGGCCGGCGTAAGTATCAGCACGGCCATCCTGAAGAATATCATTCGCAAATGCCCACCTCCAGTTCGCACCCCTCCCATCGACATCGAGCATAAGCTCGGGAGCCTCCCTCCGATCATGGTGCAGCTGGAGACAAACGCATGGGCTACAGTCGGTTTTGTGGGAGGGGTAGTGGTGGGCTTTATCGTCGTCATATGCTGGAGAAGTGGACACGGCAGAGGCGGCCGTGGCCGCCAGTGCCGCGAAAGCAGAGGAGACAAGGACGACAAACCAGCAGGCGACGGCGAGATAAAACCAGTCGTAGGCGACGGCTCGAGCGTCGGCAACGCTGAGCCTCGCTATTCCAAGAAAATATGCATCGACATGACAGAAATTTAACTATTTACTAGAATGCTTTTTATCGTCATGTTTTATTTCCAGACATATTTGGGGTGTGGCTGCAGGAATTAAAATTTAGAATTCCGCAGAAAGGAAAATAAAAAAAAAGTCGGTTTTCATCGAAAATGAAATCTGAACTATCCCCTCTTTTTTGTATCAGATCTTGATCGCAGATGGCTTGGGATCCAACTAACACCATACTCTGTAACCTATGGTGGTTATAAGAGATAACTTTGAGAAACCTATCTAGAGGTTTTAGAATTTGATGAAAATTGGTGGGCATGCTCTCTATGGCAAGTTGATCATCCTCACAAAAACTCATCAAATTTTAAAACCTCTAAGGGCATCAAATGTTCGAAGATTTATCAACCGTCCATTAAAACCAATAATTTGAATTGTGCGTTTGATGCCTCTAGAGGTTTTAGAATTTTGTTGATTTTTTGTGAGGATGATCAACTTGCCATAGAGAGCATGCTCACCAAATTTCATCAAATTCTAAAACCTCTAAATAGGTTTCTCAAAGTTATCTCATAGAAGAGTTATCTCACTGGATCATTATATATATATATATATATATATATATATATATATATATATATATATATATATATATATATATATATATATATATGGAATAGGGAACACGGTCCTCCTGCTCACCCAACACGCTAGTCCTCCTTTCAATTTAGGTGCCACATGATAATTTTAACCATAATTTTTTTTATGAATAATCAATCCATTCTACTTATATCAAGATTTTAAAAAAAAAATCTAAAAAAAACCTTAAAACAACTCGATCAACGGTCGACAAATTTAACGATAAACTGTAGCATGCAAATAGCCCTTACAATGGTTAATTTAAAAATGCCACTTGGCATATCTTTTATCCAAATTTTTTTTCATGATCATTGTTAGGAGGGATGTACCCATCTTGACCAACCCTTAACTCCGGTTAAAAATTACCATGTGACACCCAAATTGAAAGGAGGACTAGCGTGTTGGGTGGTCGGGAGGACCGTGTTGGGTGGTCGGGAGGACCCAAATTGAAAGGAGGACAAGCATTGTTTACCTACCTAGAAGTTTTGGAGTTTGATGAAATTTGGTGAGGGTGTTGCCTAGGGTAACATGATCATCCTTACAAATTTTCATCAAAATCCAAAACTTCTAAGGGGGTCAAATTGTCGAAGCAAAATCAGCCTTCCGCAGTCACCATTAAAATCTGCAGATTTTGTTTCGATCATTTGACCCCCCTAAAAGTTTTGGAATTTGATGAAAATTTGTGAGGATGATCATCTTACCCTAGACAACATCCTCACCAAATTTCATCAAATTCCAAAACTTCTAGGTAGGTAAACAATGCTTGAGGTGCAGCGTTCTTGTTGCACCTCGGGTGCAGGCTCCCCGTCCCCTATATATATATATATATATATATATATATATATATATATATATATATATATATATATATATATATATATATATATATATATATATATATATATATATATATATATATATATATATATATATATATATATATATATATATATATATATATATAGTAGTGATACATTGCGGTTGGGGTTAGTGTGCGACTTCCGTGAGGCCGGCAGGGGAGTGTACGGGCCGTCCGATAACCCATCGAACGATCGGGATTCACCCCCCCCCCTCCCGACCGCAGCTGTTACTGTGGCGGGCATAGTAACAGCGATTTCGGTGGGGGGTTGAACCCCGACCGTCCGATCGTCGTGAATCGAACGGCCCAAGATCCTTTCCGCCCCGGTTTTGGTAGTCCGGATGAACCCCGACCGTCCGATCGGCTTGAATCGAACGGTCCAAATCCTTTCCGCCCGGTTAAAAGTGTAGACGTTCGATCGAATGAATGAGATCCCATGGGAAACAATCAAATAGGACAAAAAGTAATAATTTATTACCTTTTGTCCTA
>OX393556.1:54000211-54070211 GCA_947650365.1 Chamaelirium japonicum | reverse complement strand
ACACCCTCACCAAATTTTATTAAAAATTCCAAAACTCCTAGGGGGGCAAAATACCCGCATCTCACTTTCTAAACATGCAGCTCACAGCTCACTGTAACATTCCTATATATATATATATATATATATATATATATATATATATATATATATATATATATATATATATATATATATATATATATATATATATATATATATATATATATATATATATATATATATAAGCTATAGTTTTGTGGGGGGTACAAACAACGGTCAGGATCTGTTTTTGAGAGGGGGCTAGAATGAAGGAGTAAGATAACCTGATATAACGGTGAGAGCGATTCATATAGAAAGAGGGGAACGGCTAAGATTGAATCGAATTGAAATGTGGGGATGGAATTAGGTGAAGGAAGTAATAAATTAGTGAAGGACCTCATTGTAAAACAAAAAATTTTACAATTTGGGTATTAATCTGATTATTCAATTAGTGAAGGACCTCACTAATTCGTTTGGAGGGTTTTCGTGTAAAAAAATTAGGGACATGTTGGGTATTAATCTGATTATTCACACGTGGTCCCCCCTCCCCATAAATGAGACCTAATTTTCCTTTTCGGTCCAGCTATCACCCGATCAGTTCTTACAGTCGTCCGTTCCCGCCATTGGGCGTCTGCGATTGCTGTGATGTCCGTTCCCAACGGTTCGGTTGCACTTACAGCCGTCCGTTCCCTGTCCGGTCCAATGATTTGCTCTTACAGCCGTTTCTCTCTCTCTCTCTCGAGCAAATGGTGATTTGCTCTCACAGCCGTCCGTTCCCGCGATTGGGCGATCGGGGCCGGCGATCAGGTCGCAGATCCTTCGATCGGATCTGGCGATTGGGTGACACCCTCACCGTCTGATTGCATATACTTGCGAGGAAGAGAACATATTGCTCTCACAGCCCAATTTGCTCACCGTCTGATTTGCTCTCACCGTCTGAAAGAAGATCGGATCTGGCGATTGGGCGACACCCTCACCGTCTGATTTGCTCTCACATCCCAATTTGCTCTCACACCCTCACCGTCTGATTGCATATACTTGCGAGGAAGAGAACATATACCGTTTAGATCTGAATCTTGGATTTAGATTATCGCCTCCTCTCTCTCTCTCTCTCTCTCTCTCTCTCTCTCTCTCTCTCTCTCTCTCTCTCTCTCTCTCTCTCTCTCTCTCTCGATCTCCCTCTCTCTCGAACCCCCGCGATCAACGCCTGCCGATCCTTCCCTCTCTCGAGCACGATCCTCTCTCTCTCTCTCTCTCTCTCTCTCTCTCTCTCTCTCTCTCTCTCTCTCTCTCTCTCTCTCGATGACGCTTGCCCAATTCAGAAAGAGATCGGCCAAATGGGGATGGGGTTTGAATCCGGCGATCAGGTCCTCTGCGATCCGGCGATCAGGTCCTCTCTCTCTCTCTCTCTCTTGATCTCCCTCTCTCTCGAACCCCCGCGATCAACGCCTGCAGATCCTTTCCTCTCTCGAGCGTGATCCTCTCTCTCTCTCGATGACGCTTGCCCAATTTGGAAAGAGATCGGCCAAATGGAGATGGGGTTTGAATTCTCTCCCCATTTTTCCTAAATCTCTCCCTCACCCAGCCCTAGATCTCCCTCGATTTCGCCCCGAATTCACGATGATTTCGACCCCGTTTAATCACCTGCCTCCAGTTCCCCTCCTCCCCGATTTGAACCCAGCGCCCTCCTCTCTCTTCCTCTCTCTCTCTCTCTCTGTAGCCCGTCGCCGATTTCACGTCGTCAAGGTTTGCCCCTTCCGTCGCCGAGGTTATCCCTTCCCCCCTCTCTCTCTCTTTCTCATATCCTCTGCTGATGCAGATGTCGCCATCGTCGTGCCGAATGCCTCTTCATCCCCCTCGCCCGTCGCCGACACCACCGAGGTGTGCGCTGTTGTTGGAAATTCAAAGAACTGAAGTCTCACCGGTAATGGATATTGTAAGAAAACTGCATTCATTTCTGGAAGTGGAACTATGAAGTCTATGTGCTTACATTTATCTAAGTAAAAAAGAGTTACATATAAACAATTGCCTTTTCTTGCTCATTTTTGCTACAACACCCCCTTCTCTCCCTCCTCCCCGATCATCGAAAAAAAGAAAAAAAAGAAAGAAAAAAAAGGAAAAATGTAAGTAATAATTGGAGGCTGAAGGCAACCTCCAAAATGTCTTGGTTGCCACGAGAATTCTCTCCCCGCCCTGAGATTCGGGATCGCTCTCATGCACCTCGACAGTCCACCGCATTGCACGAGCAATGCGCCCCACCTTCTCGACGACCTCCGGCGAGTCCCACACCACGACAGTTCCTTCCGGACGCAGCATCCGATCCATCTCCACCATCAGATCAACAAGGTGACACCTGCCACCCAAGTAAACAAAATAGACCGGTATGATGGATTAGGTATTCTGAAGGGCAGTTTGTGATGATTTTATCGAGCTACTCCACGTACAGTCAACATTACGAGATCGGTAATGGATATTGTTTTTAGCCACCCTTAAAATATTGTTATTTATCTAAAAATATTGTTCTCGCCCTCGAAGTCTTTTGCCACCCTCGAAATATTTTTTTGCCACCCTCGAAATAATTTCACCTGCCTCGAAATATTGTCCTCGCCCTCGAAATCTTTTGCGTGCCGACAGGCACGGGCATTACTAGTATATATATAGGGTCAGGTTCAATGGACACTGCTTTTGCACTTAATTTTTTACACCGATTTTCAAATCATTAGATAGAGGTTTTAGAATTTCTTGATTTTTTGTGAGCATAATCATCTTGTCTTAGATAACACATTCACAAAAAATCAGCACATTCTAAAGCCTCTAGATATATTAAATGTGCTCTTCAAACTAACGATTAAAATGGACAGTCGATAAAGCCTTTAAGTTTTGATGTACTTGGAGGCTTTAGAATGTTCTAATTTTTTATGGACGTGGTATCTAAGATAAGGTGATTATGCTCACAAAAAATCAAGAAATTCTGAAACCTCTATCTAATGTTTTGAAAATCGGTGTAAAAAATTGAGTGCAAAAACTGTGTCCATTGAACCTGACCCATATATATATATATATATATATATATATATATATATATATATATATATATATATATATATATATATATATATATATATATATATATATATATATATATATATATATATATATATATATATATATATATATATATATATATATTGCGGTTGATAACGTGCGGGCAAACCCTTCGGGCGTATTTTCGAAAAAAAAAATTTTGATGATTGATCACCTACCCTTGGATTGGACACACAAAAAATTTCAGCCCGATCCAAGACTTGTAGGCCGTCCAAATGTGTTGATCAAAATGACGAAAAAAATGAACAACCAATAAAAGATCAACACATTTGGATGGCCTACAGGTCTTGGATCGGGCTGAAATTTTTTGTGTGTCCAATCCAAGGGTGGGCGATCAATCCCCAAAAAAAATTCCGTTAATACCCCCGAAGGGGGTGGCCGCACGTTAGCCGGCATATATATATATATATATATATATATATATATATATATATATATATATATATATATATATATATATATATATATATATATATATATATATATATATATATATATATATATATATATATATATATATGGGACGGGGAGCCTGGACCTCAGGTGCAGCTTCAAAGCTACACCCGGCTCGGCATGGATGCCACGTGTGTGCGCTGCCCGCAAGCGACCAAATTTATGGTCGTCCGATCGATTTGGTCACCTAAATCCCGCTCCACTCTCCGCCGAAAACCGTGACCATCTGATCGCTTTGACCAGGCCGTCTGATCCGTGCAGCGCACCCCCGCTATATATTTCAACCATCGATTCGATTCCCATCTGTTCGATCGAGGGAATCGAACGGATAAAATCGAATTTCACTGTTACTGTAACGGCTACAGTAACAGCAAAAATCGTTTTAGTCCGTTTGATTCCCATCGATCCAACGGATGGGAATCACCCGGCCCACTTATGTGTTAATTCAATTCCCATCCGTTCGATCAATGGGAATCGAACGGACAAAAACAATTTTCGATGTTACTTTAGCCGCTACAGTAACAGCAAAATTCAATTTTATCCGTTCGATTCCCTCGATCGAACGGATAGGAATCGATCCGAAGGTTGAAATATATAACAGGGGTGCGCTACACGGATCAGATGGCCGGGTCAAAGCGATCAGACGGTCACGGTTTTCGACGGAGAGTGGAGCGGGATTTCGATGATCAAATCCGATCGGACGGCCATAAATTTGGCTGCCCGCGGGCAGCTCACACACATGGCATCCATGCAGAGCCGGGTGCAGCTTCAACGCTACACCTGAAATCCAGGCTCCCCGTCCCCATATATATATATATATATATATATATATATATATATATATATATATATATATATATATATATATATATATATATATATATATATATATATATATATATATATATATATATATATATATATATATATATATATATATATATATATATATATATATATATATATATATATATATATATAGAGAGAGAGAGAGAGAGAGAGAGAGAGAGAGAGAGATTTAATGTACTTAGAGGTTTTAAAATGTGCCGATTTTTTTTGAATGTGCTATCTAAGGCAAAGTGATTATGCTCATAAAAAAATCAACAACTTCTGAAACCTCTATCTAATTATTTGAAAATCGATATAAAAATTTGAGAGCAAAAACAATGTCCCCCACACAAAGAAGCCCGACCCGCTAATGATGAGGCCCCCTCAAATCCCAGAGTTCGCAGGGAGACCCGCGACGAACAAGGCTTGGACCGAACTCAAAGAGGGCTGAGCGAGCCCAATCAAAAGAAGGGCCCACCGGCCCCTCCCTTTGGGCTAACGATCCCCTCAAAAAGAGGGTCGGATGGGCCCACCGATCCATCCATCAAACCGCACGGTCCCTCCCCTTAGGGAGGTGCGACCAACCAAAAAAGAGAAAAGGAAGAGAAAAGCGAAAGAAAAAAAAAAGGAAACGCCTAAGGGTGATAGTCATCGATCGAAGTGCAAATCGGGCTCGAATCACAAAGATATAGAGTCCAAATCTAGCCCATAGCTACTTAATTCCAGCCACACCTCAAAAGTGGGCACTACACTTGCAGCCCATAGTTCACCTTGCTATTCAAACATATGGGCCCCACTCGAAGCCATTCTTGATAGCAAGCCGTTGCCCCCACTTCAATATCAAATCCAGCAAATCCCATGGCATTTAATGCTCTGAGATTCCAAGCAATAGTTGCTGCTACAAATAGGAAAAGCCAGCCGTTGGAAATATTTTAAAATCCCTTTATGCCTTTTTTTGATCCCAACGGCTAGTGGGCTGCCATTTTCTTCTTCTGGGCTTTTGATGTACCTTTTATAAAGAGGAGTAAAGGATGAAAAAGGGGGGGGCTGCAACTTGGATTTCTTTTCTTTGAAGCTCTCTTCTTCATCTTTTAATTTTCGGAATTTTTGTCTTCCATCATGAGGAGCTAAAATTCTAGTTGGGGTTTAGAGGGGATCCTTACCCTCTCTTTTGTGATTCCCACTTGTGCTTGCTTCCTTGTTTTAATGAAAAAACTTGTTCTTCCATTTTGCTTGTGTTTTTGCTATTTCATTTCACTTGTTATGCCTTGTATAATTAGTTGTAATGCTTAGTGAAAACACGTTGCTTGGTGTCATCATCATATTCAGATGGATTTTGTGTTGTTGCTTTGACCGATAATGTCATGCATTATCGGTGCTTAGATTTACAAGAATTACCCCATTACTAAATCATTGTTTTGAGTACCATTGGAAGAACATTTAATCTTTTCAGAAGTATTTGTGCCATAATGTTTAAATCCTTGTGGAAAGCAACTTCGGTAGTTGTTTCTCCCAAAATTATGCACATGGTAGTGGGATGAACAAAGAGAAGGGTTGGGTGAAACTCGAAAGCCCCAATACCCAATCTCTTGATACTCTTCTCTCGAAATCAATCACCCTTAATGGTACACATCATCGCATCGTTCGAACACACTCCTTCACCGTAGTAACTCACCCTCGTTTGTTGCTCCCAATCCTCGTGAATTCGACTCCGGTTCTCATCGGATACTACTTGTTGCGACATCTTTAGCACTCTAATCATTACTTAGTGTATCCATCTTCAACACCTTGGAGCACACTCTTGTGTTTCCAAACCCATATTGGAGTGCACATTAAATTACGTAACAAGTTTTTGGCGCCGTTGCCGGGGATTGGCTATCGGCGAACGAAAACAAGGGTTACTATATTTTTTTTTTATTTTTCTTCTTCTTTTTATCTTTGTGTTCTTTTTTCATCTCTGAGTGAAAAGTGAGGAAAATATTAGTATTTCCACTGCTGTAATAATACAGGTGCTTTAAAGCCAAGTCGAGAAAGGTTCGACACCATTTGAAGAGTGAAAATAACAAGCTTAATAGGTGGGCACGCTTCAAAGGTATCAATCTTTCATACCACCTAACGCACATGAATGGTGCACACACACACTCTTAGTAATACAATTGTGGTGCTCAGATCTTGAATTCAGTTGGAACTTATTTGGATGAACACGTGGGTGCGTGATCATACAAATAGGTTGCAAAGAAACCAAGAGAGTATTGAAGATCTTTTTGAAAAATTTTATTCTAATAGTGAGGGCCAAACCGAAACCATGTCGGATCATGCTAGTAGTCACGGTGACCATGGGCCTGAAGCAGGTGAGCCAAACATAGCGATGGAAGAACCAAATATACCAACGTTAAGGGACTACCTACAACCGGCTAGGTTTAGTACCCCATCGTGCATCATATTTCCATACAATCAGCGCCATAATTTTGAAATTAAGCCAGGAGTAATCCATTTGCTCCCTACTTTTCATGGTCTTGAATCTGAAGACCCTTATCTCCATTTGAAAGAGTTTGATGAGATTTGTGCAACCTTGCACTACCCAAATATTACTGAAGATACCATTAGGCTCAAACTTTTTCCATTCTCTCTAAAGGAAAAGGCCAAGTCATGGCTCCACTCCCTAAGACCTAGATCAATTGCAACGTGGAGAGATATGACTAAGAAATTTCTAAAGAAATTTTTTCTAACCCACAAGACCAATGCCCTTAGGAGGACAATCATGACATTCTCCCAAAAGGAGAATGAACCATTCTTCCAATGTTGGGATAGGTACAAAGACCTACTCCTAAAATGTCCCCACCATGGTTTTGAGACATGGAGTATAATTGGATTTTTCTATGATGGTCTTACATCCTCTATGAGGCAATTAGTTGAAACCATGTGTAATGGAGAATTCCTAATGAAAAATGCTAATGAAGCCTATGAATTCTTCGATCAATTAGCGGAAAACACTCAATCGTGGGAAAAAGTTGAAAAGTTTGATAAGCCTAATGAGAGACAAACTCCTTCTAAGGGAGGTATTTACCAACTTAGTGAGAACGCCGATATGAGTGCTAAGATAGCCCAACTCACAAGAAAATTAGAGGCCTTGGAGTGTAAAAAGAAAAAAATTGCTAGTTTGTGTGTTATATGTGAAGACACTTCCCACGAGACTAGGGATTGTCCTTCGATCCCCGCTCTCAAAGAAGCAGTGTATGAACAAGCAAGCTCTCTGAACACATTTAGAAAGTCTTTTAACAATTCTCCCTACTCAGAAACATATAATCCTAATTGGAGAAACCATCCAAATCTTAGTTGGAAACAAGGGCAATATAGTGGAAACCCCATAGGGCAGTCATCTAATCAAACTTATCAACACTCATTAAAATCCTTGGAGGAGACCCTACAATCTTTCATGCAAGCCCAAAGTGTTACCAACCAAACCATTATGCAATCTATCCAAAGGTTGGATAGCACAGTTAGCCAACTTGCTAGGGACAAAGGCACATTTCCGGCTCAACCTCTTCCAAACCCCAAGGGCCAATTTGAATTAGGATCCACTAGCACTCCAAAGGAACCTAATTCTAATCCTTCCTTTGAGCAAGCTAAGTCTGTGACTACACTTAGGAGCGGGAAAACCATAGATAAGAGCATTGAAACCAATCCTAAAGAAGCTCAATTTTGGAATAATATTGAGGATAAAGATGAACAGAACTTTGTCGTAGATCCAAAATCTCACTCGATAGCACCACCATTTCCTCTCAGATTTCTAAATGATAAAAAGGCCTTACAAAATCAAGAAATCTTAGAGATCTTTAAACAAGTAAAAATCAACATTCCTTTACTTGAAGCTATCAAACAAATTCCATCTTATGTCAAGTTTTTGAAGGACCTTTGTACCTTTAAGAGAAAGCTCAATGTACAAAAGAAGGCCTTCTTGACCGAGCAAGTGAGTTCTATTATCCAAAATCATTCCCCTCCTAAATATAAAGATCCGGGGTGTCCAACTATATCATGTGTGATAGGTGACCATCGGATTGGCCGAGCATTGCTAGACTTAGGAGCAAGTGTGAATCTCTTGCCATACTCGGTCTTTGAACAATTAGAGCTTGGTGAGTTAAAGCCAACACATACTACATTGCAACTTGCGGATCGATCCATTAGGATTCCAAGGGGAAAGGTAGAAGATGTGCTTGTGCAAGTGGATAAGTTTTGCTTTCCGGTAGATTTCATTGTATTGGATACGGAACCGGTGCAAAACCAAAGCAACCAAATTCCTGTCATCTTAGGAAGACCTTTTCTAGCTACATCTAATGCTCTTATTAATTGTAGAAATGGTGTAATGAACTTATCTTTTGGAAATATGACCGTGGAATTAAATATCTTCAATGCTTGTAAGCTTCCAAATGATAAAGATGACATTCATGAAGTAAACTTGATCCAAACAATTATTGAAGATAATCTCCCTCAAATGATTACCAAGGATCCATTGGAAACTTGTATCACCCTCTTTAAAAATCATGAAGAGGACGATGAGCTCATTTTAGAGTTAGCTTCTCTTTTGAACTCCACACCCATGTTGGATACCGATAGATGGAAGTCTAGATTTGAACCTTTACCACAAAAAGAAACCAAAACACTCCCATCATCAATTAAATTTCCTAATCTAGATCTTAAGCCACTACCATCCGAACTCAAATATACTTACTTAGGTCAAGAGGAAACATTTCCCGTAATTATCTCATCGGAGATCACTATTGAACAAGAATCTAGATTGTTGGATGTGATTAGGGAGCATAGGTCGGCCTTAGGGTGGACCATTGCTGATATAAAAGGAATTACCCCCACCATATGTACCCATAGGATTCATCTTGAAGATAATGCTAGGCCAACCCGAGAGGGTCAAAGAAGATTGAATCCCAATATGAAAGATGTGGTGAGAGCTGAAGTTCTTAAACTTCTTGATGTTGGGATTATCTATCCCATCTCTGATAGTCAATGGGTTAGCCCAACCCAAGTGGTCCCGAAGAAATCTGGGATAACGGTAGTTCAAAATGACAACAATGAGTTAATTCCAACTAGGCAAACTACCGGTTGGAGAATGTGCATTGACTACCGTAAGCTAAATTCGGTTACTAGGAAAGATCATTTTCCTCTCCCATTCATTGATCAAATACTTGAGAGATTAGCGGGACATAGCTTCTATTGCTTCTTAGACGGTTATTCGGGTTATAACCAAATAGAAATTGCTTGTGAAGATCAAGAGAAAACAACTTTTACATGCCCTTTTGGAACTTTCGCATATAGACGCATGCCTTTTGGCTTATGCAATGCTCCGGCTACTTTTCAAAGGTGCATGTTAAGTATTTTCTCTGATATGGTAGAAAAGTTTTTAGAGGTCTTTATGGATGATTTTTCTATTTTTGGAGATACATTTGATGAATGCTTACAACATTTGAAACTTGTGTTAGCTCGATGCCAAGAAAAGAACTTAGTGCTTAATTGGGAGAAATGTCATTTCATGGTATCAAAAGGAATCGTTCTAGGTCATATTGTCTCATCTAAAGGTCTTGAAGTTGACCAATCTAAGATTGATCTTATTTCTAATTTGCCCACCCCTAGAACCGTTAGGGAGATTAGATCATTCTTGGGCCACGCTGGATTTTATAGGAGATTCATAAAAGACTTTAGCAAGATATCTAGGCCCCTTTGCAATCTTCTTGTTAAGGATAATGCCTTTATTTTTGATGAAGATTGCAAACTCGCTTTTGAAAAGCTAAAGATCATGTTAACTACGGCACCCATTATCCAACCACCTAATTGAGACTTACCTTTTGAGATAATGTGTGATGCAAGTGATTATGCTATAGGAGCCGTCTTGGGGCAACGAAAAGAAAGACTACCACATGTCATTCAATATGCTAGTAGAACTCTAAATGATGCTCAACTAAATTACTCAACTACAGAAAAAGAGTTACTAGCCGTTGTTTTTGCGTTTGATAAATTTAGATCTTATGTGGTTGGTTCGAAGGTAATTGTTTACACCGATCATGCCGCTTTGAAATATCTTCTATCTAAGAAAGATGCTAAGCCTAGACTTATTAGGTGGATTCTCCTTTTGCAAGAATTTGACTTGGAAATTAGAGACAAAAAAGGAACCGAAAATGTTGTAGCGGACCACCTATCTAGGCTTTTACTTGAGACATCATTTGAAGATTTTTCAGTGAATGAGACATTTGTGGATGAACAATTATTTCATCTCTCATACACCTTGGTATGCGGACATAGCTAACTACCTTGTCACCAATCATATCCCTTCACATTGGACAAAGCAAGACAGGAGAAAGTTTTATTCCGAAGTTAAAAATTTCTTTTGGGATGATCCTTATTTGTTTAAATATTGCCCGGATCAAGTAATTAGAAGATGTGTGCCCGAACATGAACAACAATCAATCTTATCTTTTTGTCATTCGGGTGCTTGTGGAGGACACTTTTCTTCTAAGAAAACCGCTTTCAAAATTTTACAAAGTGGTTTTCATTGGCCTTCTATCTTCAAAGATGCTTATAATTTTTGTAAATCTTGTGATAGATGCCAAAAGTTAGGAAGCATAGGCCGTCGAAATATGATGCCCCTAAACCCAATTCTCATAATCGAACTATTTGATGTTTGGGGCATCGATTTCATGGGCCATTTTCCTTCCTCTTTTGGTTATCTATATATTTTAGTCGGTGTTGACTTTGTGTCCAAATGGATAGAAGCCGTACCATGCAAGACAAATGACCATGGGGTTGTACTTAAGTTTATAAAAGAGAATATTCTATCACGGTTTGGGGCCCCTAGAGCTATCATTAGCGATGGGGGTAAGCATTTTTGCAACAAGCATTTTGAAAATCTAATGCTTAAATATGGTATCAGTCACAAAATTGCTACCCCTTATCACCCCCAAACAAGCGGTCAAGTTGAAGTCTCTAATAGGGAGATCAAGAATATTTTGCAAAAAACTGTGAACCCAAATCGCAAAGATTGGTCCTTGCGACTAAGTGATGCATTGTGGGCCTACAGAACGGCTTTTAAAACTCCATTAGGGATGTCACCTTACCGCTTAGTTTTTGGAAAAGCTTGTCACTTACCGGTGGAGCTAGAGCATAAAGCCTATTGGGCTATCAAGACATTGAACTTTGATCTAGACCATGCCGGAATTCAAAGGAAGTTACAACTTAATGAGTTAGCGGAAATTCGAAATGATTCCTATGAGAATGCTAGGATCTATAAAGAAAGGATGAAGGTGTTTCATGACAAGAGTATCCTTAGGAAGTCTTTCCAACCGGGAAACAAAGTCCTACTTTATGACTCAAGGTTGCACCTCTTTCCCGGTAAGCTTAAGTCTAGGTGGAGTGGCCCCTTCAAAGTAAAAACTGTTGCTCCACATGGTTCGGTTGAAATAGAAAATCTCAAGGATGGTAGCACATTCACAGTCAATGGCCAAAGATTGAAACCTTATTATAATAACTTTTTAGTAGAATCCACCTCTATGCTTTTAATTGGTCCTCGTTATCATGAGTAGTATATGCTTTTTGTATTTTGTTATTCGGGATGCAGGTACAAGGCGAGAACTCCAGAAATCAAAAGTTGTATCCTTCCAACTTCTCTATTTGAATGCATGGTTTATTTACAGTTCTATGAATTATCATGCACCTTTTTCATAAAGCCATATTTTTGGAATTCATTTTGGACACTGAATGGTTTAAGTTGGGGGGTACACGATTTTCAAAAATTTTCGTTTTGATTTCTCATCCATTCCGAACTTTTTTTTGAATTTTATTTGAATTATTTTATTTCAAAAAAAAAAAAAATCTTGTCTACTTTTTGTTTGCTAGAGGACTAGCAAAAGTTCTAGTTGGGGGGTGTTGATAATGCTCGATTTTGTACTTTAATTTCTAAATTTCAAGAGAGCATTATTTGGATTTTTTTGGTTGATATAGCTCATATTGCATAAAATTTGACACCTTACCTTTATTCTTATTACGTGCAATTTTATTTGCAGGTGTGTGGTTGAGGCTCAACTCGGACTAGGCGAGCACAAATCGGCATGAGGTTGACCACCACTTAGTGATCAAATTGGGCGACGTATCTACACGCCGGCACATGAACATGGTTGTGGGATTACTCGAATCAGTCTTACCCAGAGCTCGATTTGTAGTTCCTAGTGAACACAGTAGCTAGGTGCAATCGAGTACTGAGTAAAGGCCGGTTAGAGAGTCCGTTCTTCTACCAAGTAATTTGGTGGGTTTTAGATCCCAACCTCGTTTGGCATTTAGTGCTATTTGCGGAGACAAAGAACAAGACGGCTAATGGGCTCGTTTTGCGTTACAACAGTTGGGCTCCTCTCATAACATTATAGAGCAGTATTTTGGCTCACTCCAATTGTGACATAAGTGTTGGGTGCACATCTTTGTGTGTCCCAAACCCAATGCATATCTGTGTGTCCCAAAACTAATTCCAGCCACACCTCAAAAGTGGGCACTACACTTGCAGCCCATAGTTCACCTTGCTATTCAAACATATGGGCCCCACTCGAAGCCATTCTTGATAGCAAGCCGTTGCCCCCACTTCAATATCAAATCCAGCAAATCCCATGGCATTTAATGCTCTGAGATTCCAAGCAATAGTTGCTGCTACAAATAGAAAAAGCCAGCCGTTGGAAATATTTTAAAATCCCTTTATGCCTTTTTTTTGATCCCAACGGCTAGTGGGCTGCCATTTTCTTCTTCTGGGCTTTTGATGTACCTTTTATAAAGAGGAGTAAAGGATGAAAAAGGGGGGGGGCTGCAACTTGGATTTCTTTTCTTTGAAGCTCTCTTCTTCATCTTTTAATTTTCGGAATTTTTGTCTTCCATCATGAGGAGCTAAAATTCTAGTTGGGGTTTAGAGGGGATCCTTACCCTCTCTTTTGTGATTCCCACTTGTGCTTGCTTCCTTGTTTTAATGAAAAAACTTGTTCTTCCATTTTGCTTGTGTTTTTGCTATTTCATTTCACTTGTTATGCCTTGTATAATTAGTTGTAATGCTTAGTGTAAACACGTTGCTTGGTGTCATCATCATATTCAGATGGATTTTGTGTTGTTGCTTTGACCGATAATGTCATGCATTATCGGTGCTTAGATTTACAAGAATTACCCCATTACTAAATCATTGTTTTGAGTACCATTGGAAGAACATTTAATCTTTTCAGAAGTATTTGTGCCATAATGTTTAAATCCTTGTGGAAAGCAACTTCGGTAGTTGTTTCTCCCAAAATTATGCACATGGTAGTGGGATGAACAAAGAGAAGGGTTGGGTGAAACTCGAAAGCCCCAATACCCAATCTCTTGATACTCTTCTCTCGAAATCAATCACCCTTAATGGTACACATCATCGCATCGTTCGAACACACTCCTTCACCGTAGTAACTCACCCTCGTTTGTTGCTCCCAATCCTCGTGAATTCGACTCCGGTTCTCATCGGATACTACTTGTTGCGACATCTTTAGCACTCTAATCATTACTTAGTGTATCCATCTTCAACACCTTGGAGCACACTCTTGTGTTTCCAAACCCATAGAGATGAAAAAAAAAGAGATGGGATCAAATCCCCAAATAAATGATGGATAGATCCCAAGTGGTTATTGTGAGAGATATTCAAAGGATTCAAAAGTTTCTATCATATCTCTCCCACCCCCTCCCTTTCACCTATAAATAAAGAGACAGAAGGGAAGGCTCAAAGATCGGAAGGTGGAAGAACAAAGCAAAGAAGGAGAGGCTTTATAAGAAGGAGGCTCCAACACTTGAAGACCAAAGGCTTCACGAGTCACAGATAAGCACATCCCACAGGGAATAGCTTAGTCCATAAAAAATCCTCATCAACATCAAACCTCGCATTTGAAGATCAAAAGCTCCGCTCCATTCACAAAAAAGAAAGCTTGGAGAAGGAGGCCAGAAGCTAACACTACACCCGTCGTCTTCAAAACCAAAGTCAGCATTATATCTGTCGTCATCAACGTTTTACTGAGGCCACCTTACCCCACCCCTCGCAGTAGGGTGGCAAATTTTTCCAGCCCGTCCAACCGACCCAGAAAAAACCGAGTCCAAACAATGATTTCTTGTCCAAAATCCGAGTCTGGGTACGTCCAAATTGTTCAGTTTAAATCCAGGTCCGGTTTGACTAATTCAAAAAACTCAACCCAATTTGTTCGAATATATATAATATAATTTATGAAATATATATAATTAGTTTTTATATATATATATATATATATATATATATATATATATATATATATATATATATATATATATATATATATATATATATATATATATAGTATAAATAATTATAATATATTATCAACTTAATACAATTTATTATATATCCAGACAATCCGTGTTGGTTCCGAGTTGTCCGATTTGAATCGGATCGGTTCCAGTCAAGCAAGGCTGACCGAAATCAGGGTCCAGGTCAGGCGGATAATTACAAGTATAGGCTTTTGTCCGAACCGGACCCAATTTTTTGCCACCCCTACCTCGTGGTCTGATATTTTCCAAGGGCACCCCAGGTGCTGCTGCTTGCTGAGGACACCCCCAGGCCTCCCAACGGCCTATTGTTGTTGCTGATTCGAGGCCTTCTCGCCGAGAATATTATTCGTGGTTCGCTTGTTCACTCGAGAAATCATCAATGTGATATCCTTCCATGTTTTATTCTTCTCTTTTCACAAAATTTGAGCGTATAATCATTGATTCCGTGGGACACCCATATTCTCCCTGCATCAGTTTCATCATCATAACATGCACAAAGGTGACTTCAAATATCACATACTTTTTTGTCCTTACAAGAGTGGATTCGACAGGTCCATGCAGTTTAACAGGAAAAAAAAAAACAGCTCGAAAAAAAAAACATAGAGAAAACATCAAAATTTCCTTTTGATTAAGAAGCATTTAGTAAAATGCAGGTTTTGCCACTACGTTGCATGATAGAATTATCTCATTTTTAACAAATATTAGCATGCCAAAAGTCCTAATGTGCCAAAGACTGGAAGTTCATCAAATTAACAGATGGGCAATGGGAAACTTATCCTCTTGATTATTTAGGGTGCGATGCAGTCTGCAGATAGAGCTAAACGTGTTCTAGGCAATGGGAACCTTATGTTCTTGATTATTTAGGGTGCGATGCAGTCTGCAGATAGAGCTAAAAGTGTTCTAGGCAGGCTCAAACTTAAATAAGCTATGGACCTTACAAATTGGCATCTACAGTAATCAAACTTGAGCTCCTGGGAATGGAACAGAGAGCCATCATCTATGGTGACAAGCAATTAGGCCTAGCAATCTAGCATGTTATTTCTATTACCGCACACGTTTGACATAGCTGTGATTGTTATGTGATTGCCAATCTGGACTTGTAGCCACTAATCAATGCAACAGGAATCCAACTCAAACCCTAAGGTGCTCTTAAACCACCACCAGTGAATGCCAAGGTAACCAGCAAAAGGTAAAGGTGAGGGTAAATACCTGTTGGGTATCATGCATGGAAAAAGAGAATTGTGATCTCTGTTTCTCGAGGTACATGCAATGATATTTCAATCTAAGAATACGATATTAGTGACAATAGATCAAACAGCAAAAATAAAGAAACCAATTTAGTGGAATAAATTTCTTACCAGTGCAGTTAAGTATATGATGAGATTCATTCATTAATTTGGGAGAGACTTTATCGGGGTGGAGGGATCAGAAGTTCCAGATTGTTCGGTATTATGCAATTTAGTTCCTTCACCCTGTAAAAAGTAATTGTGAACCAATATCATATTGCAATACAATTTAAAAAGGTCCACAGTCAGAAGCTAGCCAAAAGCAGGAGGGATGAGAAAAGAGAACATAGAGATAAAAAAGAAGCAAGACTGACTGGTCCTATTCAAGGATTATCAAACAATAAAGGTACTTTCCGGTTTCCACCCACAAATTCGTAAAGAATGTAAACCAACAGCAATAATAACAGTTTTTTTATTGTCAAGCGACAAGGAAAAAGCAGTTGTTGCAGATCCTTTTAAATAAAACCCTAATCATTTAATTGAGTAGAAAATTATTAACTTTTGCCACAACAAGAATGCTTCCTAACCATAATCAGAAGTGATCAGCCAGCACGAAGCAGAATAAGCAGTAAACGAGCTAGTACAAAAAACATGTGGCCAATATCGCTCCTAGACCATTCCTCAAAAAAAATCGCTCCTAGATCATCATCAATGAAGTCTCATCCCATCAAAAATGGGTCGAGGGAAGATTGACAAGAATTTCGACCAGTTGTCAACATGACATCAACCCTCTAAGATTGGTGCCAAATCAAGGCAACTTGGAAAAAGGGCAAATGCCAAGAACCTAGAAGGCCAATGGAAGAAGGGCAAATGCCAAGAACCTAGAAGGTCAATTCGCAGGTAGGGAGGCCTGCCTTGTTGGTTATGCTGAGCAACCTTCCAAGGTTTAGGAAAGAATCTAAACAAAGAGGATAGAAGGCAATATTTGATATAAAGAATTGCAACCATATGATACACAACAGCTGAACTTGTGACTGTTGATCAAGCCTTCTTGTATCATCAAGTATTGAGTATACCTGGAACGCAACAACTTGCTGGCCATAGTCGTCCCCATGTTGAATGATTGAATGTTGTTGTACAGGAAGAGTTTGCTGCTCACAGAATAAGCACAAAGGAATCAGAAACTGATCAAAATATATTTTGGCAAGGGTAACAAAGCACCTGTTCCAATTTCGTAGAAAATTGGAAAATCCTACTAACAAAACAATATTCCATTTTCCATGTATAAAGTTTGAAGTGACTCAGATGTGCCTGAAATTTAAATTGGAAGGGTAAATCATATGGTAATTTAAATGAAATCGAAAGAATAAGGACATCAAATACGTGAGGCAATATCGCTACTATAAGCATCGATAAAAACTAAGATGGCCACAAATTCCGTACTTATACCTAAGATGAAACGCTGAACCTCACCTTGAGGTAAAAGTTGTTATCTAAAGTATTAGGTTCTAATGCACTGATTTGCTGTTGTTGTTGCTCTTGCTGCTGCTGCTGCTGCTGGAGGCTTAGTTGTTGATGCTCTTGAAGTAGCTGCTGTTGTTGATGCTGCTGTAGCAGGTGCATTTGTTGTTGCTGCTGCAAGTATAGCTGCTGCTGCTGCTGCTGAAGATAGATCTGTTGTTGCTGTTGTTGCAGGTACAGAAGGTTTTGCTGCTGTTCTGTGTGGCCGACCTGTTGATTCTGTTGCTGAAATTGGGGTTGATGTTGCTGCTGCTGCCGGTGGTGGTTCTGCTCTTGCTGTGGTGAGAGTTGCGGCTGCTCTTGGAGATTAAGCTGTTGTTGGTTCGGTTGCTGCAGTTGTAGTTGATTCAGCGATAGCTGGTTCTGCGACTGATGCTGTTGTGTGAGCTTTTGTTGCAGCTGCTGCAAGTGCTCAATCTGCAATTGCTGTACAGGCTGGTTGTACAACTGTTGATTCTGCTGTTGTTGATACAGTTGTTGCTGATAATAGTGCCAGATGTGCAGCTGAATTCCTTGGCTACCTTGAAAATATCCATATTGTCCGTTGCTTTGCATAGATTGCTGGTAAACTTGAGGTTGAGAGGGCAGTTGGGTACTCGGTTGGGATTGTGCATATACGAAAAGCTGTTGCTGCATATTTTGTCCTGGCCAGGCAAGACTGCCGCTTGGATAAACCTGGAGAGCAGAAGTAATTGGATATTGACCTTGGGTTTGGTTAGCCTGCTGATCCTGTGTGTTTGTCCAAGCCTGAGGCTGACATGGATAGCCGTGAGCTATGAGCATCTGTGAGTTGGTGGCGGCTGCAGGGTATTGCAGCCGTCCAGGAATCTGCCATTGTTGGGTTTGTGAACCATCAACGTGGCCATGAAATCTTAAATTGGGATCCCCGGGAGATATTCCATCGTAATGCATCTGAGTGCAGTTTACTCCATTACTAGCATTTTGAGAATATGCACCACCAACAGGTAAATCCTGCAACAGGTTTGTATGTTCTCGTACGTGCATTTGGATCTGTGGGTTTATTCCAGCATCTGGAGGCATTGGGTCACCAATTTGACGCAAAGGATTGTTATCTTTTTGAAGTTTTCTTTGAGAAGAGGGACCAGATTTTATTTGTACCGGATCAGATACATGGTTTTCTGAGATCTCGTCAGAGTCATCTCCATCCTTAACTTTGTCTTCACCTACGTTAGAGGTTACTTCTTGAACAAGGCAATCAGAAGTGCTAGGATTGGAATGCTGAGTTTCTCTTTGTGGAGAATGAATCGAAAGATCATCAAGTGCAGGTGGCCTTAAATAAGTGACAAACTCTTGGTCAGGATATGGTTGAACTCGGTTTTCAGTTTCAGAGTATTCTGAGGTAGCTTCTGAAATCCGAACCACACCATGGCTTTCATGAACAGAGTCAACCCCCAAATGCAGTTCAGTTCCTTCTGGCGTAGACTGATTTCGCACAACTTCCACAACTTCAACCTGGTCTTCTATTCCCTTTGTACAGTTATGTTCTTCCGGTTCCAACCTGCACGCCATAGCCCCTTCAGACTGACTAGGAGCATTGTTTTTTAGTGACACATTGTCCATGACATCCATATCCACACCATCATGTCTGGTATCTCCACCAGCCTTATGAGTTAAAGAACCAAGTATGCCGTTTCTTCCCTCCATGCTCTTGTCCAAGGGGGTGTTCTCAGTGACAGTATTAAGATGTGTAGTTGTAGCAGCAGCAGCAGCAGAATTAGTAGAAGTAGGATGAGGCCTCATTATATGTGGAAAGAGTCGCCAGTGACGGTCCCATGCCATTCTGACCTCATGAATGGCTCCATAAAGGTCCACAAACTGCAAATAATTAAAAATGGTAAGGAGAAGGCATCAACTTAGAGATGCAAAAGGTGATCACCTGATAAATAATAATGTGGATAAAACGTCACATTCCAAAAACGAAGCAATCTCAGCAGAATTACAGGCCACCAATCATTTGTACTTGAGTTGCTAAATTACTGGTATGAATGTTAAGTGTCAGACTGATAGATGAGTATCGGATTCTCTAAACTCCAAAAAGAAGGGTTCACCAATAAAATGTATATCTGGACTTGGTTTGTCCAAGAACATAAAGTCTTTGGTTTTTATATTAATAATAAAATAAATTTAGTATACATGTGCTTCTATCAGAATAATAGTAATCAAGAGATAAAAGCAGATATAGATCTCAAAAACATGTACCATTGAGCATGCTAAAAATGCATTCAACACAAAAGCACCCTCATAGAAGAATATGATTTCGTCATCACCCTAAACAAACACAAATCCCATCAAATGTGGTTGACTATGAAGAATGACTCTAACCAAGAAGGCTCCACAAAGATTCACAGAGACCTATTTTAACCCTCACATGGATTGACAACAAAGCCCGATATATGTTTTTTTTTGTTGGGAGAGAGAGAGAGAGAGAGAGAGAGAGAGAGAGAGAGAGGATAAACTGAAATAAAACAAAGCGAACCATAAGCAATATGACGGCAACTATGTAATAGAACTTTTGGCAGTAGTAGAATACACTCTCTTTTGCAAAAACCATGGCTATTTCAAATAATGTTTCAAGATCCTTGTTCATAACTCATTTCTATCAAAAAAGAGGTCTATCATTACAAATGCTTGTGTACAAGCTATAAACATGTAACTTAAGACTACTCATCCCTCCTGCTCCTATGATTCCTACATGCACCCCTTTCTGCAGATATGCCTCTTCTAATCATTCTTGCACATGAAGAAATCAACAAAACCCATATCCTCCTACGTGCAATCTTTTTTTAAAAAAACGTTATCCTACTCTTCCATAATTTTACACCATCATTGCAAAATTTATCCATTTGTGTTTGCATTTTCTTCATTGTTCATAACTGATCCATACCCAATATGGTTGATTTAACAAATGACGTATATAATTTTCCTCTGAGGCTCCTTGTTATGCATCAATTATATATCACCCCCATAACTCCTTCCGCTCCATCCACATATTGTTCTAAACATATACAAACCATCTCCATTGATTCCCCTTTTCTTTCACTAATATAACCAATATAGGGGACTCCTCCTGCTTCACCCTTGATTGACCTTCCCCTACATCTGCTTAGATGCTTTTTCTTCATCGATTGGAACATATTTCTCATTTACTTTTACCATAATTTCAATTTAGCTTTGATCCTTGTTCTAATTTGATTAATAAATATCGTACCAATGCCAAAATACAAATCTCAATATTTCCCCATGCATTTTTGTTGCCAAGGTGATTTTTATTAGTACAAAGATATACACACATAAGATATATCCTTCATTAGTACAAAGATATACACACATAAGATTTTTATTAGTACAAACTACAAAGAAATGAGCAACCGACGGCCTTATTTTTAGCATTGTGTATTAGGTCGCTTTAAGTTGTTTTAGTCCCACATTGCTTCTGGAGTCGGTATGTATTCAACCTGGAGCCTATTTAAGAGCGTCTAGTTCATCTATTATGAACAATGAATTGTATGTGAAATTCTATTGCTTGTGCGAGTTTCACCGAGAAAGGATTTTCTTTGGCAGAGAAGTCCCAAATCTTGTCACATGTTTTTCTTCCTATCCCCCCCCCCTCCCCCCCCCCCCCCCCCCCTCTCTCTCTCTCCACCATCGCCAAAGCCATTTCCCCTCCTCTTGCATGCTCAACAACCATCCACAGGCCGTCGGTTGCTCATCGGTCTTCTCTCCATCAGTCGCCTTCTAATCCGAACTGTGTGCTTCTCTTGTCGTCCAGGATTTCGATTTGCCCAATCTTGAGCTGTGTGAAGGAGGTGGCATCAATCATTTCTTTGATCATTTCACCAACTCATTATTAAATTTCTCAAGCCTAGCTATTATCTTAATCCTAAGTTGTTTGTTCGAATAAGCTCTTATCAAAACATGAACATGTGCCTTTGATGAGCCCCCTGAGCCTGTCTTAAAAATTTAATTTAAATCCTCATATGAAGCTGTGATAAATTATATTGAATAAAGGAAATCACCACACACAGTGAAAGTTCTAGCATCCAAACAATCATTCGGTTTAGGACTAGATTGGCTTGCGTGCCTGACTTTTTTTGGCACCTGCATATAATCTGGCTCTCATAACTTGTGTGCCATCAACAATTATTTATGTTAATTTATCAACTGCAATTCTTTGGTGAACTCTATTGCAACATAGCATCAAACCTTTGTTAGTCTTCCATCACAAGGTATTACAAGATAGATCGAGAGTTTTATAGAGGAATGAGCAACATGTTTGAATAGAGTAGGGCATAACTTTTATGGTTTCTTCAACGAATACTGATCAATTGAAAACAATTAGATCAGCTAGACAAAGTCATCCAACCTCCAAAAACAATTTTGAGATGGCCTCACGGTCAGGAGAGCTTAAAGCTTGAGATATATCTGATCCTTGAGACACAGCATTGGCTACAACAGAATCTAATTTAGGTAGTTGTCCTGCCCCTCCATGCATGGTTAGAAAGTGTATCAATCCCTGCAAATGTACCAAGTCAAAAACAATATCTGCACCAACATAATTAGTAGACAAAGAATCCAACTAGTTATTCTAACTTCTGGGTGTGAGGAAATTATCCCGCTCCTCAAAGACGTTTGCATATAAGCATCTAAAGATAGTATATGAAAGTAATGCTTACTTCGAACATTTTAAAATCCAAAATATTCTCATCTAAGCTGCCATAATGATAAAGGGATGCAAATTAGATACAGAAAAACAGGGATGAGCTTCCAGTAACGTGAACTGCACTTTCATTCATCAGTAAATTTTCACGAAGGATATGCATAATGCTGGCACCTCAGGAATCATTACAATTTAAATTTTGATTACACATTTAATTAGAACCTCTACTTTTACTTGAGATAAGAAAAAAAATGCTGGAAAGTCTAATGTAGTTCAGATACAAATGAGAATTAGTATGAAATTTTGTAGAACATTAAACAATAGCAGAGAACATAATTGATGGAGTTTATACAAATAATATGATATCTATAGGGAAAGCTAGGCAGAACTAAGAAGAACAGAATAATTAGATTTACATTTAAGATGCTTTAAAAACTTCATTTTCTGCATTATGCCAAATCTCAGACATAGAACTATTAACTATTAAAAGTATGCTCAAGGAAATGTAGGAGTTGTGCTAATTAAAGTTGAAGTGACCAAGTATAAACTTAGATGGCATGAGTGTGTGCAACAAGGATATGTGGAAAGCCTAATAGAGGTTTTAGTTTGTGTTGCTGGATAAGAAAGAGGAAAGAATGCAATTAAGCAGGAAAAAGTAACATTAACATAGAATGTATTCTTAATAAGAATATAGGCCCTTGTAGGGTAAAGAAGAATTCAATAAGCCAAGCATAAGTAATCAAGGCTTGTTGGTTATTGTAATACTTGAATTATTAAAACAATACTTAAAGCATGAAAGGGTATATTTGGAGTAAATAGGAATTGATGATGCTGGATCTATTTGTTGTACCATGACAACAGAAACAACGACTGTATTCAGAAAATTAGCAGAAATTTCAGCAAAATGCTGAAAATAGAAAGTATTTTTCTTTAGGGAGAGGAAAAATTACCCTATCTCATTACACCCAGACTCCTTATATAGGATGTATCCTTCTTCTGTAAGAAATCATAATGTCTCCAATATTAAAAAGAAAGAAAAGGAAGTTCAGGTTTATATTCTTTTAGGCCCATAATACCCTTATAAGTTATAAGTCATGGGTAGAGAGAGAGAGGGTGTATGTGTGACGCCCTCTCCAGTCCATAAGCCATATGGATCTGTGGGCAAGTCCAGATTTATATTCTTTTAGGCCCACAATAACCTTATAAGTAATGGGTAAAGAGTGGAGAGAGCGAGGGTGTATTTGCAACGCCCTCTCCAGTCCATAAGCCATACAGATCGGGAAGGATGGGGGCTTCCTTTTCCCAACCTTATCAGGCCACTAATCCTCCCCATTCCACAGGCCTTTGTCCAAAAAGAGTCCTTTTAAAAAATCTGTGCGCATTAATTAGATTATAAAGAATAGGATTTTTAAATCCTATAAAACAGGATTTAATTAGCAAACAGGACTATCAGACCCCTATAAACAGGGTCCTATCAGACCCCTACTTCATCCACAATTTCAAGTAAAAAAAGAACCAAGAGGTTGGTACCTTCTCTTCTTTATTCCCGAGGTTCCTACAAAAGCCTATGTCCCTCAACTTTCCCGCTTTTTAAAAAATAAGTAAACTCAAAACACTTCAAAATTAACTAAGAATCCAAGATTGCTCATTACCAAAAAAAAAAATTATAAAGATACTTAATGGCTTAAAAAAAATTAACATTAAAAACTAAATAATAATCTAATGGCCTAGGTTTGAGGAAAAAAGTGAGGGCCTCATGATTGTCGATTCATGTCGACCCCTATTTAGTCCCGCATCAATCTCATGAGGTTGGAGAACTATTCCATCTAGACAATCTGGGCGATGATCCTGATTTTGGTCGATGTAGGAACTCGGCTTGATCACACCTCCAAAACATTGCATCAAAAGTTCAGGACTTTTGTGTTTGTAGTAGCCAAGTAATTATGAAAGGTAATGTTTGTGGACTTTCCATCGTGGTAATCAACTGGATCCTAGAATTGTGTAGGATCAAGATCACCGTCTAAAAATTGGTGAAGTTTCGAAACACTAACTTCTGCATGATTGTCTTGTTCATTGTTTGATCAACAAGTACTCTACTACTTCCCGGATCGATTGACTTATTTTTCCGTTCAGATTGAAACACTCCTAAATTCAGTGATTCTCAATTCGTAATTGTTGTGCCATAGTTGATCCCAATCGCCTTGTCCTTGGCCCCTTCCTCCGATTGGCTGCATTTCCGACCATTTCTCCAAACATCTCGACCGTTTTCCAGCTCACTATGTCTTGAAACCTAACCCCATAGTCACTTAACCCAGCAGCATCATCGCATTTCGAAGGACCGTACGCACTTGTTGCACTCCTTAAAGGAAACCGTCAATTTCCAGTAGATGCATGCTTTATTTTCGTCGATGCAATCATGTCTAGGGACCGGAGGTTTGAAAATAGATACCCACACTCGACCGCATTGAGTTCACTAAGATTATCATTTGCAAAAAAGACTCAAGGGACAAAGATATAGGAGAATAGCAGGAGAATCTAACGAGATAAACTAAAAACCAAAACAAGATAAAAAGAAAGTCCAAGGGTATAGTTAAGGTAAATCAAAATTGACCAACCAAACAAGGAATGAAACATTTTGCGGTAGGGAGGTAGACACCTTATCCCCTAGCAAGATGATCTGGAGATTCTAGACTACTACCAATGCCCTCAGAACTGACATCATCAGTTCCGTTGGCTAAGCCTTCCAGTTAAGAAAACTTGTCTATCCAGGTATAGATTTTCAGACTTATGCCATTCTTACTGATGATATCGTTATCAAGTATAAGAAGGTACCTCTTGAATATCAATCCATTCTTGAGAGACTTGGAGTGAATCCCAGGAAAATGGGGTGTGCAGCCTCCAAATATTTTTTTTCTTTCATATTAGTTTGTTTGATTTCATTCGAACAATTTATAATCGTCGTGTTCTAACAGAGACAAATGATAGCGACACATATTACTTCAAGATTGAGTCGTGCCCATTTCTGGTGACAGGATTCATGAAAGAACCAGGTTTCTCTCTCCGATAGCCGACACTATATCACTCAACATGATGACTATTGAATAAGTCGAACCTGGTGTCCCTCTCAAATGATTAAATCAGTCAAATCATTGTTGATAATGGATTCTCCGGCATATGTTGCATCAAATACCCGAAATTCTTCAACACTCAAATCATCCTCCAAAGACGAGTACAGATTTGTGATTTCCATCATGGGCTTCTCCTTAGGCTACTCATCAAAGTATGGGAGTTAACTCCAATCAATGACATCATGTTCCTAACAAAGAAAATTCCTCTATCATACTCAAAATTTCTTACCAAGGATTGGAACGTTAACGGATTTAATGATCCATTTTCTCTTGAGGTCACCATCAGGTTCCATCTCTCTCATTTGAGACAATCTACCTGATTTTTTTAGGGCAAGAAATTGCACCTAATGCATGAGCCAATCGATCTGACTCCTCATTGGGATTTCATCTTGGGAGGCATGATTAGCCTCTATTGTTAATGATTGGCAGTAAATAGGAGCCATGACAGTAAAATAATACTTGCAACAATGAATTATTTAGATGGATGTGTAAACTAGTAGGCGTAAAGACTAAAGGTAGAAGCAGAACCCTACTAATACATTTTTAATATGATAGCATACCATACTATATGAAACACAAATAACCAAATGGTTTAATATGATTTTTGACGAAAAGATCACAAACCAGTTTGTTTGTCAAGAAACCGATCTAACTGATTGGGGCAACCACAGGTCAAACATGGTTTTTGACCTTGTCTATTGGATCAAGAACCAGTGCTTGAATACTAGCACAAAGAGTACTTAGAATAGCTCTCCTGAGGACCCGCATAGTATTTTAGAGCTCCAGACCTTTATAATGACATGTTGGTAAAGAACGATGTTATTTTCATTTCAAGCACAAAACTAAAGAAGCTAAAAATAAAATTAATTGGTTTCATGTTCAGTTGTCTTAGGTGCATTATTCAGCATATATATTCAATGCATGGAAATCTAGATACCAACCAATGGCATTGTTGGTACTAGCTAAGAGCCTCCCTGATGCTGTTTTGGTATTGTCTCGATAAGTATATTTTCCACTAAAAATTTTAGATATAAACATTACTCTTGAAAATCTAGCAGAAGAATGTGTGTTCTTGAGTTATTGAATCAATGGCTCACAAGCATTGACATGTGTAGCAATATACTTGAAAATCTTATCGTTGATATTAAGTGATCCTAGTGTCATTTACTTGACGGCGACTCAAATATGAGTTCATTAGTTAAACAATGTGCTTAAAACATTCTAGCTTACAAATGATCATTTGATTCTTCGGGTTTCTAATCAAAAAATCAAACTATCGATATAGTAAAGAAATCTACTCTCAGTAATGTCATCAGCTGAATGATACACAGGTTTCATGCAATACTTGAAACTTTTATGACAAAAGCATCCACCTATACTTCTTTAGCCCAGAAGCCCCATTACAAATACTAATTATCAGCCTATATATGCAATGCAAGTCTAAAGTCAAAAAATAGAATAAGAAATATACACCAAATCTACAAGATCTGAGCATAAGAAACATCTATGAAGAAAGTGAACACAGTTGTGTAATGCTTATATATCAAGAGTATTAAGTATTCATCTATATATCCTAAAAATAAATGAAAAGTTGTTATCATAAAATTCCTCTAGCAAACAACTCTAATATAGATGAACCTGTTGAAACTTTCCCATTTTACTCCAAGTATGGATCTAGCCTTCTATGTCACCAAAATCAATGGACATTTCATTGTGGATTGCGAAAAAAAATTAACACTCTTCTAATGATGGAAAGCAATCTTGATTTTCAATTGAGTACATCTTTACTAGATGAAAATCATGAAACCGCAGTATTGGTTCCTCCTTCGATTGCCTTATACTTTGACACAACATATCTCGGATATGTGTGAGTTAAGTCCATGGTATGAGGTTATCTTATGAGCAATGTTTAAAAAGGCGTTCGAGGCTTACGCCTCGAGGCGGGCCTCGAGGCGAGGCGGTCTTGTGTTGCCTCGAGGCACACACCTCATCAACCACATATAAAAAGCCTACGCCTCTGCATCAAGAGGCGTACGTCTTTGTCCGTGGCTCGCCTCAAGGCGTTCGAGGCGTACGCCTCTTGCTCCAGGTATGAAACATAAGGCAGGGAGGGGTTAAAACCAATGTTGGTGTAGAGGGGCACTAAGGGTTTGATATGTAAATCGTCCCCATGGACCCTTTTTTCACCCATTGAAACCTTCTAAACCCTTTTAGATCTCTTTACGTTTTGAAACCCCCTTGTCTCAAAAAACCCAAAATTAAGATCTAATGCTCATTTCTTTTTCGATTTTGATTCCGAAGTTGTATTCTTCTTCTTTGTGGATTGTCTACCAAATACAAGTGAAAGATAAAAATTTGTTTCAAGTTTAGAGGTATGGATCATGATTTTGTATCTTCTACTAGGTTTTTCTATGTTTTTTTTTTATATTTTACCATTATCATGTATTTGTATCATTGTTTTTTTTTTAATCTTGACAATGTTAGTCTTATATTCGTATTTTATTGTTTGTTATTACTTGTTTGATGTTACTTTAATTATTATCTTGAATAATAAAGAATTAAACGTGTGTGAGCAATTTGATTTTTATTTTGTTGTTAGATTGCTCGATGGAGTCCTCAATCGTGTCATATAAGATAATTTCTAACACATTATGATTTATTATACATATCTAGTTCAATTATTATTACACATTTAATAATAATATTTATTCTGATTTTTTTTTCTTTTTTAACTTTTTTTTACCAAAACGCCTCAAAAATATTCGAGGCTTATGCCTCGGTACGCCTTGAGGCTTACGCCTCGCCTCTCCAGAGGAAAAACGCCTCGGTACGCCTTTCGTCTTTTTAAACATTGCTTATGAGCTTTGCATACTTCTACAAAAAACCCTAAAGACATCGAAGAGATAGTGTGCAAGTGTTTGCTCAAAGTCGTACCAGTGCAGTGCAGAGATTGCCCAGGTATACTATTGCATGCATGAACATTTTCATTAGACTTGAGATGGTGGTTTTTGTTTTTCCCTAAGTTTGTGCGTATTTTCATCGTTCGGAGTTTGCATCGTGATTTCGTTTGAGTTTCTAGTGTTTTGATGCTTTCTCACATTTGCACATAAAGTTCAAATTGAGTTTTAAAGTTTTTGCATCAAAAATCTTGCACGTTTCATCTCCGTATGAATTCGATTTTTGATTCAATCTTCGTTTTGGACTTTCGGTATTTTAGATCCTTGTTTTCAAAGGTTTTTCCTTGCGAAGCGTGGTTCCGGGACTCCGGATGATCTTAGGATCGCCCATTGATATCCACGAGCCTCATGACAAATTTGAAATTATATCATAACTTTTTTCGTATCGAACCCTGACCACATAGGGGTGCACACCACACGTCCTAGCACCCCTCCCAGAAGTTTCTGGGATAGTGGCACGCACCTCCGTGTGCACCACCCTCTAGCAGGTTTTCAAGAAGGTTGCGTACATGAGTTGTTTTGGCCCTGGTTTGACTTGGTCTCTCACCCAAAACGTACGGGAATTGTTTTGTAAGAACCCTTAGGGTTTCTAACCTATTTGGGGTTATTTATACACCATATAAACGTGTTATGGAGTGATCGTGGAGATTTATTTGAGTCGTAGCATTGTTCTTGAGTTTTCATCTCCACGCACTTTGCTTTCTCGTTCCGAATCGTTTTCTTCATCGTTGCTTAAAGCTTTGATTTCTCATGTTTTCATATGTGCTCATAGACGCGTAAAGTTATTTACATTCAGATTGGAGTTTTTTTTGTAAGACCTTTTCTCGGTTCTTTCATCGTTGTATCATTGCATTGCTCGTTCCTTGCAAGGAACAAACACATCGTCGGTGGAGTCCGAGGTGTGACTCGAGCTCTTTGCGGGGAGTTGAGTACTTGGAGTCGTTGCGACAATCCGAAACGGCAGCAAGTCTACGGAAGAGGTGCACAAGGAGATTCGAAGAGAAGGCTGCTTTGAAGGAGGACTAACGAAGTGGTTGCTAATCATTTGTGCCAAGCTCGAGGGATTTGTGGAAAGGTTGCTCGCTTCAAAGGTAACGCTTTGTCTTGTGGTGTACTCGTGTTTCTAGTGGATTGTTGTGCGTGTCCGAGTTTGCCCGAGGTAGAGTAGGGATTTCTCGAACCACCTATAAATCTCATTTGTGCTTTACTTACAGTTCTAGGATACAGCCTTGTATGTGTCTACCCTAATCACACACGGCATTTGCATCACACGTAGATCGTTGTTTGCACTTTTGTGTGAATCATTGTGCCGCAACTCCATCGGATCTTTACTCTGATCACTTTCGCACAGTGAAATTTTTTTTTTATCTTATTCCCTACAGCACATCTCTCACTAGAAATAATTAATAAAAAATTACAAAACAAAAAAATAGTTTATGGAATCGATAGTAGTTAAAATTTTATGATTTGGATGAGTAGTTCTTTTTTTTTTAATTCTTTTTTTGTGTTTTTTTTTTTGGGGGGGTGGGGGGGAGGGGAGGCGAATTCAAGGAATTTTGAGTAGAACTTAAGGGACCTTCTTCTTTCTTGTAAATCACTTCATTCCCAGTTTAAGCATTAATCCTTTATGTCGTAAAAAATTGTTGAAGAATCCATGGATCTATTGTTGTTAAATCAGTTTGATTAATTTAAATAAATAAATAACTGAACCTAATGGATTTAATAAAACCTAAGCACATGAATTGTAGGCTTGATTGATCTATGATGTGATGTTTAACAGTTCCTAGATCAAATCATATATGTCCGGCTCTTTCTTAATGTGTGATGTCATGGAAATAGAAGACCTTTAACGAAGAAAATCCAGAATTTCAAACCATTTAAAACTAACCTAATAAAGTAAGACGTCCGCGTAGATAATCTCTCTTCAGGTAGATCAATCTCCGTTCAACTGTTGACCATATGAACCATGCCGCCACATATGAAACCTTGTGATCCTAGAGGCTTAGATGTTGGCCTTTATAGATTAATATTGACCTAAACAGTAACCATCCAGGATACTTGTATTGTCATGGATAGAAAACTAGTGAGTTGTTCTATGGCAGTCTATGCCATGAGACCTCTAGGGAGGCCTTTGGGTGTATACATCCATCTCATAAATTCTTGAAAAAGAAAAATGTAATATTTGAAACTCTCAATTCTTTAATAAATTTTTACCTCGAGCTTCACTCGTAGTTTGCAGGTTCTCCATTAGTCATTTGAGAAGTGTTATTTGAAAGACCACACTAAAAGAATGCTCAAACTTCGTGCTTACTTCTGCTATATCTCATGGAGGCAGATCCAAAGAATAAATCGGTACATGAATGTCCGTGGTCAAAATTGACAGAATAGCTTGGCATATATACTCAGGGTGGTTCTTTCTTAGGGCACCCTCTTCTAGTGTCTAACGTGGGAATAAATTGGTGCATGCATGTCCATGGCCGAACTTGACAGGATAGCTTGGCATATATACAGTCACTTTTTGGGCATTTAACTAACATGTTTTTTCTCATTCTTAACAACCAACATCGTCATGTTTTCTCTTCTCCACCAATTCCAGTCTTATCTAGCAACCATCTCTCTGCAACTATAGGTCGCTATCTCATTGAGGATTAACTCCATACATCACCAATATAAACATTGTCATAATGGGATCTGTAGTTGGTAGAAACTCAAAGGCAAAAGATCTATGAATACACTACAACACTAGATTACGGAGTAAAAATGATGTCTGAGTAACAAGAATCAAGGTTTGAAATTTGAGGCTAGTGCTCAGTTTCGGACAGGGTGACTGGTTCGGCTGAATTAGTCGGTTCGGATTCAGTCACTTCTTCTAAAATATTAAAAAATCAGAGAAAAGCCCAAAATTCAAGTCTTATTCTGTCACTTTGGGTTTTATTTAGTCGATTCGAGCCTGTTTCGGCCTATTACGTGCCGATTCTGCCTATTCGATGCCCATTCAAGCCCAATTCGGATTTGATTTGACCGAATCGGATCTTATTCAGTATTGGCCGAATCCGGTTAGGCCTGAATCAGGGCAAACCCAATCCAAAACAGGGCAAACCGGTAAACCAAATCCAAATTGTGGCATATTTCAGGTTTGGGTTGTATTTCAATTCGGATCACAGCCGAAATACAAACCGCTGGGCAGTTCGATTCGGGATTCGGGTTCGGAGAATCCTCGAGCCAACATATGAATTGAACGTAAGAGGATGCAGTGATATATTTTGCTAGATATGTCTACCTCGCTGATTGATCTTGAATTTCATATTGAACATGGTGCGCAATCAGTTTTGAAGGTAATTTCTAAAGTATATTAGTTGTCATACATTTATCCGGTAAGAACAGGGTAAGGATTCACCTAGGTTAGGCGGAGTAGTAACATGAAGGTCAATGAACGTGTATGAATCATAGGTCTTGCAAAGAGAATGAGTAATGAGAATACATCATGTTTGTTATTATCTTGAATATAAATATATTGGAAATCGTGGCAAGGAAAAAAAAAAAGAAACTTGAATATAAGAAGACATCATATCAATCCAGATCTTAGTTGCCTCAAATGTCTAACGACTAGATATGAATAAAAGTGCCAAAATTAGGCAATTGTGCTCAATGTTACATAACAACAGGAGTAACTGTTCTTCAGCATCTAGGAAGTGTTTGCTTTTCTCAACTGTAGATTTCACATGCCATTTACATTGATATTGTAACCAAATTTACAAAGGATTCTTAAGACATTAAAACTAAGCCTGTTCACACCCTCATGCAAACTACTTATACATTGGATATCTTGGGAACAGTTGCAAAAGGCAATGAAACCTTAACCTTACACTTTGAAGGGAATACAAAGAGTCAAGTACTGACCAGTTGCATGAGCTTAGAGATATTTGGCAACCTCTATGATGTTCATCTAAAGGGAAGAGGAAATAGTAAAAGAATAAACAGACTATATTATCTAAGGGAATTTCATGTGACAAAAAATAACGAATATCTGAAATAAAAGTAACACATTTAGGACATTACAATATGATGATTAGTATTATGGTTCAAGGAACAAATGCTGCTAAATGAAGCAATAAATATACAATTGTCACCTAGAAGTTTTTCATTGATATTTACATATCAGGCTAATGTCTTTCGAAGGAGATAAACCATCCTATATTAGTAGGTCAAGCAACAATAATAATTAAACTGATGGAGTAGGACAGGTGACCTCTATGATTGATTTGCATGGTATTTGTTGAATACCCTTGATGAAGACTTCCCTAGCATCATCTATACTACCAGTTATCTGTAAAAATATAAAATGATATAAAAATAATCATTTATGCTGAAATAGTAAATATGATAAGAGATCTAGGCAGAATTCAGCCATAACTATAATAGTTTATTATTTTAATTCAATGCCTCTTTACAATGTTAGTCAAATGAATAGGTATCTTATGAATAACAAATAAAGTATATAAGATTTGAAGACATAACACAGCAAAGAAGTAAAATGGGTACCTCAATATACTCCAGAAGACAGTATAATTTCTATCCACTATGTAGCAATCATTGCTAGATTGACTAGCTCATGCTAGTAACTGTTTTCCCATGGCTGTTTCTATCTCTTGTCTTCTAGTACAAGACGAACCTTTTTAGCATGGGAGATTTATTTACATGGATATATATTTTTTTTATAATTATTTTTTCTTATCCTGTTTGGTTGGAATGCTCACCATGTATCTAAACTAAACTCAATTTGACCTGTAATAACTCAAACTACATCAGCTATCAGTCTGATGTTTCACATGAGGACCAAGTTTATTGTGACTAATCATCATTCGGTCTACCATCAGCGCCTTACCTCCATGATTTCCTTGTTGCATCTTCTAATCAAGCCCAGATTGGGGATTATTTCATGGGGTTTCATGATATTTCTTTGTTGGAAAACCCTCTAGTACTGTAGTACATGACCCACCTTTTTTGCATAGGGGATTTATGTACATGGATATTTATTTTATAACTGTTCTCTAGTCTTGTTTGGTTGGAATGCTTACCGTGTAGATGCTATGACCCATCTCTTGTACACATACATGTTACGATTGATGCCCTAATGAGAGAGCCCAGTCTTCCCTTTCTTCTTCTCACCTCCAGGCTATCTATCTTGTGTAGTTTTGGTCTAGAAAAAACATTTTTCATAACTAAAGACCCTTCTCATTTTTATTTATCATAACCTATGTCAAAACTGGTCTCACTGATTTTTTTTAATTAGGTCCTGCCAAAAAGGAAGGGTTCTGGCTCTTGGTTAAAAATCTGGGTTTTGGAATGTGCAGATTTTCATGACAATAGAGTGGTATTTTCGTCTTTTCATCATGTTCAGCTCTTCGGATCGGATTGAAACTTGGAGGGTAGGTAGGTCTAGATGCAAGAAAACTAATCAGCTATGGTAAAATTTTAGAGGTGATCCGTCCGTTGAAGATTTCAAAGGATTACCAGATCTGGATTCTGTATTCTAAATTTGGGTTTGGAATCGTTGAGGGTGTTTTGCCGATGAAAAGTGGTGGATTTTGTATCGAAAAGTTGGGGGGAATGGTAGAGTAATGCTTTGGGATCGATTTGGTGATGTAAAACTAGGGTTTTGATGGATTTCGGAGTTGTTTTGGCTCAAATTAGGGTTAGATATGAGAATAAACTCGACGATACTGCTTAAAAGGCTTTAGGAAAGGTTTTAATGGCGGAGGAATTCTAGCCAAAGTCAAGGGAGATATAACAGAGAAGAAGGGATAGAGAATGGGAAGAAAGAACCTAGGAATCAGTACCTAGGGTTTCGTTGGAGTCGGCACCAACAAGGGGGAAGAAGATACATCCTATCAGTAGGAAAGCATTTGTGAAAAGCAATTTTATTAATTCATTCATCCCAAAAATAAGAGAGGCCATGTCTTTATATAATAAACCGGCTTACAACAACTAATGTCCCCAAGCAATATGGGACTAAAAACCTAAAAGACGAGTCAAAAAAATTGCCTAAATAATTGTAGCGAAAATAACAAATAAAATAGGAAAAAAAAACTGATAAATAGTCCCCGTCTGAGATGAACCATCGCATCTGATCAAGCCAAGGCCTCAAAAGTCATGCATGGAAGTCTCCTCGGAATCACCATATCATCTCTTTTTTTCAAAAATTATTTTCTTCATTGTTTGATATGCATCCTTACAATTTTAGGACCTAGAACCGAAGCAAAGCAGTCTAGTCACCCAACAAAAACCATGTCCGAAACTAGATCAGTAAGCCCTCAATTGAGGATTTAGTTTGCTTTGATATTAACTAGCCTTGTAAGAAACTAAAAAAAGTCAGGATGCTGGACTCTCTGGTCCCACCATGCCCTTGTTCCTTATTAAACTATAACCAGTGCTTTGCTTGTTTTCCAATCATGTTCTTGAATCTCTGACTCAATGAAATTTAATGTATAAATCAATATTTAGGGAACTACAACCCACTAAATTTATCGCAGAAAAGGCACCAAACAGCAGATGGTATGGTGGAAACTTTCTGCTATATTAGATTCATCTTATGTTAAACCTCATAAGCTCACAAGTTATGAACAGAGTGCATGGAAGTTTTAAAATACAGAATTATACACAACCAATGTTAACTATAAATATAGATACGTCCATTACTAACAAGACTTATCCCATCCAGCCTTTTTGGTGCAACTTTATGAAACTTACATCACTATTGCTTCTAAATGAGTTCAATAAATTCCATACAAACTAGTTATTTAACTTAAAAATGGTCAGGAAGTTCCTTTCAAAGCTAAAAAATCCATATCCAGCTCTTGTAACCCATCTGATTCACAGATAAAATAGAGGTACTTTGCTTACCGATTAAGTCAAAGTTCAAACCTAGACTGCTAATCTGTTAAATTAATTACAGTAGCAAAAAAAAATTATATTAATGTGCAAGCCAATTGACAAGCACTAGAAAAATTCATAATGTGAATAGTCAAATTGGTAAATTTAATATCTGACCAAGATAAGAGCAGAATACTACCGCAAATGTAAATCGAGCAAAACTCGTATACAGAACAGAAAGAACTTCTTTGTTCTGCTTCTCTGTAGCCATTTCAATCGCTTTCTCATATATCATACAAGCTGATTCAGTGTTACCCTGCAAAAGTGAAGAGAAAATGGCTGCTAGGAAAATATTTTCCTTCGTAGAATTAAGAAATCTGTACAGTAATCACGTACCATGCGTTTTTCCATGTTTGCTTCTCTGCTAATATTCTCAATGAAGTCAGGAGTCAAATTCATACTACATTGAAGAAAAGAAGAACGGGCACCAGTAGCATCCCCAATTTGCTCCTTAAACGTCACAGAGAAGATATGGAAAGCTGGAACTTTCTGGTTACATAAGATGATTCAAAGAACAAAATTAATAATCAAAATGTATAAAAGAAGCTCTTATAAAGAGATAATCTCTGCTTCACTCCAAAGAAATAGTTTGATAAGCTCTTCATCAGTACTACAGCTACTTGCAAATTTCAGTTAAAATGGGCATCTAATAACCCATATACAAGTGGTTCGTTAAAGAACTACCAAATTTGGGTAGAAATACCATAGAAGCAGACAAATGGAAGGATTGAAACAAAATTTTCAACCATATGACATAATATTATTAATTATGTTCAGAACTGTAAAGGATCGGAGCCAAATTTTCCTTCCAGCATGTACATGGCATGAAAGGGTGTACATGGGCATGCTCAAGGGACAAAATCTTTGCACATCAATGGCTCCATGCACCAATCAGGAAATTCGCTAAGTCTATGATCAATCATGCCAATAGGCTAGTCGCTACATGCTTTCAAGGTTAGGTGACTTAAGGAGCTTGGAGTTAGTCTTCAACGAATTCTTGCTATCCTTCAATTAAATGACTTCTGGATTCTATGAAACCAAGAATGCAACTGACTAACCATTGAATACTTAGAGTTGATTGTTGAAAGGTAGATCTTTAAGATAAATATAGAGAGCATGAAAGCAAAGTGCAACATGCAATAAAGTGCTAGCTTTTTACTTGAACAAGAACTATCTTGATCCATCATAACCTCCTCCGAGTCCAAAAACTTGTCCACCTTCAACCTAGATTCAAAATATTGAATGGTTTTATGCTTACCAGTGGTATGTATCAGCCTAGTACATTATCAAAAAAATCATATTGTTTTATGCTTAATAGTGGTAAGTATCATCCTAGTACCTTATTGGAAGGACATGATATTGTGTTGTACCAAACTAAGCTGGCATAATGTCGCAGGACAATCGTGGCGACAACGTAAGAGGGGATTGAAGGGCGAAGGGTTTGTCGGTATCGCACCGACGGTAATCCAACCTCACGCTGGCGAGCCTCTCGCTCTTCGGTCCTCTCTCAGGAACGCAATACGAAACTTCACAAGAATCAAAACAAATAGTTACCATTTTTTTCATTCATCATTCAATACTTACATTAGGGCGCTTCATGGCCTTTAAATATATAAAAAAAAACTCTAATAGATAAGATCATAAGAGATAAGCTCATACGATTTAACAGAATAACAAGAAATAAAAACTTCCTAAAATAAAGAGATAAAGATGATAACCACTGATAAGATAAAGATCTCACCTAATCAACTTCCTAATCCATCATATCCCTATCTTTAAAATTACCCATAAATAAAGATTACTGCCAAAATTAAAATACCTAAATCTATCCAAATCTTTCATAAAAGATATTTTTAAAACTACCATATTTAATAAATCCGAAAATAACATATTTTCGGATTAAAATAATAATTTCGGAATAAAATAATTGTTTTATTCCGAATTTTTTATTTTATCCGAAAATACTATTTTCAAGAATTATTAAATCCGAAAATAATTATATTATTCTTATTCAAACCTTGAAACACGTGCTTATCGAATCTGCTTCCGCATCAAACTCCTCGGCTACGAAAGAACTCGACCTCAAGTTCTGTGAAGTTGTAGTAGCAAGTAACAACGCCCGAATCACCAGGATCACCAAAGGACTGTCTCGAAATCTGCAACTGGTGATGAAGGCCTAGTTGGTGCAGTCGCACTGCACTGCAGTCACCTCCTGGGTCCCACGATAAAGTTTTGTTGTCGTCGATCGTGGACCAAGAGTCAGGGAAGAGTCGATGCATGATGAAGAAGACAACCACTGTGGCAAGCTGACAGGGACGCCTAGAAGCGACGATGCCCAAATACTGCTGGGGAAAGGGTGGAGACACTAGTGATTGGTCTACTCCGAAAAAGTCCACACACTGAAGAAATGCCCACTCAGTGGAGTCAACTGTTGATGGCAACTCTGCTGTAGGCGGGGGTTCCACTAACGGGAATGCAGACTCCTCTGCAAGTGGAAGATCAAGTACCGGATCGGACTCTACTGGCAGTATTGTGACAAGCAAAGGTTCCTCAGATAGGGTTGCTGGTAGTAGATCAACTGGCGATACAAGCTCTCCTGGTGGCACTGTTGGAAGAGGATGTGCCACTGGTGGTGGAGGATCCACTAGAGGTAGAGACACACCATGGACCTTAATGCGGCCGATCATGGCTCGCATCTGATCATACCATTGTTGACGTTCCTTTTGCTGTTGAAATTGAAGTGCAAACTCAATGCAATTCATCACACCCTGGACATGCTTCAAAGTCTCAATAGTTCGAGGCGTTGAAGACCTGAAGTTAAGGCGAAGGACCACTGGAGAACGGGCTCGACTGGTAGATTGAGTGTATACGCCCTATCGCGAATGTGAGACGAATAATTGTCCTCAAGACGAGTACAGGGTAAAAGAACATAGCTCCGACTTGATGAGGTTGAAGACATCACAATATGGTATAGTGCAGTATGGAGCATGAGAACCATAATCTTTACCATATGGTGGATAGTGTTCTAGATATTCGGGAGAATAAAGGTGACTATGGAACAAATGTAAAGAGCGGGAATCATAGGATCTGTCATGATGATAGAACATCGTGACGGGAACTCTAATACCAAATCTGACGCAGGACGATCGTGGAAACAACGCAAGAGGGGGACGGAAGGGCGAAGGGGTTTCTCAGTCTCGCACCAACGGTAATCCAAGCTCACGCCGGCGAGCCTCTCGCTCTTCGATCCTCTCTCAGGAACGCAATACGAAACCTCTCACAGGAATCAAAACAAATAGTTGTTATTTTTTTTCATTCATCATTCAATGCTTACAATAGGGGGCTTTATGGCCTTTAAATAAATAAATAAAAACTCTAACAGATAAGATCATAAGAGATAAGCTCATACGATTTAACAGAATAACAAGAAATAACAACTTCCTAAAATAAAGAGATAAAAATGATATAATCACTGAGAAGATAAAGATCTCACCTAATTAACTTCCTAATCCATCATATCCCTATCTTTAAAATTACCCAAAAATAAAGATAACTACTGCCAAATTTAAAATACCTAAATCTATCCAAATCTTTCATAAAAGATATTTTTAAAACTACCATATTTAATAAATCCGAAAATAACATATTTTCGGATTAAAATAATAATTCAGAATAAAATAATTATTTTATTCCGAATTTCATATTTTATTTCGAAAATACTATTTTCAAGAATTATTAAATCCAAAAATAATTATATTATTCTTATTCAAACCTTGAAACACGTGCTTATCGAATCTGCTCCCGCATCACATAGTGGTTTAATTCAGTTTTGCAACAAGAAATCGGATTACGATAGTCTATAATCTATATGGCCTTCACAAGATATAAGGACCACTCCAAATGATTAAAAAGGACCTAAAACTTTTTTTAGTCAAACAAAAATCGTAATCAAGTTGACCCTATAGGGAATCAATACAACAATACTTACAAATAGTTGTTGTGTTATCTCATTTATATGAATTTCAACTTTTTTTAGTTGTATTGATCAGAGTAGTCAAGGAGGCCGCCTAGGCGTTTTCACCCCCCCACCGCCTAGGCGAGGTGCTAGTCAGGAGGAATGCACTGGGCGTTCGCCTAGACGCTTAACAGTCAGGCGCCGCCTAAGCGACTTGGATTAAAAATATTATTGGATCCAATTTGATATGGATTGTTGGGTCGGCTAAGTTCGGGGTAAAGGAAAACCCAACTCGACAACCCATATTAAATCATCTTAGGGTTTAAAAGCCTCCGATCTGTCGCGTTGTTTTGCTCTTCATGTCTATCGTTCCTCTGTTCGCGCAAGAAGAAGGCGGGCATGCGGCGGCCCCCGACGATCAGTGATATCAAGCACGCGGGCAAGTTAGACGAGTGAGGTAAGGCTCTCTCTCTCTCTCTCTCTCTCTCTCTCTCTCTCTCTCTCTCTCTCTCTCTCTCTCTCTCTCTCTCTCTCTCTCACACACACACACAGAGCTCACAATTTTGGGGGTTTGGACTACGATTTTTTTTTTCTTTCAAATCTTCCTCTATTTTTATTTTCCTTTTTTTTCCTCTCTCAAATTCTGTTTTTGGGTCACGCCAGCCAATAAAAAGGGGTGCAACCACCAGACACCACCCCGGCAGTCGTGATCACCCACTCACAGGGAAGGTAAATGTTGCGGTGGGGGTTCGAGCCACCATCAGGTGGCTGATCACACATTCGCACCTCCCTCCCCCATGATTTCTCAAGGAACTTAAGGATCTTTTTTTAAAAAAAATCATAAAAAAATTCAGCTCATCTCATATAAGTTTTTTGAACTTTTTCAAATAAAAAAATAATAAAATTCAGCCCATCTCATATCACTGATATCAGAGTTTGCAGTTTGCACAAATCGCCAATGTAGGTGACGATCAAAGCCCTATAGGATGTGACATGCACGTGAGCTGTGTGAGCATGATTTTTCTTTTCTTTATAACTTACATTCATTTGCTTGCATGCATGCACGTGACATGTTCTCGTTTTTCCTGCATACAACTAATACAAGGGAAAAGAAAAATATGTCAAAATAATGTCTTTAATCATGTTGTCGAAATATACATATGCATATGTAGTCAAAATAATCATGTTGTCGAAATAATGATGTGTGTTATTATGTGTGGTGATTCTCTTTGCAATTGCAGGTCGTAAATTAAAATGGCTTCTTCAGCGGGAAGTAATGCCACTGTTGAAGTCAAAAGATCCATGTTGGAAATACGGTAATCTGAAAAACCCAAGCGACAAAAATATTGTGTCATGCACCTTTTGCCAGAAAGAGATGAAAGGGGGAATATACCGACATAAGATGCATGTTGCAAATTACAGTAGAGATGTAGCAGGTTGTACAAAGGTACCTGATGCTGTAAAGGATGAGATCAGGGCGTACATAGACAAAACTAGAAAAAAGAAGGAATTTACAAGATTGAGTGAAGCTGTGGAGAGGGAACAGATATGTCTAGAGGACGATGATGAAGAGCCAAATATAGTTACCTTGGGTGGCAGTAGTGGACCTCGGCAATCCCGAAAGAGAGGTCCAATGGATGCCTTTCTCACACAAAAGATGCCAAAGTAAGCAACACTACAGATTTACAAAAAAAAGGTGAGAGGGAAGAAGTTGTGCAATACATTGCACGATGGTTTTATCAGGCGAGAATCGCTTTTTCAAGACTATGATTGAAGCCATAGGGCAATTTGGATCGGGAATGAAAGCACCTAGCTATCATGAGTTGAGGGTGCCATTGTTGAAGAAAGAGGTGCAATATACGAATGCAATGGTACAACCCGTCAAAGATTCATAAGAAAAATCAGGTTGTACAATCATGTCAGATGGTTGGACGAATCGAAGATCAAGAACTTCGATAAACTTTCTAGTGAATTGCCCATTGGGTACATTTTTCTAAAATCTGTTGATGCATTGTCGTATGCCAAAACCGCCGAGAAGCTTTTTGAACTGTTAGATACATATGTTGATCGTGTGGGAGAGGCAAATGTTGTTCAAGTGATAACGGATAATGCCGCTGACAATGTGCTTGCCGGTAAAATGTTAATGAACAAGCGACAACATCTATTTTGGACACCTTGTGCCGCCCACTGCATAGACCTCATGTTGGAGGGCATTGCGGACATGCCAACTATTAAAGTAACATTGGAAAAGGCAATTAGTTTGGCCGGGTTTTTATACAACCATGGGTTTATCCTCAATGAGGCATCACACGAGCAATAGTGACTTGATTCTGTCGACTGTGACAAGGTTTGCCACTTGTTTTATCACTTTGACAAGCATTTACACAAAGAAAGATGAGTTGAGGATGTTCACATCTACGGAGTGGAATACATCAAAATGGACACGTGATCTGAAGGGGAAAAAGGCTTACGGTATTGGCAACTAACTTTTGGAGGAATATTACATTTGCATTGAAGGTGTCCGGTCCATTGGTTCGTGTACTTCGATTAGTTGATGGAGAGAAGAAGCCCGTAATGAGCCACATCCAGTGTTGTCAAGGCGACGAGACGCGCCTGAGGCACAAGGGGCCGTTAGAGCCTGAGGTGCAAGGCGCAAATAAGGCGCATGCCTTAGTGTGTAAGGTGCAAAAATATATAATTTGCTTTAAAAATTAATAATAATTGTCAAAAAATTCTAAAATTCATAAAAAAGATATATTTTATGAAGAAAAAAAAGAAATATGACCATTATTCAACTAAATCAATGCAAGCCACAAGGTATACACTAACTCATAAGTTATAACTAGTGTGGTCATCAAATGAACAATTTATTATAGGCAACATGCCAACATCATATTCATAAAATAAGGGACACATTACTCATAAGTGATAATTGATAAGTGAGAACTAATAACCAATGAGTAACAAAATCATCCATGAACCATGATAAGTTAACATTGTCTTAATTCTTAAACAGTTAAACCATTTAAATAGATCAAGAAGTACAAGTACTAAAAAACAGAGGACACGTTCGAAAAAAAAAACAAAGGACATAAATCATAAAACCACCCAATCACTCATCATCATCATCAAATAAACCCTCCACATCATCTTGATTGGCATGGCCATCCGCATCTCCGAAAGGCGCTTCTTCTTCAACAAACTGGTAAAAAAAAACTGAAAAAAAATCGGAAAAAAAACCAAACACAGTAAAGCGCACGCCCTGTCAACCCTGCGCCTGGTTCATGAGGCGCTGAAAGGCGCACCTGAGCCACGCCTTGCTGTGCTCGCCTCACCAGGAAGCGCCTGGGGCGCATATGGTTGAATCGCCTTGAGGCGCGCCTCACTGCGCCTTGACAACTAAGTATGGATAGAGCCAAAGAATCTATCAAGAAAGCACTAGGTGGTGAACAAAATAAGCGCAAGTAAGACGAATTTTTAGTATATTTCGATTCTTTCTTTTTTGTAATTTAGTATGCATTATAATTTTATCTCTTTATTGCATATATTTCTTGTTAAATACTTGATATTTTCTTTGGAATTGTGTGTAGATACAAGGCTATTTGGAAGATCATTGATGAAAGGTGGGATGTGCAGCTCCACCATCCTCTTCACGCCGCCGGATATTATCTCAACCCGAAGTTCTTTTATAGTAATCTGGATGTTAAATCATGCTTAAAGATTGTGGATGGATTACATAAGTGCATTGAGAGATTGGTCCCAGATACGACAACACAAGACTTGATTATGAAAGAGTTGTCAACTTATAGATACACCGAAGGATATTTTGCAAGACCCATGGCTATCCAACAAATAAACCAATTACCTCCTGGTAATTTATTTGTTTCATGTTGAAACTTTCAACTTTTTAATAATTTTATCATTTTTATGTTCCTTGTTAAGTTGAAGATCATTTACATCCATATATATTCCATTATGTAGCCAAATAGTGGAGATGTTTTGGGAGTTTCACACCCAACTTGCAACAATTAGCGTGTCAAATTCTTCGATTAGCGTGTAGTGCAAGCGGTTGTGAACGTAATTGGAGTGTGTTCGAGCATGTAAGTATGCAAAATTAGATTCAAATCATTTAGATTGTGTACTTAACGCTTACTAAATTAATCAATGTTGATATTGTTATTAATAGATAATTTGTGTTTTGATTTGTGAACTTGGCAAATTCATACAAAAAAAGCGGAACCGACTTGAGTAAAAGCAATTAAACGATCTAAGAATATGTTCGATACAATCAAAAGTTACGAGAAAGGTTCAAGGAACGAGATGCACTAGATCTCATTTCTTTGAAAGATATAGATGATTCCAACAAATGGATTATTGGGAGGATGCAACCGTATGAAGATCGGGTCTATGAAGATGATGACTTGGTATGGGATCTAGTTGCCGAGGCAAGCGGAGCAAACAAAGCACGAGCACTCAGCACGCCATACTAGATCATCTCAAAGGCAAAGTGGGGGAAGTAGTCAAATACTTGATGAGGAAGAATTTATGGATGAGGCTACCATTTCGGACGAGGAAGTGGAATATGTTGAAGTTGGTAGTGATGATGAGTGATATAGTAACGAGTAAAAATGATCAAACTACTTTCGGTGTTCTAAATTTGGTTTGCATCATTATATTTTAGTCAATGCCTATGTTTTGAATCTTTTAACTTCTTGTATGCAGAAAGATTTTGATGAAATGCATTTATATAAAAAACCATTATATATATTATCACCTAGGCACCGCTCCGCCTAGACAAGCCAAAACGCCTAGGCACCGCCTAGCCGCCTTGACTACACTAGTATTGATCTAATAGCAAGAAAAGGCCAATCAGATTCACAACATGGTGGATAAACTAAAACAAGTGCTTGAGCTCTCTTTAAGGGCCAACATTTTGAACCATAAAGCAGTGTGAGTCTTATTGTTGTGTAAAGTTTACCCTTAAGTATTAAGCATGCGTCAATCGCAAAGCACTCCCAAAGCACCTCTCCACTTCATCCAACCAGCTCTAATTCTAGTGAATATATCATTTATCTCTCCATTCTTCAGAAAAAGAGACCCAAGATATGCGAAGCCAATCACATCGTTGTATTTCTTGGCCATCAATTGTAAAAATGGATCCATTATCATTATTATTATATTAAAATAGAACTACATATTTTTTTCGTTTTGGTTCTGCTAATTTTAAACCCTAATCTTCCAAAGTATTCCTCATAATTCTAGTTTAGCATATAATCCTATTGTTGCCTCGTAAGTCGTAACCAACGTTGTATCATTTGCAAATAACATATACAAGGTACTTGTTCATTAATATTAGCAGTAAGTTCATCAATGACAAGAGTAAAAAGATATGGGCTTAACTTGACCCTTAATGAAGTCTCACGATGATAGAAAATTCATTTTTCTTATCATTGTTACTTCTCGGCTAGTAATTGCTGCCTCATACATGTCTTCAAGAATTTCGATATAATCTTGAGGCCCCCTCCTTCTTAAAACCATCAAATTACATCTCGTAATACTCATCATAAGCTTTCCCTAAGTCAAAAAAAAAACCATATGAAGATTCTCTTTTTTCCTCTCTAGAATTGTTCCATTGATTGTCTCGGCAAGAAAATACCCTTTATTGTTAACCTTTCTGGCATAAATCCGAATTGGTTATATGGAATTCTTATTTTATATTTATAGGTACCCAAGTTGAATCTAACAAGGCAACGTGAACAAATATGTGCCTTGAAACCCTTCTTGAGCCAAGGTATCTTGTACAGATTTAGATGTTTTTCTAGTGTAAGCTTCAACATGGTTATCGCCTTTGTTGACACCAAGATTTCACAACTTATGGCATTAACAATTAAATTCCAAACTTTGGCTCCGCAAATAAATTGTATTTAGGAAGATATGCTTGTGTCTCCAATCTTCCCGGTTGCCTTCGAGAAATCACTACTCATCTTACATTGAGCCTCTCTCGATGGACCAGTAAGACATATGCTGAATGCTCTTCTTCGACCTCCTTGTATGGATCTTCTTCCCAGCCTTATCCCGTATTTGCTTCAGCAAGAATCACTAATGTTGTCGACATATATAAGGCACATGTCCCATGTTCAAGTGTCCCCATAAGAGAAACAACACCCATTGTTGTTATCTCCTCGTGTCTTTGCACTTAGACGCCACCTTTTCTTAGTTAGTTGGTTGTGATCTTTTTTGCACCTACATGGCTCTAGACTTGTCCATTGTATTGGAAGTAGTCGCTCAATCGGACCTAAAGCTTTCTATTAATCCCCGTCGCATGTTTGTAGTCATGGCCAACCTCTAGAAACCAGATTTTCGTGATTCCACGAATGAGTGTCGCTCCACCGTACACCTTTCATTCTGAATTTTGATAGCATCCTAAAGAGCAAAATCCTTGCAACTCTCAACTCATCACAAATGGCCATGCACAAACCACCCAAGTTGCGTATCGTGAATTGATCCACATGTCCTATGAATCCACCGCATGCTCTCTTAGACCTGGACACATAATTTCATCAAATGATCCATAAATAAGAATTGCTTTCGAAATATTTTTTTACATGTGTTCCCACGACGAAATAATTGCGTTCTGTTGCAATATGCATTGTTCTTCGACTCATTTCCACCAAGGGAGTGCGCTTCCTTTTAGCTTCATTTCATGAAAGAAACCTTCCATGGTTTGATTAGGGGCTTCCACTCGAAACAATTATCAATACGGGTTTTCCAATCAATATAGGTCTCCAAGTGCTTGTGACCTATAAATTCGAGCACATCGATCCGAACGTCGATGAAGTTAGACTCCAATATTCAAACTAGTTATCCATGACCTATGATGCAGGACGCCCGACCACACCCGAGCCATAAGAACATGCCAGCTGGAAACACCGCCACCAGACGACGGTTGGAGCTGCCATCGGTGAAAATCATGGGCTGTTATGATCAGGATAATTTTGTGGGTTAATTAGATCCGATTTAGATTTGAATAAATTGTAATCCCGTTTTATAAGGGATGGACTCTATCTGCAGTTATGGGTTTTGGTTATTTAAGGAGATCTTTCTCCTCTTGTTAGACAGTTGATGAAGAAATGAAGAAAGAATTTCATGCCTTTTTTGGTTCCTGTGATGGGTAACCTCTGCCTCTCCCTCCCCTTGTTCATCCTTGCGTGAGAGACGCTCGAAATCCCTTCCTCCGTGCGTGAAGCACCACCGGATCTCCCCCTTCTCCATCTCTTCCTTGTTCTGTGTTTGCTGAGAAGCCGACGGGACCATCTAAGCCGCAGCCTCGCCACTACCCGCTAACCGTCCACCGACCGGCTGCAACCCGCCCTGCCAGATCGTCGGCGGCGAACTCCCGGACCCGGAGATCTGGCCCAACCCATCTCAGCCCCGCCGACCCCGCCGCGTCACGTCGTCGCTCCGACCCGTGCCGCCCGACGCCAGCCCCGCCGCCTGACGTCGTCTGTCGTTGTCTTGCCCGGACCCGGACCCGAACCTGGCCCCGCTCGCCGTCCTCCTCTGTTCGGCTGAAAGAGAGAAACAAGAGAAGAGAGAGGAGCCAGAGAAGGGAGTCCCGATCCCTTAATCTGTACGGTACTTGGGTGACAGAAAAGCCTATGAATTCAAATGCTTTTGAGTCATTGTGTTGATTGTGGGTTCTGAAGCTTCACGTGAACTACACCTTTTCTATGAGCTGCTGTGAAAGGAAGTACAAAGGTGAATGTGTTGTCACCTCCTTTGGCAATTGAAGACAGCTATCCACTATTCTCATTTGGAATCTCAAGAATACCCTTGAAGAAGGTTACTTGTGCTGACTACTGCAAGCCCAAAACCAGGTGCATTTGTTCCCAAAACTCGTAATAGGCAATTCCTGTTTTTTGTCAATTATTTTGTTCAACCTGTCCTACTATCATTAAATATTATTAAACATAGAATTCACATGTTCTTCATTACAATTGTGATTGCTAGTTTGCAAATAGAACCCTGAATATTACATGAACCTGCGCTCATTGAAGCATACATCTGTTGAACCTGTTTACTCATTGAAACCCTGTTAAAGTGCAAATTAGATTACTAGTTAAGTCCTGGTAGTTCCTGTCCAACTTCGGAGGTCCTGACCCCAAACGATCCCCGGTCTTGTAGTTTGGGAAAACCGTGATGGTTCCCCATCAAATTGGTATCAGAGCGTAGGTTGGATAGGAAACCTTCCATTGCATGCAAACCCGTAGTGGTAAAACCTATTCCACCACAATGGACCATAGTGAACAAATATTGAAGGCCTTAGCTGACCTTAGGGCCGCCATGACTGCTAGGGTAGATGGGATAGAGGCCCGCCTGACCACCCGACTCAACCGGGTGGAGACCTCCATCAATACCAACAACGAGTCTTATGTGGATGGAGTCGACCGAGAGCGTGGTAGGCGCAACGAGCCTCGACCACAATTCAGCCGTCCCGCGCGCGAAACTCCTGATGAGCGCGCTATGCGCAGTATCAAACTGAACGCCCCTAGTTGTGATGGTCGTTTAGATCCGACCATGTTTTCAGACTGGATGGCAGACATGGACCACTACTTCCAGTGGTACAACATGTCAGAGGCCCAAAGAATCCGGTTCGCCCGAATGAAACTAATAGGTACTGCCAAACTCTACTGACATAACACTGAAAGGGCATTGGCAAGGAACCGCCAACCTCCCATCGAGTTATGGGAGGAAATGAAGGAGAAACTATATGAAAAGTATCTCCCCACCTCTTACCAACCCCGTCTTATAGACCAGTGGCAAAAGATATCTCAGGGCACCAAGTCGGTTTCCGACTATATCACACGTTTCGACGACCTCCTAATGCGGTGTGATGTGCAAGAAGAACCCGAGATGACTTTATCCCGTTTTAAGTTAGGTTTGAGGGAGGAATTCCAGAAGGAACTCCACTTGCGCGATGTTGTGTCCTTAGAGCATGCCTACCAAGTAGCTCAGGACTTAGAATTGTACCACAAACCGTCCGCTTACAAGCGAGCTGAGCCTCATGATTACCCCGCTAGGAGTCAACCTTCAAAGGCCCCTGAGTCAACCCCAAGTCGGGAAGACAAAGGAAAAGAAATTTTGGGCGAACCTCCCAAAGGGCACCCAGGTAAGGGCCAGTGTTACCGCTGTCAGGGGTATGGTCACTTTGCCCACCAATGCCCATCGAAGGCCCCTCCTAAAACTTTGATGGTTAAGTCAGGTGAGAGACAATGTGAGGATGATCTAGAAGAAGAGGTCTATGTCCCTGACTTTGACGACTGTGAGGAACTTGACGCGGGATGCGATAGGCTAGGTTGCATTGTCATGGCCACCATATCACAAGACTGTGAACCTCTGGGAACGACTAGTGTTGGTCACTCACCATGGCTAAGGAACAACACATTTGCATCTTTGTGCACTGTGTCCGAAAAACTAGGAGTCCTACATATCGATAGTGGTAGCTCGGAGAATTATGTGGCTCGCTCACATGTCGAGGAGAACCACTTGGTCATAGAGACACTCGCCAAGCCTTGGCGCACTAGTTGGGTGACAAGCGGTCCCACGCTTAGTGTCACCGCACGATGTCGTGTCCGACTCGCCGTGGATGATTACTTTGATAAGATTTGGTGTTACATCCTTGATATGGACTGTTGTCATGTCTTGCTTGGGAGACCCTAGGAGTATGACAACAGTACCATCCACAATGGAAGGAACAATACCTACGTCTTTATGAAAAGCGGCGAGGAAATCACTCTGTATTCCCAAAAAGAGGTACCACAATCCCTAAAGATATTTGCGTATTGGCAAGATGACCTATACAAGCGTATAGAAAATAGGATTAAGAGGGAGTCGGAAGCTAAGTCTTCCCAAAATACGAGGTTGGGTAGGTTGTCTGAGGTTGTAAGTGACCCCGTTTTTGGTCAGTGGGCACACCACGGTCCCAATATTAGTTATCTGTTTGCACTGACAGGTCCAGCAATCTCATCCCTGAAACCCAACATTATGATCAAAAGGCCTGATCCAATTATCCCCTTTTCTTGGTACCCTATTGAGCCCACATTGCCTATTGCTGCACGAGTTTGGATATAGGTATACTTGTTTGCAGGTGAGCAGGTTGGAAACACAGTGATCGGCAGCTGGTTACTATATTTTACTCATTGGCATGGTCGCCCGAATTCGCGAGTGTTAAAGTTTCTTCGGGACGCTGCTCAGTACACAGCTCGAGCTCTTCAGAGGATTGATGAAGTCTTCTACACCCTTACTCGACGGAGTCGAGTTCTCGTCACCCCGGGAGAGTTGATGCAGGACGCCCGACCACACCCGAGCCATAAGAACATGCCAACTGGAAACACCGCCACCAGACGACGGTTGGAGCTGCCATCGGTGAAAATCATGGGCTGTTATGATTAGGATAATTTCGTGGGTTAATTAGATCCGATGTTAGATTTGAATAAATTGTAATCCCGTTTTATAAGGGATGGACTCTATCTGCAGTTATGGGTTTTGGTTATTTAAGAAGATCTTTCTCCTCTTGTTAAACAGTTGATGAAGAAATTAAGAAAGAATTTCGTATCTTTTTTTGGTTCTTATGATGGGTAACCTCTGCCTCTCCCTCCCATTGTACATCCTTGCGTGAGAAACGCTAGAAATCCCTTCCTCCGTGGGTGAAGCACCACCGGATCTCCCCCTTCTCCATCTCTTCCATGTCTGTGTTTGCTGAGAGCCGACGGGACCATCTGAGCTGCAGCCTCGCCACTACCCGCTAGCCGTCCACCGACCGGTTGCAGCCCGCCCGGCCAGATCGTCGGCGGCGAACTCCCGGACCCGGAGATCAGGCCCGACCCATCCCAGCCCTGCCGACCCCGCCGCGTCAAGCCGTCGCTCCGACCCGTGCCGCCCGACGTCGTCTGCCGTTGTCTTGCCCAGACCCGGACCCGAACCTGGCCCCGCTCGCCGTCCTCCTCTGTTCGGCTGAAAGAGAGAAGCAAGAGAAGAGAGAGGAGCCAGAGAGGGAGTCCCAATCCCTTAATCTGTATAGTACTTGGGTGACAGAAAAGCCTGTGAATTCAAATGCTTTTGAGTCATTGTGTTGATTGTGGGTTCTGAAACTTCACGTGAACTACACCTTTTCTCTGAGCTGCTGTGAAAGGAAGTACAAAGGTGAATGTGTTGTCACCTCCTTTGGCAATTGAAGACAGTTATCCACTATTCTCATTTGGAATCCCGAGAATACCCTTGAAGAAGGTTACTTGTGCTGACTACTGCAAGCCCAAAACCAGGTGCATTTGTTCCCAAAACTCGTAATAGGCAATTCCTGGTTTTTGTCAATTATTTTGTTCAGCCTGTCCTACTATCATTAAATATTATTAAACATAGAATTCACCTGTTCTTCATTACAATTGTGATTGCTGGTTTGCAACTAGAACCCTGAATATTACATGAACCTGCGCCCATTAAAGCATACATCTGTTGAACCTGTTTACTCATTGAAACGCTGTTAAAGTGCAAATTAGATTACTAGTTAAGTCCTGGTAGTTCCTGTCCAACTTTGGAGGTCCTGACCCCGAACGATCCCCGGTCTTGTAGTTTGGGAAAACCGTGACGGTTCCCCATCAACCTACCTTCTAAAATTCGTTCGAGTACATGGTGTTGATGAATGTATCCATCTTTGGATTCCACTTCCAATGGAATCGGTGTAGTGAAGTGTTCATCACGGAAATCACGACCTTGGTCTCCCACTTGATTCATGATCCACATTTTCCATCTCGCATGATGGCTACTCGAATTGATTTTCAATCGTTAGCATCTCTCATTATTTGACTTGACGGATTAGAAAGCCCAAATGGGGATGTTCTAAACAACATTAAGAAAATGCTGAAATCTGTTTCTAACCAATAAAATTATAAAATCAATCTACGATGGATACAAGTCTCATTGGTGCAGGAGCATTTATAGGGCACTAAAGGGCTTTTATCTTGAGTCGGATTAGCAAGTCAAAGGCCCGCTACATGTCTTTACTAAATCTTTTTGAGACATTTTTATAATTTATTAAGTTATTTATCTTTTCTATCTTTGGGGGTTTTTTAGATTTTTTTAGAAATTTTTCAGTACCTAGGGATATGATAATAACTTCGAGCAACTTAGGGGATATTGCAGTAATTTGCAAGTTGGACTTCTATGGAATTAGGGTATCTAGTTGATAAGGGTGGTCATATTCGCTAAATTTAGGGACAATAATCCCAATTTTCTAAGAGAAAAATCGATCCCTAAACTTTAGGGATGGACTCCTAATAACTAATAAGAAAAGGAGAGTAACAAATTCTTTTTTTTAGGAGATGAGATAGGGCGACTCCCATGATGTTCGAAGTTTCGAACAAGATAAAAAGAGGATTTCCTTCTAAAAATTAGTGCTCAATGTCATTAAGTCTCCTAAATACGTTCTATCCTATCTATTTTGTTTGAATACTATATGCAGGCAATTACCAATAAATTAGTTTAAAAAGCAGGAAAATAGAAATTAGTCTAAAAAATAAAATTAAAAAAAAGGAAAACTAGTTGTGAAAGATTAGTAATCTTTTTTCTATCTAGTTTGTGTCCCTAAATTTTATATGTGGAGTCCTACTTGGGATAGCGCTAGTCGGTCCTAGTTAGGTCTATATAAGGATGGGCATCCACTCATTCAGTCATTTGTAATAACTAATAACTAATAAGTTCTCAATCAATAAAATTAGAGAATGGCCATTGGATTTATTTTAGAAGAGCTTCAAGAAGCCTTCACTTTTTCCTTCTCTCCTCTGTTGTGGGGAGTGTCGTTGATCCATCATCAAGTGGATCTATTCCCGTGGATTACTTGGTATGAGAGTAGCAATCCTTGCACTATTTGATATCAAGGCTAGTTTTCTTGCAAATGTTTTGAATATCAAAACTCTTCCTAAACTAAACAATTTTTTTTTAATGTCTATTACAGTTATTAAACATACTAATTCAAATACCATCAAATGCAAATCACTGCAAGCATGGCTAAAGAGTCATGTGCACACAAAACAATGGTAGCATGCAGGTATACATCGTAATGGTATCCTGCACAAGTGTACATGTACAGATGGCACACATGCCGACCTGAGTGAAGTTGCATGTGTCAACAAAGGTCATACTTGAGCTCAAGATGCTTCAAATTATTTTTATTTTCTTGTCTTTTCCAGATTATTCATGATTTTCTGTATCCTCAATGATCTTTCAAAGTTTTCCAACTCCGGGTCCCAGTTCACTTCATGCATTCTTTTCAAATCCCAATGTGTTTCATGATTTCGTCTGATTCCAAAATATTTGGTCCCTTCAGTTTCTAGTCAAGTTGAATAGACTCCAAAAAATTAAAACATTGACCTTGAATGGAATGTAGGATAAGTGGAGAAAAGATTGATGTGCAAGGATGCAAAACAATGCAAAGGTAAGAAGTCGATGCAAAGGGACAGAAAATAATTTTGAAGTGGATATATTTAGGATGGTAACACTAATTATATGAATCAATACCTTCAGGAAAACTGTCAACCCTCGAGTAATTGCATAGTTCGCTATCTCCCTACCACCCCTAGCTTCCACATATTTCACATATCGGATCCAGAATTCTGAGTAATTAGCACATGGAATTAAACATCTCTCGTACAGTTTTACTGTCTGTCATTGAAAAAGGAGAGTGTTTCAGATGATAACAATGAAACAATAAATTTCACAAATACTGCAAAACGGTAGAATAAATTATACCCAGTCAAAATCTCCTTGTGTCTCCACGAAGTCAAGATACTGATGCCAATTTTCAATCTGCCAATCATCAAGCGGCTTCACATGAAAATAAGGCCTCCGTATACGAGACTCAAAGAAACTGATCTTTCCATCTATCAGACTTGATTGCTGATATAATAGCTCCCCAACTGATATATATTTCTTCACAATAGTAGGTCTACAAAGGTCATCTTGTTGATCTAAGCCTCTGATCACATTCGAGATTTCGATAAATCCACAAGCCTTTATATCTGTCAAGTCACAACTAGGTACAGCATCTGATGGTGTTTCAGCATTACCATGGCATCCCATCTCTTCTTCCCATATAGCAATCAGTTTTTTAAACCTGAAGCATATGCAAGAAGAGCACCGTTCCATAGGTACTCGTCATGGTTCCAACTCATAGCATAAGTAAAGTAAGTGCACGTTAAAACGAGAAGGCAATAAAAAGGGCAAAGAAGTGTGTGGTATATGTTATCAGTATACATGCAACCAGGTTAATAACCCATAAAAAAAACAGCAGTCCAGCTAACTAGCATATTATTAATCAAGTTGGGCACTGTATAATAATGAAGAGGGTGGCCAACTAATGCACCAATCCAATCGAAAAAAAGGACTGAATTTCAGTAATAACAGTACTAAATTTTCAGCCAATTAAGTAAATCATATTTTGATAGGTTATTTTCAGTAAGAAGAATAGCAAACTATAATGGTTAATTTTCTCCAGTATGGAGGCTACATTAGAACTAAAAACAAGGTTAAGTGTGTACCTCTCATAATAGTTGTGTAATTTTTTTGTTGGAAACCTCAAAATGTTGATGTAAATTTGAGCTAGGTGACTCCACTGCTTCTGAGAATATTCAAATTCAATATATTTATCCCACAGAAGATGGCACAGGTAATCCTTACCGACAAAAGATAAGCCTCTCTCGTATAATCTGTCATAGTAAATCAGAAATTAGGTATCTTGACAAGAAAAGGGCATATCTTTTAATATCTCAACTAGAAAATAAGGTACAATATCCAGAAACAAAAAAAATGTAGGATAAGTCTAATAATGGAAGCATTCCTTTGCTTAGCTACAGAAGCATCGGGTTGTATTTGAGGTTAAAACTTACAAGAAGAGATATTACCTACAGTCAACAATATCACATCCAAGGTCAAAAAGATATGCAAACAATGCCTGAGGTGCAGCAACGACGCTGCACCTCAGGTCTAGGCTCCCTTTTCCTATATATTGGACAATAGTAGAATAATATTTGTAAGATCTACAAAAAAAAATATGTGATATTTTTGGTATATCGATCATAAATGTAAGCATCTATGCACTACTTATTTGGAAATATAAATTAAAATATATACCTAGATATTTAGAATTACTAAGAAATATACATAACATGTATCAAATTTTGAAAAGACTATTAGAGACTACATGTAATATGCTTATGAGACAACAGCAAATCCTTTGTTTTCTGAAATCTATTAAAGATATCAAACCTAAAATAGGAACATGTTGAAAGAATCATTACATATAAAACTTGAAAACAACAAAGAAAAAAAAATTAATGTTGAACGTAAACATATCTATTAAAAAACCTAGCTCAAAATTCAGGACCTAAACTCTCCCTCTTTTTAAACTAAGAGTCTAAGAGAGGCAGGTCAAGGGATATGGATCTCCTTATCATGAAGCTTGACCACATGGAACCTCAAAGCAATTTTGGATGTCACCCTATTATTAGGTCTAAAATAAATTATGCACACCACCTAATAAAAGCAAGCTAGCAATAAAGCTGGATTCCAATTAGTTGCAAAAAAATACAAATTGAATGAAATAACCTGACTAAATAAAATAATCTTAGGGTCTGTTCTTTTGGCAAGTAAATTAGGTTGGACATTGATTTACCTGGGTAATCTCACTTGGTGCCATGTTCTTTTTCCAATGTCCCGGGTAAATGGATTTTCAAGATTCCATTTTTTTCTAGTAGAATCCCAACAAAATTGGTTGAACAATATTTGACCACCACGGGCAAGACATTATTTGTCCATCACAGCAAAATTTAGATTGATTTACCCAGCAAAAAAGAACATGGGAAACTTAATTTCCTGAGACGTTATTGTCCTTACCCATAAATGTCTCAAACAAACAAATTTCTCATCCCATTTATGTCTCGCCAAAAGAATCTACAATTTGACTTGTTTCAATATTCCCTACAAGGCTACAACCATATCTACCAAAACATTTCCCTCTATCCACGTCATTCTGACTCGGCCCAAATGTAGATATGTATAGCACATGCAACATTTATTTATTATATGTTAAATATAATTAAGCTAACCTTGTAATGCACCAATATTTCTTAATTTGATTTAATATTAAAAATAAAAGAGCATCAAATAAGTAAACCAAAACTACTATTTGTCTGTGTTATCATTATCCTTCCCAGGCCGTTTATATTCAATATGAAAACTTGAAATCTATTAATCAGTAGTAACTTGGAATACGTGGCACATATAACTCACATTCGCACGATTAATTTATAGAAATGAAACAAAAGTTTTTTTTTAGCAATTAGAAATGAAACAAAAGTTAACTTTGAAATAACAATCTTCTTAAATTACATAAGGCGAATACAAAATCATTGGATATATCAAAACTTCCATAGACTCTAATTTTCATTTAATGATTCTTCTTTGTTGATACTACATCTTGCCTTTAGCTTCTTGTTTTCTTCTTGTAGAATCTTATTTTCATCAAAAATATCATCCAAACACTCAGGGAGACGTCCATTGTAATATTGAAGTAGATGTAAATTTTAAAATTACAGTCAACAATCTGAAATCCAAATGTATCTCATATACACTATATCGTCTTCTTAGCTACTGATTGTTCAGAATCTACTTTCTTCCTTGATTACTTTCCTCTAAACTCGAACTGAATCCCTTCAGGATTTATTTCTATAGTAGCATAGAACTCTCCTTCTATGGTGTACTCGTATTTCACAAGGGAGAACTTCAATTTGCTCAGTATTTCATTAAAGGAATTTTTTTACGTTACTGAGATTTTGATGCGTTTATAATCCATTATAATTATTGTCTCCATTACTCGGGTATCTAAAAAATAAAAAACAAGATTTACTACAAATGCATCTTACTTATAAATTTGACATATTAAATAGAAAATATATATAAGTAAATAGTTAACGAAAGATAAATTGGTAAATGAATGTAGAAATTGTTGATTTCTACACTAATAGTTATGACTTGCAAGTGTAAAGTAATATAATGACCTTGTTTTAAATTTTTCCATCTAAATTTTCATTCATTTTAGGTCATCGTCTGGAATATCTTATATAGTTATATACTTATATCATTTGTATGACACAAATTTTGTAAGTTGTTCCCAAAGCATAACTGATACATGTATACAACATCAACCAAATAAACAATATAGGTGCGTGTAAATAGTAAGAGGTGATTTTTACAAAATACACATCCTTTTATTGATAAAGATATAGGCAAAACCAATTATACTACGCAATATTTTGTTAGTTACTCAAAGACAATTAATTATAGAATCGTTTATTGCTCGAATCGATTGAATAAAGTAGATAATCAATACGTACAGCAATATGAATATTATATATATATATATATGCAATGATTGATAATTATTCAAATTTACATGTAGTACATATTAATATTATGATATCAATACCTTATTAATCTTGAAGAACATAATGCACGATGTCTCAATATTTAAATTCAATTCATGTTTTTTTTACAATTCTGTGTATAGTAGACATTGACTCACAAGGAAAAGTGGATTCGAATATTTTATATGGGAGTAGGTGTCAACTAAAAGTATTTATATTATGATATGCATAATGGCATAAATTAAAGAAAGAGTAATAGAGCAAGAAATATCTTAGAACCTTTAAAAGGTAAGAAGCTAGCTAAACAGGAACAACAAACTTAATAATCCACTGCAGAGAAGGAAAATATATTAGAAAGAAATATAAAAGAGGGTAAGTGCGATAGTTTTGGTGCTATAGAGGGTAATCAGATGTCTCTTGAATTTTTTTCTTTCTTTTCTTCTCAAACCTATCTTTCCCTTCTAATCTTTAAAAAACAAAACCCTTTTTTTCGATTATGGGCTGTAGAGGAAGAACAGGGTGTCGGTGAGGATATGAGGGGGCATCGACTGGTGATAAGGAGGACGGGAAGTGGTCGGATGCAACGAATGAGGAAGCAGCAAGGATCAAGAAGGAGGGCGACTTACGCTTGCTTTTAATCTCATATCTATTCAAATATTGTCTTCTTTTTTTCTAATGCTATGGGTTGCAGAGGGAAAACAATTTCAAATATAACCAAAGTATCATTAGAAATTTAGAATAAGAAAAAAAATTGTCTCCCAAAAAAAAAAATTATGTCAATAATTGGAGTGGCCTTCATTACCACTTCCCTCTACCTCCAAAACCAATTCCAGCTATCAAGGACCTGGTGCATGTATTGTGATTATAGAAAACTATTTTACGTTGTGTTGTGGTTCATCAAAGTAGCAAATTTTTTCCAACAGCATTATTGAAATTGGGGACAAAAGATTCATAAAATTTGAAGAAATGCACGATATCATACAAAAGTATGCCAAGAGATCGTAACCGGACCTTAATGATCTTTATTCGTGTCAAATTTGGTTAGCATCAGAAGTTCAGAATGAGGAGCAATGTTCTTTGTTGACAGTTGTTTGTATGATTACATGATACACCTCAATTTTATAAGTTTTTTTTATGTGGTCATAATTAATACGAATTTAAATCTAATTAAACGTAGAGAATGATATGCGGTCATGCATGAATAATTGCAGGAGTCGTTACCAGTTCACTTGATCGTCCAATAAATATTGAGAAGCGTTACAAATTTCGATCGCCACGTTCTAGTCAGAAGCATTGCATTTGTCGAGTTGGCTTTTAAAACCATGAATCTGAATGAGATGTCATTTTCAGTTTTTAAACATTGTGTCTCCATCAAACGTCGTTGTCATTTATCGGAGGTGATAGATAACTTCTATTTTTATTTGTAAACTCTCTACCCTTGTCAATTTTCCAATGTAAATTATCCACTGTCATCTCAAAACTCTGTAGAATCTCTATTGTACTAACTTTTTAACAATATGGTGTTACATTATGTCATTATCAAAAAGTTATGGCACATGTCTTTATCTTAAAATTAATTCGGGACCACATTAGGGAGGCTTTTGATGAACAGCCCAAAACCTACCATAGAGAGAACAAATTTCTCTTTCTAATTTAATGATGTGCCACATGGTGGAACGCCCCTTTGAGGCTTCCATTTCAGTATTATACTATTGATATAATCTTTTCCTAGATGTAAGACAAGGTAGTGATACTACTTTTTTATAAATTTAAGAAGAGGAAACATCTCCAATTTATCGGCCATATAGTTCAAGCAACAAGAACTCACCACTTGTTCAAAGAAACTTAACATTCTTTTGCATTAAACATTATAAATCATGACCATTTCCATAGTTAATTGGGTTTTCTTACTAGTAAATCTATTTTTTCTGTGTCTTTACCTTCGAACATCACCAGGATCTTCATACAACAATTCGCCAAAGGTACAGTAACAAACCCAGAGATCAACAGAATACGTTGCTGCCTTAACTGCTCGTTCATACACTTCCTCCACCTCCTTTAAAGTGCAAAGCCGTGCCTTGTGCCCTGCATACTTCTTCCAGTAGCCATAGCATAAAGGAAACTCCGACAGGAAGGAGTCATAAACCAGGCAGATCTCTTGTATGTCATTCTGCAGTGCATACACAAAAAAATATCAGGGACAGGAAACACATGGCTCAATATATCAGTCCAATATGCCATATTGTAGCATGGCAAAATAAGCTTTATCTAAGGCCAGTATGGAATTAAAATATTAAGACATGTAAAGAGAACATACTAGGTATCTAGATTCACAGATTCATTAATTATATACAGAAGGTTGCAAGCAAGCAAAAACAACAGAATTATGTTCAGTGTTGTATATGGGATACCTATGGACATTTCATTTAGAAGAAATTAAATGTGATCCTCATCAAAGCGATTGATTCACAGCATCACTAACTTTTCTATTGCAGAAAGCAGTTGTTGATATAAAGGGTGTGCAACCTTGAGCTTCAGCGAGTTTGTTTATCAACAAGAAATAGCAACTGAATGCACAATGACAAACTGTGAAGTGGAAAAAAAAAAAGGGCTAAAAACGATCAGAAACCTTCACATGCTAACAAAGGACCAGGGGAAAGCGCAAGTCTGTGTGCAAGACCAAAGATTTCCAAACAGCTTTAGTAGCATGGCACTTATACCATCATCATGAGAAACGATTCGGGATATCTGACAGTGACAATGAATGTTGCTCTTAATAACAATGAATGGTGCAGAAGGATCACTACAAGGTTTAATGTTAAGGCCGGTTGTCCATAACACCACTGTGGTCGCAGAAAAAGATACGGGTCATCTTTATTGCAAAACACGATATTACAAGACGCTTCCCGGTGCTCAGGGCTGGCGAGCCGGGTGCGGCGAAGATGTGATCAGGAGATTGTGGGAGGGTTCTCCGGAGGGTCCCTATGATCTGCGTCTCCACGATACTTCGTGCGAGAACTCTGGAGGGGTTACCTAGGACAAAGGTCTTTACAGGGTTTCGGGTTTTGGGTTTCTTGAAAGGCTAAGGAGTCTTTGTCGTGGCTTTTGTCCCTTCCGTACTTCGAGCTTTCGTCGGCTGTGGGGCTTTTGGCGTCGTTCCTTCGTCTTCGCGTCTCCCTTGGCTCTTGCTAGAGCTCGGCGTCCTCGATCGTCGGTACGCAACGTCGCAGTTCTTGCTTTTAGTGCCAGCTTTGGCTGTAGCTTTTGCTTCGGCTTTGCTTTGGCATGACTTTTGCTTGGGCTTGGCATTGGTGCTTGCGCTTGAACGTAGATGGGGAGGGTTGTTTTGCACGTGATCCGTCGTAGTTCGTCGACTTTGGCATGTGTGTTGCTTTAGCTCATGCGTTGCTTTGGCTTTTGCTTCGACTTTGGCATGATCTTCACTTCGAGCGATGATGGTGACGTTTTTTAGTCCTTCAATCTCTTTTGCCCCTTTTTGGGGATAAAGTTTTTGCAACGACGGTTGTGGCGTCGACTTTTAACCTTCTTCTCTGGACTTCTTTGGCGTGGTCGGAGTTGAAGCCTTCTTTTGAAGGCGACGAAGGTGGCGCCGCTTCAATCTTCTTCTCCAAGTTTCTTTTGTGTAATCGGAGTTAAGGCTTCTTTTGAAAACGACGAGGGTGGTGTCGCTTTGATCTTCTTCTCCGGACTTCTTTGGCATGGTCAGAGTTGAAGGCTTCTTCTCCAAGCTTTCTTCTTCGTGCACGAAGTCAAAGTTTGATCTTCTTGTGCAATGGTATTCACATTGATGAGGGTTTTCTATGAACTAAGTCGTTCCCATATGGTGGGCTTGCCAAAGCCTCGTGAAGCCTTGGGTCGTTGAGGGCGAGTCTCCTTCTTTGCAGAGCTTCGGCGTTTCTTTGTCTTCGTCTTCGGCTTCTAACCAACCTTGAGCCTTCCCCCACCCCTCTATTTATAGGCAAAGGGGAGTGGAAAAGATATAGGAAGATTTATTTGAATCCGTTAAATATCTCTCCCCATAACTACCCAAGATTCATTCATTCTTTTATTGGGGGAATCAATCTTTATTTCTTTCTTTTTTTGGTTACCGGTAGTTATGGGCTCTATCTTTTTAAGATTGCACATTTAATCGAAGATGACCCGAGCTTTCATCTTGTCCGTCGGATCGAGGGATCGACGTAGATCCACATAGATGTCAACGCAACCTCCCCCCGCGCATAGCGATTTTCTTTCCTTTTTTTTCTTTTTCTTCTCCCTTTTTCTTTTCTTTCCTTTTCTTTTTTTATTTTCTTTCCTTTTTCTTCTTTCTTTTTTTTCTTGGCCAACCGCACCCTTCCAAAGGGGAAGGCAAGCCATAGTTCACAAGGGGGGCCGGGTGGGTCCCACTTGCGGATGGGCCCACCCGGTCTCTTCTTGGTTTAGGACGGGCCCGGTGCGTCCCACTTGCATGGTGTGGGCCCACTCGGGCCCCGCCGAGTCAGGTTCAGGCCTTGGGTTCATGTGTGGGTCGGGCCTTTGCGCGATTAATTTTTCTATGTCTACAACCACGATAACCAACAACCACTAAAGCCTTTATTTGACATTGGCTTCAAGAAAGCTTCAAGAATCATGTTTCATCATTGGTTTTCGTAAAGCTTTTTTAGGCTGCTCTTTTTCGCAAGATTAGACAAGGCCAAAGATATGTTCTAACCTAGTATCAAAAACCAACACAACACATTCTATTTTTCTGAATGAATCTGTAAAGAACTATGATAATACTATTGTATACCAACATCCATATTTGACATTGGTGGACCATGGTGGGGCTTGTTGCTTAGTAAATACTGCATATTAAATTAAACTATATATGATGTATAAGTAGCTAATACATACTATGCATTTATTATCATATATGTTTTACTAAATGAATTAAGTTACTTAGTAAATAACTAAGTATTAATTATCAAAATATTACATAAATAGTACTCATTTCGTATAAGCCCAATATATAATAAACATGTTGAGTTATGTTGTATATTCATAAGATACTTAAGTTACACGCACATGTTCACTCACATGACATATATGGATAATTGGATATAAACACAAAATAAATCCCTAAAACCATACAAACGCAGTAGATGTGTGCATCTGTGTGGTTTTTAGCATGCACATATAGATAAAGAAATGTGTTGTGCACTAGTCAATAGATTAGAGCCCAATCAACTCGAGCAAAAGTAGACTGAGTTTTGACCTAAAACTCGGTAAATATAATACACATGTATATACCTTATAATTTAATATTTTACATAATATTGAAATTATGGTTTCAAATTTCACCAATAAATGGCAATAAATTATTTAATTATCGACTTTTCCCCTTGTTGGTCAGTGACATGATAACATCAAGTAATCCCCTTTTTACAATAAATATGTGACTTATCGGTATTTATTGCCATATTGTTGATAAAATGGCCAGCCCGGGCAGCCCCATATAAAAGCTAGCCGACAATGGAGCAAACTTTCCCTCAAGGCTGTTGTGTCTTGTTTGTGCGTGTGAATCCAGGTCGTTGATGTCATGTTCATAAGATTATAGAAATAATAATAGCAACTGTGATGTTTGCCACCCCCCGTTTCGATCTCCAGGCCTCATTGAGCCCTTGCTCTAGCACCCTATCCTCTGACCGTCTGGCCGGTCCGGCGAAAAAAAAGACAATAGAGAAAAGTCACCCGGTTTTTTCACATTTTTGTCAAAATCACTTCAAGAGCCTATTTCTAAATAATTTTGAAGCTTTCTTTCCCTTTTTTGAGATTTGGGATTCTAAACCAAATATAATCCATCCGCAATGTATTCTTTGCAGATTTGGAGCTATTCTTCGTAGATTTGGGGATCTTTCAAAGCTCTAATAGGGCTTTTTTTTCTTTTTTCTTTTTTCTTTTTTTGGATTTTTCTTCATGTCTTCAATTGAAATTGATGATAAACATGTTATGCATCAACTTTGATATGATTCAATATAATTCATATTTACATTCAATTATTCATAAAATCATAGATTGTGTTAGAAAGTGTCAAACAATTCACATATTTATCTATCAATACTCACTTGTGTGGCACCTAGGATTAATGACTATTTGTTTATGTTATTTATCAAAATGGTGTATCGACACATCCTAAAGGGATAAATAAAAAAAACTCCATATTCTTTCCCCTGGCCAATTGGCGATACCGACATTGATAACGACATCCAAAATTTGCTTGGAATTTCTAAGATATAAATATATAAATTAAACGGAAAAAAAATATATATCTATACATCTTCCAAAAGAGATCAATCCTCATATAGTTATCATGTAACAAGCATCAATATCATAAAAAAAAAGTTATTAACCGCCAACCATTATCTAGTAATCATCCATTTCAAAAATATCAACCATATCCATATGTCCCTCCTCAATCAAATCAAATGACTTGAAAACTCAACGCAACTCAAACGAGTTGCACGAGTGACTCGTCGAGTAGTGATCAAATAGAGACTTAACCCGAGTCAATCCTGAATTTGGTCCACTCAACCAAGTTTTGAGTCGACTCCGTGTTTTAAAACAATTACGTGACTTATGTTCCTCACCCTTTAGGTGCAAAAGTATGTATTCATGACGAAATAATTTAGGTACCAGAATCTGAACTCTTTAGGTCCTTATGTAGCCTATATGTTGATGGGGATAAGTGGTCTTGGCTTAAGAGCATCAACTGAATTGCACTTTCTATAAACCAAGCTCTAATTTTGAGTGAGTCTGATGGACAAGATCATCATTGTTCTTCAGAAGAAAAAAAAAGAATAAAGCTTGAGAGTCAATGTATTTTTTGCTAATCATGATAAGATTCTCCCATATTTAAATTTAATGTGGCTTCAGGTAAAACCAATCTTGTTGCCTGCTATTCATGGTATTGTTTAATTTATCTCCAAATAGTGCTTGGTATCAACCTTCTCTTAGTAAGGACGGTGAGAAAAGGGTTGTGCCTTGTTTAAATGCAATACAATGAAACTTTGAAAGAAATGAATGAGAAAGCTTTCATTATTTTGGACAATCTTTGGGAGTTCATTGTCGTCCACAAACCTTTTTGGGGTGAGAGTACAGTACTACCCTCAGTTCCCTAAAACGAGATCAAGTGTGTATAAGATTTGGGTAAAAGGGAGCAAGGAAACACATCTTTCAATGAATTTAGTATGAACAATGACATATGTACGTTTATGCAATATTAAATGCATAACACATCAAATAAATTACTCATTTGGTTGTTACAGTTTTAATAAATGCATGATAAAGGGTTCCACAAAAAACAAACCATGAAATGACAAAATTTAACCAAATAATGTTGATCTTGGTTGTTAGGAGATGACGGCTAGGGTTTGGAGAGGAATAGAATGATTCCATTGAGGGACTCAAGCCCAAATATATGTACATGTAACCGACCCGACTGTACAGTAAACCCGACCCATTATATGTACATTAACACTCCCCCTCAAACTCACGGTGGATCATGAACCGAGAGTTTGCCTAGAAAATGCCGGAAGCGAGCTGTCGTCAGGGGCTTCGTCAGAAAATCAGCAGTCTGCTCCGATGAGGGAATGAAGGGCAGGGAGATGGTGTGATCGATAAATGCCTGGCGAACATAATGACAATCAACTTCAATATGCTTTGTTCGCTCATGGAAGACCGGATTGCTAGCAATCTGAATAGCACTCTGGTTGTCACAGAAGAGAGGAGTGGGCCCGGATATCACCACTCCCAAGTCAAGCAGAAGACGGCGAAGCCAGACAATCTCGGCGGTGGTGGAAGCCATAGCCCTGTATTCGGCTTCGGTGCTGGAGCGAGCAACAGACTCCTGCTTCTTGCTGCGCCACGAAATCAGTGAGTCACCCAGAAACACACAGTATCCTGTAGTAGATCGACGAGTGTCTGCATCTCCTGCCCAATCTGCATCTGAGTAGGCACGCAGTACCAACGGAGAGGTGGAGGGAAACAGTAGTGAACGGGTGATGGTGCCCCGGAGGTAGCGGATAATCCGAAGAACAGCTGCATAGTGTACTGACCGTGGAGCCTGAACAAACTGACTGACAATGCCAACAGCATGGGCAATGTCTGACCGGGTCATGGTGAGATAGACAAGCATCCCAACCAACCTCTGGTAGCGGGAGACATCCTGGAGCGGCTCACCATCTGTAGCGAGAAGCTTCAAATTGAGCTCCATGGGTGTATCAGCAGTACGTGTGTCAGTAAGGGCAGCATCAGCAAGAATGTCGGAGATGTACTTCTGCTGTGAGACCAACAGACCACGAGCTGACCTGGCAATCTCAAGGCCCAGAAAGTAGCGAAGAGAGCCCAGGTCTTTCATCTCAAACTGACTCTGGAGGTGCCGCTGGAGAGAGGCGATGGTGGCACTGTCATCCCCAGTGATGATCATATCATCCACATAGAGGAGAAGGACTGCAATGCCCTGACTGGAGGAGCGAGTGAACAAGGCATAGTCGGAGTGACGCTCAACAAACCCGGCGGCCAGAACTGCACTGCGAAATCGCTCAAACCAGGCACGAGGGGCCTGCTTGAGCCCATAGATGGCTCGGCGCAACCGACACACGTGTCCTGGAGGAACTGAAGTGCCCGGAGGAGGAGCCATGTAGACTTCCTCGGAGAGATCACCGTGAAGAAACGCATTGGTGACATCCATCTGATGGAGAGGCCACCCTCGAGCAGCTGCCACAGCTAAGAGGGTGCGCACAGTAGTCATCCGAGCAACTGGAGCAAACGTCTCCTCGTAGTCAATCCCATACTCCTGGGAGAAGCCACGAGCAACGAGGCGAGCCTTGTGCCGCTCAATGGATCCGTCAGGTCGAGTCTTGACCTTGAAGATCCACTTGCAGCTAACAGGCACCACCCCGGGGGGACAAGGCACCAACTCCCAGGTCTGGGTCCGCTGAAAAGCCTCAAGCTCAACTGACATGGCCTGCCGCCACTCTGGATGTAATGCTGCCTCACGGTACGATTGGGGCTCCCGATGAGTGTGTAGAGCAGTAAGAAAGGCCTGAAAGGATGGTGAATAGGAGACACTGGCAGAGAAGCCAGAAGAGTCAGGAGAGTCAGAGGGAAAAGCAGAGTAACCAAACCTGTCAGGAGAGTAGTCATATCTGGCAGGAGGGTGATGTTCGCGCGCTGGGTAGCGCCGAACAGGAGCAGGATCCACGACCGGGGAGGAGGGAGCAGCAGCATCAGGCGAGGGAGTACCAGTGAGAACCGACTCTGGAGGGGGAGCTGCAGACCGACGTACATAGACACGAGTAATGGGTGGTGGTGGAGGTGGCGTGGGGGACTAAGGAGGTGGTGGTGGTGGTGGAGGTGGCGATGGAGACTGAGGAGGTGGTGGTGGTGGTGGAGTAGGCGTGGATGGGGCAACAGAAACCGGGGGTAGAACAGGGATGTGGAGATGTGAGGAGGGCGAGGAGGATGACGAAGGAGGCAAGGAAAGATCCCGAGACTCAGGTGCAAAATACGGGACATCCTCAACAAAGGAGACGTGACGGGAGACACGGATCCGACGAGCTAGGGATCATAGCAGCGATACCCCTTGTGCTCACGACTGAGCCCCAAGTGAACACACCTAACAGACCTCGCAGAAAGTTTGGTGCGCTCATGGGGAGGAAGAAGAACGAAGCACGTGCAGCCAAACGTGCGAAGAAGAGAGTAGTCAGGTGGACTGGAACGAAGGCGCTCGTGAGGGGTGGCACCGTACAGAGCAGACGACGGAGTGATATTGATGAGGTGGACAGCCGTCATGACAGCTTCAGCCCAGTATGAGTGAGGAACAGACGCAGAGAGAAGCAAGGCTCGTGCAGTCTCAAGGACATGACGATGCTTGCATTCGGCAACGCCGTTCTGCTCATGAGTGTGGGGACAGGACTGCTGGTGAAGAGTGCCGTGAGACTGAAGAAACTCACGCATCTCAGAGGAGAGATACTCCTTGGCACAATCAGACCGAAAGGTCTTGATTCGCCGACCAAACTGGGTGTGTATCATAGTGGTGAATCTCCTAAAGATGTGAGGTACTTCAGACCGATGACGCATGAGATAGACCCAGGTGCACCTAGAATAGTCATCGATAAAACACACATAATACATATAACCCGATAGAGATGCAACAGGAGCAGGACCCCAAATATCCGAATGAACTAAATCAAATAAAGCATTAGACTGGGAAGTACTAGCAGAAAAAGGAAGGGCTAGATGCTTTGCCAGTCTACAACCCGTACAAACAGAAAGGGGGGAGAAAGACGCTCGACCCAAAGCGCCCGAGCGGAATACGCTTTTGAGTCGATCACTCGATATATGACCTAACCTTCTGTGCCACAGGTCGGCATCAGAGGTGACAGACATGACAGACGCAACTGAAGACACATGGAGATGGTCCAACTGGTAGAGTCCTCCTGCCCTACGGCCCAGCCCAATCCTCTGACCCGTCCGCGAATCCTGCACAACACAAACAGAAGGGGTGAAGGTGACAGTCAGGCCAGAGTCGCAAAGAGAACTGATAGAAATCAGATAAATATTAAGAGGGGGGGCATGATGGACATGGGGTAGGGTCAGACGACCAGAAGGGTCAGAGGTGGTGGTGATGGAGCCACATTGCGGAATAGGGACGAGAGTCCCATCCGCAGTGCGAACCTCCTGGTGGGTGGTAGTGGGAGAGCAGTCCGTGAGGACAGTAGAGTCAAAAGTAAGGTGACAGGAGGCACCCGAGTCAAAGATCCATGGAGCAGTAGTACCAGAGGTGGCAGACAAGCCGTGCGCAGTCGCGGAGCCGGTGGAGGCTAGGTGGCGGAGAAGGAGCTCCTCGAGGCGCTGAAGACGGTCCGGCTCAGGCTAAGAATGTGTTGTAGTAGCAGTGGGGAGCGTCGAGGCCTCTACAGTAGCCATTGTACCACCAAAGTGGCGGAAGGAAGACGAACCACGTCCACGGCCCCGTCTACCTCGACCGCCACGTCGATCGTCGCGAGAGGTCGAAGCCCAGCGGGGGGCTCTCTCATCCGGACCCCAGCGGGGGGTTGCGTGGAGGACGAGTAGAGCATTCGCGCTTCATGTGACCGGGCTCCTTGCAGTAGTGACAGAAGACAGCCTCATCGGAGAACCCGGCTGCCAGGACAGAGTCGGAGCTAGGAGCAAGTGGAGGAGGACGAGCGCCCTGAGTCTGAAGGCGGGTCTCCTCGTCGACCAAGGCGAGTAGAGCATCCTCGAGCCGAGGGAGTGGCTCACGGTGCAGGAGCTGGGCAGCTATGAGAGCAAAGTCCGGTCGAAGCGCTGCCAGGAACTGGTGCAGGTGGCCCTCGTCGAGGTAGCGCTGGAAATCCCGGGAGCGGGGGCAGGCACACCGCTCCGGAATCAGTGAGTCCAGCTCATGCCAGTAGGCACTCATCTGACTGAAGAAGTCCTGAATGGTGCGCTCCCCCTGACGAGCAGACTGCGAGTCACAGATGAGCTGATGCCGGCGGGCGCCTCCGCGCGGGAGAAAACGGTCCCGGAGATACTCCCACATCGCGCGCGCTGTCGGAAGGCGGTCGATGGGAGCAAGGAGCGGACGAGCAACCGAGTCCAGAAGGTACGCCCGGATGGCCTGATCGTGGCGGCGCCACGTAAGAGCAGCAACGGTGATGGCCGTGGTAGCAGTCGCTGCAGAAGACGCAGCACTGCTGGTGACAGAGGAGGAGCCGGAGTAGTCAGTGGGAGGAGGATCCTCGCCGGTGATGTGACCCCACAGATCACGACTGGAGAGGGCGGCCTCAACGGTGAGGGACCAGTCAGGCCAGTCGCTGGCCGATGACAACTGAAACGCGACCGCCTTCAGCGGTGGAGAGATCACAACGACGGACGGTACGACTGGAGAGGCCATGGAGGAGGATGTAGGGTGTCAGGGGGTGTCGGGGGGGGCTGTAGGGGGGTCGGGGGGGGTCGGGAGGGGCTGTAGGGTGTCGGGGCAGGGGAAAAGGGGAAAAAGGGGGGTCGGGTGGTGCGGAGGGGGGCTGAGGGTGCTGCGGAAGGGGGGGGAGGGGGCTGATGGGGCTGTCGGGTGGGGCGGAGGGGGGCTGAGGGGGCTGCGGAAGGGGGGAAGGGGGGCGGGTGGGCTGCCGGAGCAGGGGAGAAGGCCGGAGGTGGGTCGGGTGGGCTGCCGGAGCAGGGGAGAAGGCCGGAGGGGGATCGGGTGGTGCGGAGGGGGGCTGAGGGGGCTGCGGAAGGGGGGCTGATGGAGCGCCGGGTGGTGCGAAGGGGGGCTGAGGGGGCTGCCGGGGCAGAGGAGAAGGCCGGAAGGGGGCGGGTGGGCTGCCGGAGCAGGGGAAAAGGCCGGAGGTGGGTCGGGTGGGCTGCCGGAGCAGGGGAGAAGGCCGGAGGGGTGGAGGAGAGGCCGGAAGTGCCGCCGGAGGTGCTGCCGTCGCGCGAGAAACCCTAGAGCTCTGATACCATGTTAGGTGATGACGGCTAGGGTTTGGAGAGGAATAGAATGATTCCATTGAGGGACTCAAGCCCAAATATATGTACATGTAACCGACCCGACTGTACAGTAAACCCGACCCATTATATGTACATTAACATTGGTAAAACATGGAAACAAGAAAATAACAAAATTGAAGAGGTCATTGAAAGTGTTACGAAACAAGTGAGAGATCGGAGTGAGATTTTGAAATAGGTGTGATACAATAGACAGAACATTTCTACTTAGCTCTCACTGCTTCAAAGGTTGTTTTAGGTGTTCCAGTCTTTACTTATAATAGGTTGAGTTATCATTCTTGTTAGCTTTCCTGACTATTTTTCTTTCACGGAGTTCAAACCTCTTTTTATTACTGACATTGTAAGAGTAAGTTTTACAAGACAGTGATAAGACCAGTATACTATATGAATCGGGTAATGATGAGGGTTTAAGGAGCAAGATGAGCATGGCAGAGATGAGGATGTTGAGGTGGATGTGTAGTAAACCTAGGAGGGATAGAGTGAGAAATAGCATATCAGCGGAACGGTATGAGTTTTGTATCAACTAAGAACATCATGATCGAAAACAAAATCATGATCGAAAACAAACTAAGATTGTACGGGCATGTACAGCTTAGAGTAGAGGTGGGACCATAAGGAGATGATCTTTGATAATTGCACAAAGGTCAACAAAGGGGAAAATACCTAAAAAATGGTGATGGAAACTTTCTGAAAAGATATGGAAAAGCTTGTACTAACAAACAAAGATAACTTATCACAAGAATGACTTGCAAACAAAGCTCAAAATCACGGTATCGGTCGGCCTCGGACCAGTACGTATCGGTACCGGCCGATATGGAC